>JAFIDM010000007.1:10572804-10637387 GCA_023159025.1 Thereuonema tuberculata | reverse complement strand
TAAAAGAATTTAGTCATTATATATTCTTATTTTGAAAGATTATTGCAAATAGATCGGTTAACGAATTCTGTAGAGGATTAGAAAAACAAATTTTCTCGTTCTCAAAAAGCCTGATGAAGTTTTCTGCAAAAGTAAACGAAATATTATTAATAAAGGAAGATAGTGGAAATGGAATGTGTTTACGATTTTGATATAATAAGCAATATTTATGAAAATATATCAATTTTTTATTATTGAGAGATTTCTACCTTACGTTTTGTAATTTTTAATATTATTTCTATCCAATAAAAATAAGTTAAAAATTGCTTTGAAATTTTAAAATATGAGAAAAATACAAACTTACTTTAACAGTCCATTTTATTCCCTTCCAGATGCTGAAGTAACAAACAATCCATAAAATAAATAACATTACTACCAATTCCCACTGGAATTCTCCAAGATTATCTATTGAATCCGTAACTTGCAAAATTCTTCTTCTAAATTGAAAAAAAAAAAAAAAGTGCCCTAAAATTTTGATGCTTGCGGAAAAGTAATAACTTTACATGTAGCGATAAGTAAAGTAATTTTAATCTATAAGATAAGCATCAATCATTTTCATAAACAACTTTCACAATGACGTAATTGTCTGCGGAAACGGGAACGTAAGTACATCAAAAGCTTCGCGAACCCTCAGCAACAAAACACCCATCGTTGGATCAATTTTTGTTGCTGCAGACCAACGAGAGCTGAGTGATGGTCAACAAACTTTACTTTTCTGCCTGAAATCCGTTGGTACTGGGCATTCATTTGCCTTGCAATCGTCAATTAAGATACATTGTTGCTTAGCACTATATAATGGAAATAATAAAACAGAATAATTCATAAACATCTCAACGTTTTTGTCAAAATAATAAGAATTTAAAAGGAAAACTTTTAAAAAAACAACCTGTGGTTTTAGAAAATTAGGAATCAGAAATTAGAAAATTAGAGATCAGAATTCTCTAATAAGTGTACCGAAAAATATTCTTACCCAGGGCTTCGCAAATACTAGTTACTGCTTTGCTGCTGTGGATTTTAAGTCATAGAAAAGTCTGTATGATACCATAGTACATTTTAATCTACAATTTATAGTAGTCACTAGGCTTTTAACGTTGAAGTCCGCTACGCCGCCCGCTCTCGATCCATCGCCCTCCCTCGGGCCGGCGTGGCTCCGGGAAACTGACCGGGGTCCGCGGTGAGCATTCGAACCGTCGATGTTCGGATCGTCCCCGAAAAACACACTATTTCCCACAGTTGGCTGTATTCTTCTTTAGAACACAAGTGAGTGATTCTCCATTATGCCTTGTTCGAGCTATATCGTCCTCGAACGTGTTTTTCATGATGTACTTTTAGAGTTTTTCTTACTTCACCGTTCTCATGATCTACCCTCATCTCAGTACTGATTGTTGGGGTTGCGATGGGATAAGAAAACGATCGGGGAGAGAAAGGAGAGTCAATCATCCACAGCGTTTAAACAAAATGTCAGCTGGTGACGTACAGGCCCGGTGAAGGTTAAGGTCGTCCTTTATGTTACCAGAGCAGGTGCAGCCCTTTGATCCAACAGTTCGGGTCGGTCGGTTCTTCTTGTTTAGAGAGTCGACCCTTGACCCGTCGTCTTGAAGTAGATGGGGGGGGGGATCAACGATGGTGGCAATTTGCTTACTTTGTGGGGCAAGTAGTGATAGTCAGTCTGGTACAGGGGAATTTAACTGAAATGAATTGCTACGTAGATTTGAAATTAGAGAAAACACAAAATAAAGAAAGTCAATGAATTGCAATGAAGAAAATAAGATAGCGTGCGCGTTTAACATAAGTATAAACCCATTCGGCATCCTTTACAAAGATTAATTGAAATTCACAGGTTAAAAGAAGGGGGAGGGCGAATACATGAATAAAGATCATCAAATAAAGAGATAATAGTGGCACGGTTAATTATACAGGAAATGAAAATATACCGTGACAACCTAATCTTCAGTAGACGAGCAATGAAAAAAATATCATATATCAAAGGACAAACGAACAATGAATATTACGATTTTTATATCCCTCAAAGGATGAAAGTACAATGGAAAAACATCTAATGTTACACATACCTGTACATGTGTGTGTTTTACTGATAGAAGACAAATTAACAATAAAGTTGGACTGGCATTTGTTGTCCAACAGTGTTGAAATTGCTTTTAAAAACAATATCGTCCGTCTTTCAAATAGAGCTTATGAGCTTAAATCTTGTAACTATGTTTATGCAGGGATTTTGCAAATCTTTCACCTCACAGAACTACTTGGTCTGCAGTGACGCTATGTCTTCGTTATAAATTCTTCAGGGTATCAGTAATGCAGAGAAACATGTTGTGGAAACACAAACCATTCTTAAAACTTTGGAGCGTGACAATATTAAATTTGACTTTGCTAATGTTCGTGGGCTTAGTGGAACATAGGTAACGAAAGAGCTGATTTCTTTGCTAAATTTGGCTTGATTTTTGTTGTCGAAATGACTCCATCAGCTTAGAACGCTGATGCAAAAGAAAATTACCATCATGAGTTGCAATACTGAGTACTTGAAGTCAAATAAGGCTTAATGGACAAAGAAATTTTCCCCACTATCCCTCAGACTTCAAAATAAACATTTCTCTCTAATCTTAAAGTAACTCAGTTTTTGAGTGGGCATGGCAATTTTATTAATCATTTATTTTGGATTTGTAAGTAGTGGGTTTTGTCCTTGTGGTAAACAAGAAAATAATCCAGAACGTGTGCTACTCCACTGTCCTGGTTCTCACTCGATAACTTGATCTCCTGTTCCATCAACACTGGTTAAATGTAAATATATTTTTTTTTTGATTTTTAGAATATTATTTCAGAATGTGTGGTCTAATTAGTCTTATCAATTTAAACTAATTTAAATAAGTATTTAAACTATTTTAAACTATATCTGGAATTTTTCGTGCACCAAAGATTTTTGGAAAAGTAAGGTCCGAATACACAGATTTCCTTTAAACAAATTTTATAGAAAATTTCAAAATTACAACAGACATATTTCGTTTAACTTCAATGTGTTTAACTTCTTGACGTCTTTTGTTCTGTATCTCCACATTGAGGAAGTTATAACACATTGAAATTTAACGAAAGATGTCTGTTGTAATTTTGCATAAAATTTGTTTAAAGGAAATCGGTGTGTTCGGTCCTTTATTTTAAACTATTTTCATTGTTTTTTTTACTAATTACTAGTATATTATACTTTGGCCTTGTATTTGTTAATTTAACTACTAATATTAGTAGCTGCCATATATTTATTATTGTAATTTTTAACACTTTATCTTAAATTTGCTTTTATATTTTTTTAAAATTTTTATATTTTAGTGGCTAACTATTAATTTTTCTTTGCAGAATACAAGGTATGTTTATTTGTATTCTAAATTAAAAAACATATCTGTACAGTATTGTACTATTAAGAAATACCAGGTTTTTACGTGCGCTGAACATATTTTAAAAATGTGCAGGCTTCATTTTTAAAATATTAATAATATATATTATTATTAGTACTATACTATACTCACTGGTTTCTCTTAGGCTTAGTAGTAGTATCAGCATCACTGCTCTTGCGAATTGAGGCCGTTATTACAATAAATAAGGGCTTTTAAAAAAAACGTACAATAACTTTACAACGAATGCGATCAGCATGGCTATGGTACAAAGTTTCGTGAACAGGTCTAGTGGTCTTCACCATGCTGGACTCGCTTGGGTGCTATGAAACTTATGATGTTTCGAATAAGCGGGAATCTTACTGTATTTATAAATTTGAATAAGATTTCTTAATAATGTTCATCGGAGTACTTAGAAGGCTACATATTTCTGGAATACTCTGGAAATATTTCTAGTTTCATTCACGAAAAAAACCCTTCCAAAAAATTACAAATTTCAACAGTCCTTATCATTACTTACTCCCAATATTCCTCAACCGATGTTACCGATTTATCTCCTCCAATAGTAGAACACTCACGAGTATGACAAGTTGCATTTATACAGTGATCCGTATTCCACTCATTGCCACAAAACTCCCATGGTAATTGCATAGCCATCGATTTAAAGCAATATAATAAAGCCCAAGTAAGGGTAATAATATAGTAAATATTGTAGTAAAAACCCAACACTATTGCACACCAACCAACACCTGAAAAAAAGGGAAAAAAAAAGAATTGATTCAGTAAAACAAATGTATCTTTCATTTTTTAAAAAAACAGAACTAAAAACATTATGTGAGTTATGAAAAAAGATAAGTGATTATTAGCCAATCTAGTGGATGCTTTACAAGTGCTCGAACTTGGCTACAACGCGCCAGAAACTTATCATTTGCCAGTTGCGGCTCGTCGAAATCGATGTCATTTTACAACAGCAAGTAAACTTCCAGCGGCAAGTCTCGTTTTGCTCTCTTTGATATCGTGATTCAAGAAGCCGCTCAGCGAAGCGACGAAGAGGGTGAATTTGCAGCTTTAGTTTCGCTATTAATTCTCGATTCATCTCTCAGCAGAGATACAGAAAAAAGAAAAGAAGATCTCAGAAGAAGAAAAAATGATGGATGAAAAAGTGGATTGAAACCACTGAAAAAGGACAGCCAAAATTTAAGATTGAAGTTAGCACTGTCAAGAGTATTTCAAATAAATATTTCTCTCCATTAGGTGCGTTGGCGTCGAGCTGCTTGTAAGCATGCTTCAAATTAGATTTTGCTGAAGTTAGGTGGAACTGGCGAGAACCTGTGAAGTAGTCTTTACACGCATTATTCAGAATGTTGTGGATGTGTTTAATTACATATTTCAATATTCTGAAAACATGTGTAGATAAAAATTAAAAGCTAAAATGTTATATTAAAATACTTAAATTAGATATTTCACATGAAATGTAATCAATTTTATAATCTTCTCATCTATTTAATCGAGTGTATGCGAAATCTTAGTATTCAACTTGAACGTTTTCCTTCTTTATTGTCTGTGAAGTTAAAACGGAAGAATTGATTTCCTTTAAAATTTACTACATTGTGGTCCTACTTAAAACACGAGTATGATTATTTTTGTCTCCAACCCACTCCATTCCTCGACAACTGACTGAACTGATTTGGATCTGATTTTAACTATTTGCAGCACAGCAGTAATGTTGATCATAGATATGCTTATAATTAGACTTGACGCATTTTAACATGCTTGTTATATGGAGAGTTCAGAGTAATGTGGACTAAGTCCATTTCTTCAGATTTGAAATAAACTAGCTCATTGTAATGGGAAATGATAAACGTTTTTGAAAAATATTATATATTTATGAATAAACGCTTTACTGTCTGAAATGCAATAATAAATTAATAAACAGCATTCCCATAGACCTCCTTAAGAAATTTAAACGTCTTATTCTCAATTGAAGTTTAGGGACTTGGTTCACTTTAAGTCTGAACATTCCATATTTAAATATACTTGGAATTTATTACAAATACTAATAACATGGAGCAAAGGTTGTAAAGATTTTCATTGTTGATGATTCCTGAGAAAACTCTGATTTTCGATCTAATTTAACTAAACACTCAGGATTTGGGATTTCTTCCTCAGCCCTGATGTCAAAAATTATCGAATCATCCGCTTAGTTTCGGAGGAGTTAAAAGAAGAACGTCCCTAAGGTTTATAAGGAAAGTTTCCAGTTTGGGACCTATTTTCTCCAAAGCAGTATTTGTCAAAACGATTTTATTAAAACAACCTAAATGTGGCCACCGTTTTTTTTTAAATCCTGTGAATAAACATGCACAGTGCGATCGAGCAATTATAACCACCAATCTAGAGCGTGTTTTCATTGCGCGGCCAATATAACAGCATACGTCGAGGCATGGTTTCGGTAGATAGCTAAAAATATTGCATACAAATTTGGTCAACACCACAGGATAATGACATGGCACGTTATCCTGTTGGGACATACCACCGTCTGCTCGAAAGACCACAAAAGGATTCCAATGATTTCCAAAAAATATTTGCATCAGGGAAACCCTGGACCTTTATTAAGGGTGACATGAACATTTCTGAGAACATGATCACCTCTTCTGCAGGACTTGTCTGCGTGGGGTTGTGGTGTCAGAACCCAAACTATGTCGCTGATCCTGAACTTTCCATCCACCAGCAATAGGGGTCACCGTGACTTATCAGAAAATACAATCTTTCGCCAATCTTCTATGGTTCACTGGCATCCATTGGCAAAATGTCAGGCCCTTTTTCTGATGGATGAAAGGGTATGTAGGGTACTGGACGTGCGCATTTACTTCGGAGACCCTTGGAGAGAAAGGATCTGCGTTCGGTGATCTGCGAAACACTAGAGGGGATGTTCGCTGGCTATTTCTTCGAAGTTATTAGGGATGTTCGCGGACACCATTCGTGACAGATGTCGACACCCTTGATGGCTCTTACTCAGCCACAGTTCCTTGACCGCTGTCTCATTCTGTCTTTACCATTCTGTTGGGTGTTGCATACCTTAACAACAATGGCATACGAACAGTTCACCAGTCGTGTTGTCTAGGAAATACTGGTACCTTTCAGGCGACAGCCTACGATCACTCACTTTGAAATCTATTAATAGCCAGCTCTTCCAATTTCACACTGTACATCAATAAACTGATGCCACAGTATTTGCTGCTCTCGATTTTATATCTAATACATCGCGTTATTAATATGAATAAATTTAATAATTTTCATGCAAAAGATGCTAATAGTTAAAGTCACGTTTCGAAAGTCGGTAATCGGAGAACCAATCAGCGGAATGACTTTATGTTTCGTATGAAGACGTCCATGGTGATGGAATTTTGTTTGGTTCAAAAAAAAAATTCTTCCGAAGGTCGCCGTTAGGGCGATATATGGCACTGCACTACTGTAGGGAATAATACAAATGACAAATGCACAAGCCATTACACGTGATTGAAAACTTCTATAAAAACAGAAAGTGCATCAAAAGCAGACACTGCTTATGAAGCTGTTTTATCAAAATAACAGCTGTGCCTTAACAGCATTGCGAAAGTTAAGGTTTATTTCTCGTAGAACTTTGTGAACGGCTTATTCTAAGGACCGTGCAATAATGAGGCACTGCTGCTTCCCATGACATTTGCTATGATTTCTTTCCCCTTCGATATGGTTACATCCTCGACTTCTGCTGGTCAACAGTTTTCTGTCCTCTGCCAGGCTTCCTGTATGGAACTTGAAAATTCTGCATCATTTGCTGCATCATAGGGCCAGTTTTTAGTCCCTTTACTGTCCTAAAATTGGCAATATTGTTAAGGTACAGCTGTTAATTTGATAAAACAAGTTCAGAAGAAGTGCCCAATCCTTCGGCAACATTGTCATTATCCAAGAAATAATATCCCACCTGTCTAATTTTATAGCAGTTTTCAATCACTTGTAATTGCAATGTACAATACATTTGTCATTGCATTATCCATACAGGATTGCAGTGCCGTATATCACCCTAGCGGCCAGCTTCGGAAGCATTTTTTTTTTAGCACCAAATAAAATTCCATGGCCATGGAAGTCCTCCTGTGAAATATGAAGTCGTTCCGCTGATTGGGTCTTCAGTTACAACCTTCCGATCTGTGAACTTTAATTATGAACACCTTGTATTTTGCTGTAAATAGCATTAGTGATTCAAAAAGATAAAATCAACCCGGTTTAAACAATAATTTCAATCCAAAAGTTGTATTCGAATTCATTTTTGAATGGCAGTTTAGTATTTTGGTAATTTTTATTTTTAATAATAATTATAACTTTTATTACGATTATCATTAAATTATAATTAAAATTATAAACTATATTAAAAAGTATAAAGAATATAATTCACTACCTTTAAATAATGGGCAAATCTGCCAAATTTTAAGGATACCTGCTTGTCTAAGTTGACCAATTGCTAATTCCATAAAGAAATAAGGTAAGCCGACGGTAATAAGTGCAAGAAAATAACATATTAAAAAGGGACCTATATGCAAAAATAAAATATATTCATAGAAGGTAAACAAAATTAAACCTGAAACATTAATATTATAGGGGTTATTTAAGGAAAAGTTAACAATAACAAAATATTACATTTATAATGGTTTACTGATAAAATTTATTTCTGCAAAATAAACCAGAGATTTTTTTTTTAAGGAAATTTTTTCATGAAAATTTTCTAATTGAAAATTTATAAAAAAACGTTTGTTTCATTATTTTAAACCGTTCTTGAGAGAGTTGCAGAGTTAGTATTTTTTGTAGAGTACTAATAGAGATCCATAAAAGTTTAATACCATGTTTCATTGTCATTTCTTTCATTTCTTTGGATATATAAATGTATAAGAGCAACTCAATTTTTTCTTAAGTTTTACTATTAAATAGCATTCTACTGTTAATGGCGGCGTGCAACAACTTTCCGCCAAATCACTCATCAACTTATGAGCCGTTAATCTTAACCAGTCTTCAAATAGAAATCTGTGCACCAAACACTTGTTTGATAAAACTTCACTGAAGAGTCCTTCATAGTTTACCATGTTTCTAAAATTGGCTGTGATTGGTCAATAAAATTTAACGTCATTTCAAAATGGCAGCTTCCTTGGAGAAGAAAATAAATGGGAATAATTTTTTTTTAATAGGCATAATGCAAAAAGCTTAAAAGGTAGCAAATATATTAATATTTTCGTCGTCAAAATCACAAGAGACGGTTTGAATCGGATCCGACATCAGCCATCTTGAAAACTCTGAACGGCTCTTTGACTGATAGACGTTGACGAGTGATTAGACGGACCACATTCCTACCACTAAATTTTGACGACTCATCAACGGTATAAAGACTGTTAAACGTAACGAATGTTGATGCATAGAAACTGTCGATTGAGGGGAGATTTGACGACCATCAAAGTTAATAAAAGCTTAGTGCACACCACCCTATGTGTTACTAATTAATAGTTACTGTTTATAACTAATCATAACTCCTTAATATCATTTTGCTACAGTTTCATGAGAAAAATTAATTCAGCAGCATTTGATTTTATGACATTTCTCTTTGCTCGAAGATTTTTTTAAGCGTAGTAAGTAAAAGTTGTATTATGAGGAGAGTATATTTGGTGAATGTTTCGGGGAACTGGTTCGATAAAATAAGTCGAACTCGATTAATCGTAGAATATGGAAGATATCTTTTCTATATACAATGCATGCGTTTAAATAGGCTTGTTCACAAGGCTGTGATTGGTTGTCGTGCTTTACAATTTGATTGGGAGATTTAAATTACTGACTTTAACTGATTTTTAACCTTTTAAATAACAACCAATTAAAGATGAGAAGCACGGTCAACGTACATTTTAAATAAAACAATAGAATTAAACAACAACAATAATATAAATAAGACCAAACTGAATAATAGAAGAACTAAAATGCTACTATGAGATACTTCTAAAACTAAAACCATTAGAATTTACCATTAGAAGAAGAAGATACGAAGAAGTAACTTGAGAATACTAGAAGATAATTCCACCAGGTAGATTACTAAAACTATTTACGAAGCATTGGAATTATTAGAGGTGAGCTAAACCCGAGATTACCAAGGGATTACTCAAGAGTGGAACTGAAGTTTGAATGCAGAAGAATTCATTATCCATAGGTAGCGGAGATTTATCTGAGACGACTAATTTCACTTAGGTGAAAAGCTAAAAGCCATTCAACATCTAAGCGCCGTAAGAAGTCAACCCATTGCCTTCAAGAAGCAGACGACAAGTGCGAAGGCATCATGGGAAAGTTCTCAACTGAAGGAGAAACATCTGACTTGGATAGGGGTTGCCAGGTTGGAGCGTGCAAGCAGAGGTCAAGTACCGGACCATGCAGTATTCCGAACCACCGAGAGGAGAAGCGGGAATTCCTAACCCACAGTTCAAGGAGAGATAATTCACCAAGCCACTAGTATTCAACATAAACTGTGAGTACGAATTTATTATTTCATTTTGGAGGGAAAGCGTTTTGCCGAGACGAGCGAGAAACTACTCCAAGAGAAAGTTATTTATAAAACCTGATGCTTAACAGTGAGAGCGGTGTTATTGAGAATATCGTAGTATTTAATTCACACAGGTGTTTGGAATTAAAAGCCATTTCTATTAGAGCTAAGTTAATTCACACAGGTGCTTAAATTAAGCCATTATTACATAGTTGAGAGAATTCACACAAGTGAATTAGTAAAAGCCATTTATTATTATTTCAAGAAAGAAGTAATTTATTTAAACTGAATTCTCGCATTGATAGAAAACGGAGTGTCAAGTAATTAGTAATTATTTAATTAATAATTAGAGCTTCAGGATTAAGAAGTTAATTATTAGGAAGCGTGCTTTTGAGAATTACACTGAAGAACTGAAATTAATTGAGAATTTAATTTCATCGGATTTCACAGAGTTTGTGAAGTGTTATATTTTGATTACGTTTATATATCGAGTTGATATTAGAACGGAGTGAAGTAATTTTATTATTGAAGATTCAAAGAAGCAAGATTAGAGAACTTTATATGAAGAACTTTTGCGACTTTGGCTTCAGCAGGAACGAATTCTGAAAATTGTGTACATACGACTAGTTAATTTTAAATGTTCTCTCTAATAAATCTTTTAAGATTTTATTTTGTTTGTTGGCTACTCTTCCTTCCACTCTGGCAAACAAAACTATCCATTCTGCAAAACTACGGAGCAGTGAATAACAGGTGGACGATTCGACAGGTGGACAAATAACAGGTGTAATTTATGAAATTACGAAAAAAAAAAACCCATAAAAATTTCTGCATTTAAAAGATATACTGTAAAATAATAAACATAAAAAAAGATATCCAAAATATTCTAATTAATTAAACCCCTGTGCGGGCTACCGCCTTGACAAGGGGGGGGGGATGAGGACGCCCCTTTTTTTTATTTTAAATATAATTACTATTTTTACTTCTGTATTTTTTAAAATATCAGACCACTTCTCCATTACCTTATTAATAAACATACATAAATTTACATTGCATTTCCCTTCATATAACAGCTTTACCATTTTTTCTTTTTCTGTCAGTTCCTTTTTGACTTTTACCCTTTTATCTCTTTCTATTTTAAAACTTTCACAATATGAAATAATAATTTCCAAAGTTAAGTCTCCTAAATTACAAAATTTACAAATATTTTCTTCTTTTTTGCTATGCACATTTAAATTATTAAAAAATCCACATCTTAATTTCAAATATAACTTTTTCACTCACCATTTATCTGTACCAATTAAGTAATATTTCATAATGTTATTCGAATAAATATCTTTTTACCAAATATTATAACTGGAAGCTACAATTTTATGCCTCAATTCTTCCCACTCGTTATCTTCCACTCTTTGTTTTATTACTTTAAATACATTTCTATTTCCAAACCTAAAATTTTCCTCCATCCATTCATCTGATAGACCGATACTATTTAAAAATTTTGAAATTTCATCTCTCAAATTGTTTCTTAACCCGTTTACTCTATCATTTTCCATTTGAATCCAACATAGTTTTGGAAACCTATAATCTTCCATCTCAAAAATCTTCTTAATATAATTTACGGCTGTTTTCAATTGAAGGGTAAACACTTCTTCAAAACCAATTTCCGTTCTCAGAATATAATTTGGGGTATTCCAATTTAATCCTAAAAGAATTTTGATATATTTTTCTTTGTATTTTTTCTAATTCCCCTCTTTTTGCCCACTCCCAAATTTCTGCCCCATATATCATGGAGCTAATTTAGCTAATTTATCAAAGAGCCACAGATGCGTCTTAGGCGAGCCTATTACCGTCGGTTTAATTATTTTACTGGTTACCACTGCCGCTATTGTACCCTTTTTACTTAAATTTTTTATCTGACTTATTGGCCTATTGTGTCCATTCATCCAATACTCTAAGTAGTTATGCTCATTTACTATTTCATTTACCTTTCGCTCCCAAAACCATTTTTCATTTTTGGCTTTTTTTCCCCATTTTTAAAGATAGTCATTTTTGTTTTTTGCAAATTAATTCCTAATTTTAATCCCTTTAAGAATTTTGCCGTAATAAACTGCATATCTATAGAATTATTAGGTATTATTACAATATCATCGGCATAAGCAAAATATCTTATATTGCTTTGCCCCATCTTAACAGCTCTCGTACTTGCCTCCTTCAGCTTCTTTTCTAAACCTTCTATGTATATAGTATAAAGTAAAGGGCTGAGTGGGCACCCCTGTCTCAGTTCTTTATTTGACCAAAAACTATTTGACAATTCATTTTCTATCTTTACTTGATATTTTGTTTCCTTATACATTTCTTTTATACCATTTAATAAATTTCTCTCTAATCCCATTTTTTCCAATTTTGTAAATAGAATCTTTCTATCCACTTTGTCAAATGCCGAGGAGAGATCCAAAAACAAGGCATAAATTTTCTTTCTTTTTAAAGCTAATTGTTTCTCAATAATTGCTTTTAAAGTAAAAATTTGATCTGTAGTGGAATAACTCTTCCTAAACCCCGCCTGATTTTCTGATAATATATTATTTTGTTCTGCCCATTCTTTTAATCTATTTTGTATCATATATGCATAAACTTTAAAAAAAACTATTCAACAATGTAATTCCTCTATAATTCTTCAATTTATCTCTTTACCCTTTTTTAAAAATTGCTACTACAAAGGCTTCCTTCCACTCCTCCGGGATAGTTTGACTTTGCCAAAAACAGTTCAAAAATTTAAGAAATCTATTACACATCTCGCTATATACATTTTTGATCATTTCATTTGTAGTTTGACTTTTCCTGGCGCCTTTTTATTCTTTATTTTCTTAATTGCTTGTTCTAATTCATTGATTTTAAATTCTTTATTCCAAGTTTAACGGTTACTCTCTTCTTCCTCCTTTCTTTCCTCCTCTATATATAATCTCTCCCTTTTCTCTTCTAACAGATTTAAGAAATAATTTCCCATTCCTCCTTTTCAAATTTATATATTTTCTCTCTTACCTTCCCTCTTCTTCCTTCCTTTTTTGAAAACCTCCCAAATTTCATTTTCATATTTGCATTTCTTTATTTCGTCTATTTTTTTTTCTAACCAATTTCTTTTTTTTTTCCAATATTTTTTAACTTTCTCTGTATATATAATTCTCTTAATCTCTTCATTTTCCTTTTTCCATTCATTTCTTGCTTTACCGACCTCCCCTTTTAACTTCTTATATTTGTTTTCATTTTTTAAAACTAACTCCCTTGCCTGTACTGTTTTCGTTATTTTACTTCTATCCATTATCTTTATCAATTCTTTATACTCTTCCATTTGATCTTTGAATTTCAATACTTCCAAGCCTTTTTGACAAGTATCCCTGTACATTTTTTTTATTTCCTCATTCCATAATGTAATATCAATTTCTTTAAGTTTTTCTTTCTCCTTCTTTTCCCTACCCTTATTTGTACTCTCCCCTCCCTCTTTTTTAACTTTTAATTCTATCGGGATCCTTTAGTTTCTGATCCTTCAGTTTCTTTTACTACAAAGTCTATAATATTGTTACAAAATTCTGTATTTGCAATTACTAGGTCTATAACTGATGCATCCTTTTCGTTCCTGAAGGTGAACTCTCCCATTTGGTTACCTTTTGTGGTGCCATTTACAATTTTCATATATTACATATTAATAAAGTCTAGCAAATTTCTCCCCTCTGTGTTTATTATGCAGTCTCTTGATCTTCTTTTATACTTCCACTGCCTTTATTCTTGGTAACTCACACCCTGTTCTTGTTTAGTCCTTGCGTTCATATCTCCTATTATGATTATATTTTCACTTCTTTTAATGTTCTTATATATACTTGCTTCTATTTTTTTTAACAAATTCACTATGCCTATATTATTATAGACAAAGTACAACATTATCATTTCACTGCCATTTTTTAGCTTCACTTTCACTATATTTTCATCTTTTTCATTTCCTTCTAATTCTTGGTTGCAATTTAGTTTTTTATTCCAGCCAACTATTATCCCGCCACTTGCTCTTCCTCTGTTATTTTTTTCCTTTTTCTTTGCCTCTGAATAAACCCATTTGTGTGTATCTGGTAACCCCTTTATATATCTTTCTATCTTATGGTAACCCCTTTATATATTTTTCTATCTTTTATTTTCCATCCATACCTCTGTGAACGCTATTATATCATTACTAATAATTTCCTTCCAATCTTCACATTCCACCTCTGTTTTACCTGCTGTATTCCATGCCAAAATTGCGATTTTATTTATTTTTTCCCTTATTTTTGTTTTGTTTTTCCTTTTCCTGTCTTTTATTAGTTTCTCTATTTTTTAGTCAATTCCTACTTGTGTCTTCCCCTGTTTTACCTCTTTGAAGTCTCCTAATAGCCTCCTGCTTTAAATTATATATTTCATACCAGTCTATCTTATCTTTTGTTTCTACATATTTTCCATTTACAATCAACTTGTCATACTTCACCAAGGCTAAATTCCCCTTTTTTCTTTCCTCGAAGGCCATATCATTTAGTTTTTTTCTTATCTCTCTCGTTTCCTCTGAAAAATCTTCTTTGATCTTATATGTGGATCCTTTTAAATATTTCTTACTTCTCATCCTTTTGTTTTTCTGATTCACATTTCACCACTATTCTTCTGTTACATGCTTTGTTTTTTTTTTTTTTTGCCTTTGCGGTGATCCCTAATTATTTTTAAATCTATCTTTAATTTCTTGCTTATAAATTCCTTTGCAACTTCTGTCCTACTCCAACTTTCTGTCTCTTCCTCTTCCAAACCCTCCAGAATTTAGAAGTAGCCTCGTCTACTTCTATCTTCTTGTTTCCTTAGTTTCTCTTTGAATTCCAGAATTTGCTTCTCGGAATTTACTTTTATTTCCTTCACTTCCTTCTTTAATTTATCCTTCTCTTCCTCACTTCTTTCCTTATCATTTCCTTGACTTGAATCTTAAACATTTTATTTTCTTCTTTGAAACTTTTAACATCACTTTCAATTCCGTTTACTTTTGTAAGTGCCGTGCTAGCATGGCCATACGGTCTAGACGGCGGTCTGCTGTTGCGACCAGTGTGCCAGTACCCGGATTCGAATCCCGGTCGTGGCATGATTGTTTCTTTCTTCTTCTGTGTTTCTTCCGTTTCTGCGGGTATAGCGTGAGCTGCCTCCTATGGCGTACCCTGGGCAACGTTTCGTCGGCTAAATACTCACATTTCTTGTTGAGGCCCCTTGTTGAGGCCAATAGTTTAAGTACTAAGTGCCCGGGCGTTGGCTGAAAAAAAAAACTTTTAAAGTATCTCTCTCATCATTGATTCCATTTTGTCTTCCCTGTTCATAGTTTGATTTTCTTTTCCTGCTACTATAATCTCCATATAAAAATTTCCACTTCTAAGGATAGATTATTATATTTTTTAGAACATTTACATCTTAATGAGTGATACTGAAATTTTTTTTTTGTCGTGGCCGTCTTTCAAAAGATTGAGAACTTGTAATTTATATATTATTAATACATCACTGAACCGAAAACAAATTTGAATTTAATTTGAAGAAAAAGTACCGAATATTTATTACTCTGCCTGACAAATTTATAACGTAATCTATTTAAAAAAAGTTCGCACAGATTTCACAGTATGTATGTGTAAAAATCTATTTTTTATGTATGTGTAAAAAATTATTTGCCATAATCCTTCTAGCTCAACGTGATTTTTCTGTTTTTCCGAGGAGAACAATCAAAATTATAAAAATATATACACTCTTATAACAATTTCTAAAATACATATTGAAAGTAGCAATCATGTGACATTATTGACGGAATAAAATTACTTTATATTTTGACCTTTTTATAAGAACTTCCCCAATAATGAAAATTAGCGTTTATTTGCAGTGATGTTGCATGACGAGTTCCTCCATATCAACTAGAGAAAATCAAATGTTTCTTTTGAAGAATAAGCTTATTAGGTATGTTTTGTCTCGAATTTTTCTTCCTTAACAGTCATTTTATAATTGAAACAAAAAAATATTTTTTTTATTTTTATATCTTATCTGAAATGATAGTAGGCCTAATATTTTTTTAATGCTGCTACGGTCTTTTAAGTTTTCTTATTTTATTTTCCTTCTCATATCTTTTCTTTGACACAGCTTGTGTCGTTACGTCACCTTGTTGATGCTAAAGTGACCTTTGGCTTGTTTTGGCTTTCTTGCTTTCTCCGCCATTTTTTTTTATCTCTTCTCCTCTCTTTATTTTTCAATTAAACTTGGCTTGGAAAGTTTTCACATTAAACCTCCTTATTTTTCATTTTTTTTATATATTCTTATTCCCTTCCATCTTATGTTAACTTTATTATTGTTATCTGTTGATTATTGTATAGTTTATTACATGTAACTTTGCTTTTATTTGAGTCACTTTAATGCTGCTGAGAGGGTGTAGCCATTTTACTTTCTCAGTAAGACTCCAATGATGTCATTTGGAGTTTCTAGACACCCTTTTGTTTCTTGGCTGAGCGTTGTCTACGTCACCATGCCTATTTAATGCACCCATGAAACTTCTGATTCAGTCTCGCCGTGAAACGTCCGAGGTGACGGACGTGTCACCCACGGTCAGAGATAAGTGACGATTTTGGGAATCGAGATACGGCTTGTCTTACTATCTCTGTGCACAGTTAATGGTGAGACTGCGTTTCATCCTATTGGTTCTACGTCTCCGGATACATTGAGACAATTTCTGTTAACGTACAGTCAGTTTCCTGGATATCAGCTTGTTATGAGGAAACGAAAACAAAATAATGGTACACGCCGAGACAAACTAAGGATAAATCTAGGCAGCCGTCGTTGGATGTGTGCGACGATCGCAAAAGTGAAAGAAAAAGGTGAAGTTAGCGTTGTGTTTCCCTGTGTTTATGTGTGAGTTCCGACGAGCACAAATTTGTGATTTTCAGTGGGTATACCCAATGTTTATTTTCCTGTTTATCCAAGTCAAAGAGGCTGAACTTGTGAGTAACAATTTTTTATTTTTAAACTGGATGTGAACTTTAAGAAAGACACTTGTGTAGAAGTATGTTTTTCTTTAGAACGACTGTTCTTCAGACTGTCATCATTATAGAGACATTAACTATTGTTAGACTATTTATGTAATTTCATATTACTGTTAACCTGGTTGTTATCATTTATTCTATCGATTATTAGTGTGTATTATCCTACATTTGTTATTTTGATATGTAATCTTGTAAGGTTACTTCTTATTTAATCTTATTGTGTTCTTGTATTGCATTGATTTCATTTATAAATATATGTTTTTTTTTATCTACCAGAATTGTTTATCTTTCCTTCTCCTGGTATTATATTTATCTAGTTTTAGCAGCGGAATTTCTTGGGCCCAGCGGTTCCACCAGCTAGGTTTTACGTTCATCACATACCTTTATTGCGTGTAAGCTTCCTAGTGCATTATATCACACTATTTCGTATCTCCTATTGAAATACAGGGTGATCCGTAACAATGCGTACATTATTGGTTTTTTTTAGATTACTCTTCATTCGAAGGTAGTGGAATGGTCAAGATAATTCTTGACTTTTTGGTTACCCATGTGGCTACCACTCTAGAATCCCTAATTAAACTTTAATGTTTCTCTCTTCGACATTCCTTTTCTTTCCAAGACTATAATAAATAATGTCTGTATGATATACCAATTCGGCCAAATGGTCTACAGTTTTCACCCATTGTGAAGATGAATGGCTCACATTCACAATGGGTGAAAACAGACCATTTGGCCGAATTGGTACATCACAGAGACATTATGCATTATAATCTTGGTAAGAAACGATAAAAACAATAGGTAACAATGGGTGAGTAACTACAAAGTGACATCCTAGAACAGCTGTTTCACACTATTCATCATCATGGCGATCATCAGCTAGGAACAGTCACCAGTAAACAGCAAGGTTTATTTAAGCTTTGCAGGTTTTACATTCCGACGATATGAAAAACATTAGGACTGGGATAGGGAAGCAAATCACTGATTTCTATTATTGCTTATATATAATTTTACTATTTGCTATTAAAAAGTATCGCCTAATCCTTTCAATAAAACCGTTAAAAGTGTTTTTTAAATACTTTAAAAACTTCAATTCGAGAATTTAATATAAGAAGTTTGAAATTCGTGACATGTTTAAAACTAATAAAATTCATATGAATTTATTAGGATTTACCTCCACCATTGGCGAAACACAGATAAGGGAATCTCAACATATTACCAATACCAACACAAGCACCAACCAAAACGAAAATGAAATCCGTCTGAGATGAATATTGCTCCTGAATCGGAAGTTCTTCGGATACATCCATGCCTTCCTGTTTATCACCTTCTTCTATAGAAACTAAAATAAAAAATTCAAGTCCTCTAATAACTACATAGTTATTTAAATCCTCATCATACTATTGATTCTAACATATTTAATATATATATATATCGGATGGGCATAAAATAATGTGAGATGTTCAGAGCCCTCTAGCGAGGAACATATTGGACGAATCATAACAAGATTCGGTGGACATACCATACATAGTGCGGTTTCGATTTCTTAAAAAAAAAGATTAGTACCAAAGTCGCCAACAGGGGAAAATGTGGCGCGCTCATAAGGTTGTAGTACGCATGATTAATGAATGAATAAATGGCGAATGAGACTGCAGACATCAAATTTCGAAACAATATAGACAACGTTCATTGGTAATTACAAATAAGGTTCCATGTAATCACCATTGTGATGTTCCACGAGCTGCATACGGTTCACATTTTCCACGGCGGCTCGCAAAATATCGAAATGGATTTGTCGCACCTGTAATGTAACATCTTTCAACATCGGTATATCCGGGACATGTTCTTGACACACAATTAAGAAATCCCCACAGCCAAAGTCACAAGGAATGAGATCAGGCGACCTCGCGGGTAATGCTTTGGGAGATTCCGGTGTCAGCGAAATGTTGCCACAACACTTGTTGTACCTGACATCCAATTTGTGGTGGTGCACCATCCTGCATGAAGATGGTCAAATCGAGACATCTTCTTTGCTGAAGTTGTGGAATCACAAAGTTCTTTAGCACATCGGAATACCGTGCAGCATTGACGGAACAGGTCACTGGTCCACTTCGGTGAGTTTCCTCCTAAAAATAAGGACCGATATTAAACGATGACGTAAAGCCGCACCACGCTGTGACATTTCGGCGAGTGGATAGGCATCTGCAGATCCACGTGTGGATTAGTCACAGCCCAAAAGCGGCAGTTTTTGCGCTTCGTTACTCCATAAAATTTGACAAGGCCAGGCTTCATCCATTTCTATGCGCGCTAAGAATCTTAATGCAAACTCAATGTGGGTGGTCATATCGCCAGGGCGCAATTCTTGAACAGGGCAGATTTTATAGGGTTAAAACTTCGACATCTGATGCTGGATTTTCCGCACCGTTGAGCATGGGGTTTGCCTGGATATTGCCTGTGTACTGCGGGAACCTTGCACATTCGTTATCTCCTGTTCCACAACAGCAGATGCAACTTCTTCAACGTGTTGGTGACTGATAGCTTTGGGTCCCCGGCCTGGTTGCACTGCTAGACTTCCAGTAAAGCGTTGAATCATTTTTTCGTAGATTTGTTATGCTCATCGGTTCTCTTCGTAGCGAATTTAACCGCCGAAATTCCCGAAGCTCTGGCATTCTCGTCAGTGCGATAGTTACCTAATGCTTTTATTACACTGTACGAATTATATATAAGTGTTATATTTATATATGCATACATGTATGTATCAATTATATACATATATTATGTATAAAACATAGCTTTTCTAATATGTCGATTCAGAATCACATTTTTATTTCTATGTTGTTGTTTTTATAATTGGAATCTTGCAGTTTGTGTCCTGCTTATTATATTAAAATTCGTCCTTATATTCTTTACCATATATACAAAGAGCAAATAGTAATTTTATTATTTTATAGAATTAAAAACTAAAATGAAATGATCTTTACGAATTATCTACATTTTTAAACTGAAGTAATCTATAATTTATTAAAGAAATTAAAAACTCACTGAAGCATTTTTACTGCAATGCTAATTAATATATTCATTTTGCAACCTAACATGAAGTAACTACGGCACACATTGTTGATATTCTCCTGTGATGAAAGTTTCCAGTTTTCTTGTTTACATTATATTTTCCTATTTAGATTAAAATACTTTCTACAACTATCCAGTTTTCTTTAGAAGAGACTTCATGATTACTTTAAAAATAAATTTGTACAATACCTTAATTTTCTAGAAATTCCATTAAATTTGTAAATCAAACCGATTATGGAGTAGTTTTTGAAGGTATTTCTATCTTACGGAATTCCATTTACGTTGTTTTCGTTGGTTTTTCAATTTATCTGCATTTTACCATTGGAGGATTAGTCAACGCACTGCTAATTCATATATTTAACTCCTCATTTTTTTTCTTTGGTTCTTGGTCTTATAATAAGATTGAACCATTAACCTAACTTCCATAATTCACATTTCATCATTAAACTTGCCATGGGTTTATTGTATTTAATTGTCATAGACGCTTTCTTAACACTACGAATTGTAATCAATTGTAATTGTCACCAATTAAATTGCACATGATGTGAACTGCATTTATTACGTGAAATAATTATTGAGATAATTATCACTGTTGTTAGAGATCTTCAGTAATTAACTTGTTTCCTAACAGTAGGCGACGAGAATAATGGAGTAAACTGTTACCTTTCTTACTAACTATTGGCAGAAGACTGTTGACATTCTGAATGCTTACTCATTAGTATTAACAATCCGATTTCATTATTTTGGAGCTTTTAAAGTACGGTAAGTAAAATGAGCTGCTGATATATATACTACTTATATAAATATACTTACACACGGATTTATAAACTATTTGAAGTTATAATGGTCCTTACAAAATTTAAGCAAAAATTCTGGCCATCAAAGTGATCATTACACAATTGACAGTGAGTATATTATAAAAAGACTTTATGGTAATATATTGATTGATAATTTAAATTCTTATTAATAATTGACCTCAATATTAAAAAATATTTATTTAATAAAAAAGCACTGATGTCAGTTTATTAAATAGACAGAAATCAGTCCGACAAGGTTATTATAGCAACCCTACATTTAATATTAAATAAGTACACTGGGAAAATGAGGTTGGACATTTATTTACTACTGAAAACTACTTTGTTTAACTGACTAACGAAAGGAAATGCTGATAATGTTATGTGCTGAATATTATCTAGTTACTATATTTCGTTTCGTAGATATAGAAAAAAATTACTAAGATAAATAATTATGTAGATCCTTGCAGTATTGTAAATTGCAATGATTAAAACATAAGAAAACAACTGTTCAAATAAACAGAAATATAAAAAAAAATTTACTGGCTCTTGAATTTGCATTTACAACATAGCAGATAATAGATTTAAAAGTTATTACTCGCATGAATTTGTAGATTGTAAGTTTGCAGATTAAGATCAATAGATTTTCCCGGCTGTAATGAAAAAACAAAGGTTTGGAAAAACACTTAACGATTACTGATATTTCCTCTATTACAATAATTTATTATGGCATGAAAATTGATAGATGTATGCAGGCAGGTGTACTATTCAGATCATTTGATCATTACAACAGTCATGTGATTCATATCAGAGATAAAAAGGGAAAGGCATATCGAATGTGATGTCTCATGCTACAGATCTTATGTAATGAATTTTTCCGTGTACTATAGCAATCCAAGGACCAAAGGTTATTCCTTGACATCATTTCCAATCCTATTTTGGACTCCTATTTTGAGACACTATTTTCAGCTATCAACTTATATAATTTGCTAATTTCGTCTGTCTGTCCGTCTGTCTGTCTATCTCTAACTCGATATAATTAGGCTATTAAGATAGATTCAAGGTTCTCAATGGTACCATTGAATCAAGGGTACTCAAATTGGATGAAATATTAGTTCATTTTGTCATTCCATGTTGTTTCCATGAAATTTTAACTGAAATTCTAACAAAACATACGTTCAAAACCAAATAATTTTCTTACCACTGCACCGATTTTAATGAAATTTGGCATACTTACTCAGTTTTTTACGCTGATTTTGAAACTAAAAGCCATTTTGCCGTAGAAGCTTCGTTTACAAGTTAACGCAGTAATTAGATTATACAAACACGTTTTAAATGGCGTTATGGGTCAAAAATAATAATTAATCTTTAGATACATTAAACTTTAGATATGGTTGATATTTCGGTTTTTTTTTTTGGATGGAAAATGATCCTTTCGATTAAACTCTCAGAACCTATATTACAGGTGTACAGGTAAGAAGTACATCTAAATAGGTCTGATAAACATTAAAAAAAAAAATTTCAAATCAAATCATCAATCGAATCAAATGTATATATATATATATATATACATATAAATTGGATAAGTTCGTCTGTCTGTCTGTCTGTAACTCGATATAATTAAGCTATTAAGATAGATCCAACGGTTCTCAATGGCACTCAAATGGTACTCAAATTGGAATCAAATCAGAATCCTGATTGTTACAGTTGTGAATGATTTTATAGGATTAAGTTCGTTTTATAAACTATTTTTAGCGATGAAATCTTTGCAGGACTTTTAGGATTAAATTAATTAAGAGTTAACCAACGAGATTTTTTTTTAACTGCTCTTAATCCTGCACTTTCAACATGCTCAGAAGAAATATCTGAAGGAGTTTCAGCTAACCTTCCCTTCCGGAAACATTACTTCAATTCGTATCAATTTCTTTTCCATCTTATTGGCAATTGTGTTGGATTGGCAATATGTAGAAGTTTTCTTATCTTTGTTATCAGCATGGAGAAAATAATTCAAAATATTAGATAAATAAGATTAGGTTAAAGTTAAAGTTAAATTTGCGATCAGGCCCAGAGGACCGCGCAGTGCAGCCGGAGGGTAGGCTCCAGTGTTGAGGACCTACGGGACAAAGTTGAGGACGGGGGGTCGGCCGGTCGCTCGCTCGCCTTTAACTCCCGGGAAAGAAACCCGGTACCCATTCTATAGAGGGCTGGGTAGACCCTAGGGCTCGTTTGGAGGAGAAAGAAGCGTGGAAAAATTCCCGTCCTCCGCCGAGGCCGGGAATCGAACCCGTTACCTCCAACCCGCAGCCAAGCGCCCTTACACACTCGGCTACCGGGCCCACAAATAAGATTAGGTAAAGAATTTAAATGTTTCAATAGATTTAATTTACACCTAAGGTAAATCTAGGATTTTTTTTAACATTAGGGAATGACTGGTACACTGTCACGGATTATCACATATTTTCCTTATATATGAGACCAAAAGGACATCCTACATTCAAACTCTTGTAGTCTGATGGATGTAGGTGATTCATCCTTTGCTATATGATAACCTGCACTTTTTAATTTTCACCAACTGAAAAACTTTGATGAAAGAATTTTCCACTTCTGCAGAGGAAGCGCAGTGACGTTTGATATAACTGTGTTCAATAAGTTGGGTTATCCCTCAACAGGGGCAGTAACTTATCCTATAAAGAAAACAATGAGATTCCGGTTTCTCTCTAAGCTGGGCTATTGAAGCATTCAATTCATTATCGACATATCTTTCAAACATTATAATCACACTTACAATTCATGCTACAAAACTGCACGAATTCAGATACTGCACGAATTCAGTAAACGCTCTTATTCGATCGAAGTGTAAATTATGATTTAACACCTTTAGCATGTTCCTTCTGGATTTGATGACGGGTTCAGTTAAATGCATTCTACGCATCTAGATTTCATGGTAATCTTATAAATGAAAGTTTTCATAGAATCATATTTACAGCGCACCTTCAAAACAAATACACCGTACGAAACCGATGGCAGCTCTACGATGGGGTTAAAATAACAATTTAAGGAAATTGACCTTTTTCATTAGTAACGACTCTAAAACGATGTCTTGACGAATAGCAAGAATTTCCAGAATGCAATTAATAAATATAACGAGATAATGCTCTATTTTTTCTACATTTTTGCCTGTTAATTTTTGTCTCATCTATAGTTTATCTAATGGATGAATGCTTTCCTTGCTACGATTTGATTTTTGCTATAGGAAGATTTCTCTAAACAATAATCTAGCAAAATAGAGAATTATAGAGCTGTATAATTTTACTATTTAAGAACTATAAAAGGATATTTTATTCCATATTTGTTTTATTTCAATATTAATATTAATATTTGAAATATTAGTTGAAATACAATTATGTGGTTCTAATTTGTTCTTATGAAAGATTTATAAAATATTGTTTGATTCTATATATCGGGTGATCAAGAAATGACAGGAGGTGTTCGGAGCCCTGTCGCATTTTATGTACTGGACTAAATGTAACAAAATTTGTCACCATAGACATTAAAAAATGCGGTTTCGATTTGTCAAGAAAAAAAATTAGTACCAAACAACGCCGATTGGGGAAATTCTGGCGCTACAAGCGCATAATGTCTGAAAAAAGAATACATAACTGACAATGGAAACAGTAAATAACAACACAACAAATACCAGTGAAAAACGCTTAATATAGCAACCTACAAATTTGGCTCACGGTGACTACCAGCCTGATGTTCCACTAATTGCATGCGGTACACGAGGTTTTCAACGGTGGTTCGCAGCATATCGGCATTTATTCGTCTTACATGTAACGTTATTTGATCTTTTAAGGTAGGAATGTCAGGAACATGTCCTTGATACACAATGCTTTTCAGGTAGCCCCACAACCAGAAATCGCAAGGATTCAGATCAGGGGAACTCGAATTCATGGGAAGTGCGCGACTCATTATTCTAACTTGTATGAAATGTTGACGCAACACATCCTTCACCCGACGTCCGATGTGCGGTGGCGCACCATCTTGCATGAAAATGGTAGAATCGATACAATTTCTTTGCTGCAGTTGAGGTATCACAAAGTTCTCGAGCATATCGGCATACCTGTCGGAATTAACAGATCAAGTCACTAGTCCATTTCTACCAACTTCTTCATAAAAGTACGGGCCGATGATAAAAGAAGCAGTGAACCCCCACTAAACAGTAACTTTTGTCGAATGTAAGGGGATCTCTTCACCAACGTGTGGATTTGTATCAGCTCAAATACGGCAGTTGTCTGTGTTGATATCACCCTGCACATGGAAGTGAGCTTCATCGCTCAATAATATCCACCACGGCCACTCTTCATCCACTTCCAATCGAGCCAAAAATCTCAAAGCAAACTCTAATCGGGTATTTCTGTGCCCTGGGAGCAATTCTTGAATGTTATCTTATACAGATAAAGTTTCAGGATCTTAGGCAATATCTTCTGTTCCGTCGACAACGGGATATCTGTTTGTCGTGATATTAAACGTGCACTGTTGGTACCCTGCTTATTAGCTATCGCCTAATCCTGAACGGTAGTTGCAACTTCTTTAACTTGTTCCTGCTTGATACGTTTACGTCCTTGGCCTGGTTGCACACCAAGAGTTCCTGTTCTTTCAAATCTTTCAGCCATTCTTCGTAAGTTAGTTATGGTCATCGGTCCTCTACGTGATTGTTTTAACCGCCGGTATTCACGAAGAGCAGCATTGGCATTTTAATCACGCTGATAAAACAGCTTGACTAATAAGGCACGTAGTGACAACGCCATCGACGGGCGACTTCTTGCAGAATGACTAGAATTCCCGCAATCCCTCCTTTTATCCTCGATATCGTGTCACACAGTACCCGTATATGCAAACTTCATGATGCATTTTTCGACCGCAACGCCAGAATTTTCCCTATCGGCGTTGTTTGGTACTATTTTTTTTTCTTGACAAATCGAAACCGCATACTTTAATGCGTATGTGGCCAAATTTTGTTATATTTCGTCCAGTACTTGACTCGCTACAGAGCTCCGAACACCTTATTTCTTGATAACCCATTATATTAGGTACCGTGCATTTATATACTTATACACAATTATGATGGATCCTTCATGGCGTTACAATTTTCACAAACATGACTGTATAAGTAAATACTATTTTAAGTGCACAGAATCTTTTCATCATCAATAATTAAGCCAATGCACCGGACTAATTTTTAATACATTTAATTTAATGAAAATAAAATACATGCAACTAGTTTCGTAACCAAATGAGGTTAAATTTTCAAGCAATGTTGTTATAGTAAAAAACGGAAACATATATGGGCAAAGCTGTAAATTCTCTCATTTGTCTTGTGATGTTTGAGGTCCCTGAGAAACTTCGGATTTGCTAATTGGTGACTCGTAACATTGTTGCTGCTGCGATCTTGTGATCTTTATTAGAATCTTCTAAGTAAATAAAATCATGCCTTTGATTGTACGCCCACTATCCGTTTTGGTGATGAAAACACAGCCATTCACATGGAATGAAGAATAGCAGAGTACATTTGACAGATTAAAGCAAGCCCTCACACCAAACCAATCCTGGAGCATTTTGATGAAAAAGACCCTATTCAGCTCCACACAAATGCTTCAAATTATAGGATCGGAGCCATGGGTAGTGCAGATTACAGAAAAAAAACAACACGTCGTAGGGTATGCAAGCAGGACATTAACAAAGGCAGAAGAAAATTATGTCACCACTCACAAGAAATGTTTATCAGTCATATGGGCAGTTGTTACATTCCAACCATACCTGTACGGCCATGGATTCACTGTAGTCGCCGATCACCATGCTTTCTGTTGCATGTCAATCTGAAGGATCCCACTGGCAGATCAGCAAGATTATCTCTGTTGTTGCAAGAGTATAACATGAACATTATATACAATTCCGGAGTTAAACACCTCGACACCGAATATATATCAACATATCCGGTCCAACCAGCAAAACAATAGCCAGACTCTATTAATGCAATCCAGCTCCTGGAGGAAGCAATCGATATCGCAGCAGAACAACGCCGTGATCCTATCCTATCAAACACATAGAAGCACTACAGAGATTGCTACGAACTAAAAGAAGATATCCTGTACAGAAGAAGCTATCAGCCAACTTCCAACCCGCTACTACTTGTGATCCCAAGCCATCTCTGCCGGATTGTCATTGAAGCCTCTCATTCCAATCCGACTGCCGTCCACCTTGGTTCAGCGAAGACGATTTCTACGGTCCTCCAAAAATATTTTTGGCCAGAGCTCGACTTTAGATCGCTTCATCACCCGACGCATCACTTGTCAATCTCGGAAGAGCCCATTGCAACTCACACCTGGAAACATTCAGCCCTTACTTTGTAGCAGAAACACCCTTCTAAAGAGTAGGAATTGATTTGTTGGGCCGCATTCCAAATTCCACCGCCGGCAACAAATGGATCGTCGTTGTGATAGACCATTTCACAAAGTATGCAGTTACCAATGCCCTGTCAAACGCCACTGCAGCCGAAATAGCCAAGTTCTTCGCGGAAGACATCATGTTGAAGCATGGAGCGCCGCAAATCCTTCTGTCTGACCGAGGATCGCAATTTATGTCCGCAACACTTGCCGAAACTCTCCAATTATGCCGTACGATCCATCGTAAAACCTCGAGCTACCATCTGTAGACCAGTGGATTATGTGAGAAGCTCACATCGTATGGGTGCACGTTTGAGTGACATCGTATGGGTGCACGTATGAGTGACATCGTATGGGTGCACATCCCCACCCGTCGAGTCCACCTGGCCGAGAAGCTACTCCACTCCTGGTTTGGTCCCTTCCGAGTGATCCGGCAAACATCACCTGTGACCTATAAAGTGATAGCAGGTCCCGAATGTACGAGTAATCGTTCCCATCCGGAAGTGATTCTTATAGCACATCTCAAGCCGTATTTTAGTCCTGATGAATTACAAACTCCGACGGCAGAAACACAGACACCTCCTACGACAGAAGTACAGACGCAAAACAACCCACGACCTGACGGAATTATCTTGAGTTCAGGTAGAGTCCTGACATAATTCGATCACAGTGCCTGAGGATTATTCAAAGTAATAAATAATTGTCAGTGAACTTATAGTGAATTTTGTGGGATTTGACTGAACTTGTGTACATTTGTGAACATTTGGAGAATGGACAAGAACAATTGCAGGAAACAATTTTTTTCTCTCATCAGTGCTTACCCGGATACGTCGCTGATTTTCTGGATATAAATACTTATTGTTGTAAATAATTTATTTTCTCTGAGCTCAGGATTTTGTTTTATATGGCCATATATCATTTTTGTTCTCTAGTGCATATATCATTTTTTTCTATATACGTATATCATTGGTGTTTCTTGTACTTCCTTATATATAATTTCGGGTAGAAAAATCTTGGAAGGGGGATAATTGTGACGATTTTATAGCTATATTTATACTTATTCCATTTATTCTATTTTATTGCATTTATCTTTTTTATTGTTATATATAATTTTAGTGTTCCAATCAATCATAATTTAATCTGTTATAAATTTCAAATTCTTCTGTAACCGTCGATTCTGTTCTTTATTTTTAAATCCTAAACGGTTGATGCACTATCCCATAATTCCCGATAATTTAAAACTATAGTTAAAATTCAGTTGTAAATCACATGGCATTTAAATGCCCCAATTAAATGTTAATTAAGATCTAGCTTTGACTCAGTCTACCTTCCTTTATTGGACCAGTGGCCAGATTAATTCCCCACAATTTCCAGCCAGACACATTCAATGGCTGTCCATAACCCAATTGTATTTGTTTGATGTTGCTGCACGGTATTGAGTGTCATATGTCCGTGCCCCATACGTTCTCAATGGGATAGCATTCCGACGAGCATGGGGGCCACGGGAGTAACTGAAATTCGTAGAGAGTTCACTGAACTAGTTCTGTGTCACCTGTGCACAATGCAGGGTTGCCTTATCATGCTGGGACACACCACCCCACTGGAGAACATGGCTAGCAAATAGGGAAGCAAATTTCTGCAATAAGATCTATGTACTTTGAACCTGTCAAGACAGATTCCAGGGCCTTGAGAGTCCCTGGAATCCAACACAATACACCCCACAACATTATACAGCCACCACCTATTTGCACAGGACGTTGCTGAGAAGAGGGATCCATTGCCTCCTACGGTCTCCACACACGGACTCTACTATCTGATCGAAATAGTGATCCATCAAACCTTCAACAGGAAGTGAACATGCAGTCGATTCACTATAGATAGATTCTAATGTTTTCGAATTACCATTATTTCTCACCAGGTCTGTGACTATCTAAAACATGATGTGGCTGGACAGAAGTAGTGTGAACCGGAAGTCGGTTTTTTATCAGACCTCCAGTCCAACTAAAATCCTACGAGGTATGATTCATGAAGTTATGACTTCTGGTTTGGACTGTGGAGGGCGTTACACACATACACATACACACTGCAATGAGGTTTTGTTTTAATTATTTATGTTTATTTATTTAAATAATTATGTTTATTTACAATCTCTTAAATCATGTATGTTTGGTAATTTGTGAAGTAGAATATGCAAATTAGGCTGGTGGCGAACCCCGATATTAATGGACTGCTACAAGTCGAGAGGGGGGGGGAGTTCGACAGCAGACAGGAGAGAGAACGGAACAGTCGGAAAGGAAGCGTCAGTCGGGGAAGGAGAATTTGATCGCCGAGATGAATGAAGCGTTGGTTGCTGATGAAGAAATGAAGAACCCGTCTGTCGTGAGAAGCCACCGTAGTTCTACTCTGTTCGTGTGTCGTCGAAGAAAGAAGAACCTATCAGCGAATCAAGTAAGAAGAAAGAAAACTTCGCAAGAGTCAACCGAACCTAAGAATAAGTGAGATAAATTTGACTGTAATAATACTTTGTGTAAAAACAGAACTTTAAATTTAGCTCCGCTAGACAGCAACATAAACTATATATTAATTTAAAATAGAACTTATTAAAGAACATTTAATTTAAGCCACCAGATCCACCCATTTTATTACACACACACACACAAACACAAACACAGACACTTTAAGATACGCAAAATCTAATAACTGTCCTACCGATTCGCAAAAAAAGAAGAAATATTCACTAATGAAAGCTTATTGCATTCCCAATGTGTAAAGCTGTCAGGCATAATACAGCAAACTTAAAATAATATTCTAAAAAGTAAATGACATTAACATTTCTCCAACTTGTATCGAACTGCTTTCTAGCCCATTTTTTTCAATTCTTTCAAACATCTTATGATCAACTAAAAAGATTATAAAATTCCTAGCAATACATTCTCAGATAGTAAAGATTTTATATTTTATGGATAGTTATTTATCATATGCTCATTACCAAAAAAAACGACGACCTAGAACGAGTTGTCGAATTGTAATGAAATTTCGTACGCAAAGAAGTTGGGACCGCCCTTGCGAATGATTAAACTTTGGTGTGCAATGAATGAATAGCGAGAGCTACAGGGCATCGGAACTGCTCACTCAGCAGGTGTATATAAGAAGCGATTCTCAATCTGATGGTCAAAATTTCTGTTGCATTGCGAGTTAGGATACCTTTCAACGACTGAAAAAATGCCTCGCCGCAGGATTCGAGCTCATTACGTGCAACTGTCAGAGTTTGAAAGAGGTCGTATCATTGGATTGAAAGAGACAGAATTGGGCAAATCCGAGAGTCGCTCGTCATATGGATATGAGGCGATAAGAAGATGCTGGCAGGAATGGGTGGACAATACCAGATTTCAGTGTCATGAAGGTAGCGGTCGACCTAAGGCCACAGCAGAGCGGGAGGATAGGGTGATTGTCAGATCAGCTGTCACAGCACCTGAATCATCGTTATCAACCATCAGACGTGCGACCCGCACACAAGTGTCCACCATGACCATTCACAGACGGCTGAGAGAGCGACATCTACGCTTGTACCGACCGCTACGCCATCTGCCACTCACGTTTGCACACCGTCCGACCAGATTACAGTGGTGCTTGGCTCGATCAGGTTGGAATGATGCTGACTGGGGACGTATAGTGTTTAGCGACGAATCCCGCTTCCAACTCTGTCCTGATGATCGTCGCAGACGTGTCGGGAGACGCCCAGGGCAGCGTGCCGATCCTGCTTTCAGTATTGCACGCCACACAGGCCCTAAACCAGGAGTTATGGTCTGGAGTAGCGTTTCCCTTGATAACCGGACCCCTTTGGTCATCATTAGCGGCACACTTAGAGCACAGCGGTACGTCGACGACATTCTGAGACCTGTTTTGCTATCCTTGCTTTTGCAGTACCCTGGCCTTATTTTTCAGCAAGATAATGCCAGACCACATACGGCACATGCTGCTATGACCTGTCTTGCAGCTTGTGAAACACTTCCTTGGCCAGTCAGATCCCCAGATCTCTCTCCAATCAAGCATGTCTGGGATATGATGGGAAGGCGACTGCATCCACCAAGGAATGTGGATGCCCTAGCCCGACAATTGGAGAAAATTTGGCAAGAAATACCGCAAGAGACCATCAGGGAGCTTTATCACTCTATGCCACGTTGTGTGGCAGCTTGCATTCAGGGTAGAGGTGGGATCAACACTTTATTGAGCTCGTTACTTTGGATCTCTGTAACTCTGAAATAAATTATTCAATTTGTCTGAAAGTTTAATCATTTTCTATTCTGTACATAATCTTCCTCTCCACCAATTTTTGTCTCCATCGAACCACTCCTTCTCAGTAAGTCTTTTTTTTTTGTTAATGAGTGTATTTGGCATACAGGGTTTTACACATAAACTTTGAAAATTGATATTTCATTAAGAACTTGGAATAATCTTCATGGAGGATGGTGCACCACCCAAATCGGATGTCAGGTACTGCGTGTGTTGCAGCAACATTTCTCTGACACCCGAATCGTTAGTCGTGCATTGCCCACAACATGGCCACCAAGGTTGCCCGATCTCAATCTTTGTGACTTTTGGCTGTCGGAATTTCTTAAAAGCATTGTGTATCAAAGACATATTCCCGATATCCCGACGTTGAAAGATCGAATTACATTACAGGTGCAAGAAATCCAATGTGATATGTTGCGAACCACCTTGGAACAGGTCGTGCTCGGCATGCTGCTCGTGGAACATCAGAATGGTGGTCATGTGGAATCTTATTTGTAATTACCAATAAACATTATCTATATTTTTACGAAACTAGGTGTGTGCTGTCTCATTTGGCAATTACTCATTCATTACTCATACGTACAACAATCTTTGAAGCGCCACATTTTCCCCTGTTGGCGATTTGTGGTACTATGTTTTTTTTTTTTTAGAAATCGAAACCGCATGTTCCACTCTCCATTTCCACCAAATGTTGATACGATTCGTCCAATACATTCCTCGCTAGAGGGCTATGAACACATCACGTTGTTTTAGGCCCACCCGGTATCTCTACCAAAGAATCTACAGATTGAAATTGCATAAGGTAGTGGTTTCTTTTCTGCTTCTTATTGTGTTATTTTCCACGTTCGTTCAAATGTTGCGGTTTGCGACTGTTAAATATTTTTTCAAATATGCAAATAAAATCTCATGGAGTGTGATCGGAGAGTGTGATCGGAGAGTGTTGGCGACCTATCCAATGACATCTTGAAAAATTCATACTCGAGATAATCCCACATTGCTCTATGATAATGGGGGTGCTCCATCATGTTAGAAAAACACCAACATATCTCTAAACATTGTTCTGTTATTTTATTAAGAAAATATGCAAATATCTCAGCATGTTGTGACCATTTTCACCATTAACAATACCACTGAATTGAGTAAGTATTTTGAGAGATATAATTCATGCATTTATTGCTATGGATAGGTCCTATCGTCAAGTGGTCAGTTGTTTGAATGCGGGCTGGAGGAGGTCTCTACGTAGATAAGGGATTTTTCTATTCTGAATCCACCTCCGGACGCCTGTTAGGATTTACCCAGCCCTCAGAAGAATGGGTACAGGATTTCTTTCTAAAAGGATTAAAGAGTAAACTTAGTCAATTTATCAGGAAACTCCTCCCGTGACTGAGAACTAGATAGTTGTAGTGGAATACTTAATATTTTATTACTGGTAAATGGGGTCATTTTGAATATTGAAACTTTGAAATTTGTAATTTGAAAAAAAATTGCATATATATTAGCTTTAAAATGTGATTAAGAAAATTAGCCGAAACAGAGGATTTAATGTTAATATCTTACACAAAAGATAAATTCCTACATTAATCCTCACACGATCTTTATTATGACTAAAATTATTTGGATTCAGGCAACTTCAATAAATATTTGCAGATTTCATTAGTTATTTTCAAACGAAAAACAAAAAACTCTAATATTTGTATTCAACAGATATTATAATAAAGAAAAAACCTTTAGTGTAATTTTGACGACTTTAAGAAACAAATAAATATGAAAATTTAAGGAAAGTAAACTTCAATTTCTTGTAACAGCAGCTTGTTATTTGTGATTTCGATATTTATATGAAATTTAAATGATAATAAAGTAGCATAAAGCGAAGAGCTAAACACTGGCTCTAAAGATCTAAGGAAGTTTACATTTCTTGTCTGTTAAGCTTTATAAATACGAATGCTGTCAAAGTGGGACAGAATGGGAAGCAGTTTGCGATTTAAAGGTGGTAAGCAAGAATAGACAAATAAAAGAAAGATAGTGTAAAGTGAGAAATGAACATGCAAGAAGCAAAAAGGGGATCAGAAACATTCTAAGATACGTAGAAATCTGTAGATTGGACAGAATAGGTAAGGTAATGAAAATTATGGATATTTATTGGATCCTTAGTCTTTTCCATGCCTTCGTTGATCTTAACAAGTAATGTTCTGGGCCTTTGTGATCTTCCTTACCATCTTCACTGTACTTTGAAACAAGCTGTACACATATGCTCCAGATCTATTGTTAAATATAACAATAGATAATGTGCAAGCTTATATTTTATCAACGAAAATAATTAAACTCCTTAGAAAACATTCGTAAATATGCTGCTACAATAAATGTTTGAATATTGCATTCATCCACCAGTTCGTAATTTTACAAATGAATTCTTATAGTCTGTTTCCGATTTCTGTACACAATTATTGATGCTTCCATTCTAGTTGGACATGGCAACAAATGAAAAAGGCTTACTAACATCCGTTGTTATGCTGATATAACAGAAACAAAGCAGTCAACTATCTCCATTGCTAGCCATTTAGCAATAGCCATTCAGAAATCTCTTCGACTTAGGCTACGGGAATGCGATGTACCAAGTATTTACTACTCCACAACTAGCAATTCAAGATTGAATTTGTAATTCATTGTCTTATTACGGTACATTGAAATGGAAACAGTTACTGACAGCAACAAAGAAAGGGAATTATAATGGAATTCACCATTATTATTATCAAACTCATCTTTTGTTAGAGTAGTCTTTGACTATTCGTCATGTTTACTTCGATAATATTATTTTTAAATACTATATCAGATACAATTTTGGTGAAATGAGCATTTTGGGAGTTTTCTGGAATCGTCCAAGTAAGTATTACAGCTACTTTCTTCAACCTCAACTTAGTTTTACTATCACAAATGCTTATAAATTACTAAAAATTAAAAAAATTCTGTTTTTAGAGTAAACTTATGCTACTACAGTTAAACACCTTGATATTTTTTTTCAAAAGCTACTTTTTCTATAAATCGAGATTTGCAGAGTATTTTTGTATACATGTAAAAATGTATTATAATGTAATCCTTTTCCTAAGAAATTAGGCAATATAGCATAAAATTACAGTTAATTATTATTGTATAGTGAAATATTTTATTTGTAAAAACAGGAATTTGTAATTTAAGATACTGATTTTAAATTTAATGCATATTTGATAATTAAAAATAAAAGAACTTGCATCCTTAAAAATATTTAATGAGTTTTCATTTTATTTAGAAAAAAATTAAAACTGTTTTTATTTTATTACACAAATTTCGCAAAGTCTTATTCTCAAAAAATACTGAGCGATTCGGAAAACCGATACTCAAGCCAATTTTTGTATGTATTTATATAATTTTGAAAAGATAATAGTCATAGAAAACATCTAACAACTTTTTAGATATTGCTGAAATGATTTTTAAGTTTAAATCTCAATTTTTCGATGTTGCTCTTTCATATTCTGAGATCTAGAGGATGTTATAAGATATTTAGTTGTTTATGTAACTTTCTGACTTCTGACTATAACAATTAAAAGCTGCAATTTCAAAGACAATACGGATATGCCTTATAGACCTCGCCACCAATGGAGATTTTAGTCATAGTTTTCAAATCTTGAAGATAATTTTACGCAAACCCTCAAGAAGTTAGATATTTCCATAAACTGGCAAGAATGATCTGAGCTATTTCGTTTTTGTATGAACTTATTAATCTTAGAATTTAGTCTTATTTTTACGTTGAATTTTATATCTTCATGTGGTTAAAAGTATTCTGGATGGAAATATCCAGTACATAATTCAAGTGAAAGATAGAAAGAAAGGTTATTTAAAAAAATAATATCTGTAATCATTTGGGATTATTATAAAAAGTATTTCTTATGAATATGATGTTTAAAAAAAATTTCATGAAGAGGAAGGTGACCATATTTTGGATGGTGCCTTAATTTCGGATAGCGTGATAAATCGCATACCGGTCAGCAGATTGCATTTGTGTCAACCATGAGCGGAAGCTCTGGCCACCATATGTAATCTGTCTTGTCGTCGTGAGCCTTTGATCTGCATGTACGCAACAATAAATAATTTAAAAATATTCCAAAAAGTGATTTTTTGAAGATGCCAACTTCGAACAAAGCTGGAGCGCAAGTGGTAAGTTCTAATAATTTGTTTTAAAGCGTATAATGAAGTTCGTAAAATGTAGTTTAAGTGACAAGTCGCATCGTTGTGTATGATTTTAAGATTAGTTTCAAATGTTGATTCAAAAATATTTGTCATAACGTCCTAATTTCGGATAGTCAATGGTGCAACATGAAAATAGGTTTTGTTTTGATTGGAATTTGTGTTTTTATTTGATTTGAAAAATCGGTTTAACGTTTTTCAATTTTTTTAAGGTCAAGAAACGTTGACTGCGAGAACGCAGCGAAAAAACACTAGGTCTCCGTAAAGTGGCCCTTGAAGAATCCTTTTGATATTTTTATTTTTGTATTCCTTTCATTATTTTTAATATATAATGTCGTTAATTTTATTAGAATGTCATAAAGTCATTACTCAAATAAATAACTTACTGTATTTGCATTGAATGTTTCATTTAATTATATTGTAATAATTATTACCCTGCAATTCTTATGTATCCGAAATTAAGACCCCCTTTGCTTCACAACAAAATCAGCAATGTTTTGCAAAAAAAAATAATTACACTATCTATTTTTTATAATGGATATTTATCAGTTCGGGATCTAAAAGTATGTTATTTATAGAAGAAAACAAAGTAAAAATTCTTAACCAAAACTTCAATATTTTAAATTCTTTTCATTAAAAACAAAATGGTATCCGAAATATGGTCACCTTCCTCTATGTATTTTCACAGCAGTTAGTATTGATAGATAGAAGAAGTTCTAGTGGGCGTAGGTCCTAAAATAAATAGCTGTTGAGATATTCATCGTCACTGCAGAAAATGTTTTATATAGTTCTCATTCATTGCCATAAATCCTTCAGCCCTAAGTCTCAGAGAATTACGAACTCTTAAAATCTGTTTATTCTTCGATTCGCTGACACGAATGGAACACACGCTCCGGCAGTGTTTCGTCGTCATCCATGGTTGCTCAGCATCAGTGGGTAGAGTGGGTTTCAGCCACCCGGGCCGTGAGTCAAATTCGCCGCCCTCAAATTCGCCGCCTGTGCCAGCTATGAAAGCCCGTAGTCAAACTCATTCGAGCTTGAAGTCCTGTTCGTCAATATCGGTTAGTACAGATGGTGTTGCCAGATGACTACACTCACTTAAAGGGATTCCCCGGTTCCGTCACAGATTGAATAATAAATAGTTCCGTGCTTAATTTAATCGGGCCGAATTGTAGGTGCGAAAAATATATGAAAAGAAATGATTAAAATTTTAGTTCTGATTACAAATTATTATTATTATTTATTCCGAAATTTTGCTATACCCAAAACCTGCCTGCCGGGGCGGGCCGCCCCCGTCGACCCCGCTACGCTACGCCAAGTTCTTTAAGTGTCCCCTTAGACAAAAATGTAAGGTATTAAGGTTAATGGGATCGAGCAGGCCAAACTACTGGATATTGATCTGACCAATCCAGTGGTCATGAAATGTCTTAGGCAGATGTTGTCGGGCGATTAGAATGGGGTGGTGCCTCATCGTGTATGAACCATATCCGTCGACTTTTACGGAGGGGCACGTCATCCAGAAGAACAGATAATTCGTATGACAAGAAATGATGATAAACATCACCTGTTAGTCAGTTCAGTAGAACTCAAGGATCTGTAAGTCGGTCACCTATAATTTCTGTTCAGATCTTGATGGAAAATCGGTACTGATACCTCAATTCTATGATGGATGAGGCTTCAGCTGACAACAAGTATATAATATGTTAATCGACTATTCCATTCCTTATAAAGCCTACCTCATCGAAAATAAAAAAAGGAGATTTTTCTCTTCACTTTCTCCCATTTTTTCACACTTTCTTAAAAGCCTCTAATAGAACTCTAATCTGGCATGGTGATCTAGCGGCCTTCGATATAGAACAATGTGTTCTGTAACACCGTTTTTGGATTTCTTGTTCAAAGCATTATATCTGTTTCGATTATTAGTAGTTGAAACAGTAGGTTGGGATTTCTTGTAGGGGTCTTCGGTGGCTCATAGGGTGCCAAAGATATAGGCTCCGACATTTCAAAGACCATCGGGATTAGTTGAGATTCGGTGGTTAACCCAACACTCTCTTTGGCTTCATCGCCGGGAAAAAGACGCGGTTCCTATTTTACAGAGGAATTGGTGAATTCTACAGGCTCTTCCGGAAGATAAATTACGTAGGAAATATCTCCGATAATTCACTAGGTATTGAACCCTTTCTCCAGTTCCCAGGCCGGTGCCTATACCACTAAGCCACTGAGACCATTATAGTTGTAATAAATTATAAAAAAATAAAAAATTATTACTAAACTTCTATATATTTTCAGATTTAAACAATTCAGTGAACATCCACATAATATATATATTTATTTATTTTCTTTAGGTAATGTTCCAGAGGAGTCAGAGGATGATCGTTCTACTCGAGAGCATTTTTCTCATCCACTCACTTTCGTTATTTCAATGGTCGCTTGTTGTGTTGGCCTTGGAAATATATTAAGGTTCCCATACTTGTGCTATAAGAACGGAGGAGGTAATTATGTTTACATTAATATGAATTATCTGTAATATTGATAGAGCATGAGGCATAATTAACATAATGGTAGAAAATCGCCTTCCTTAAGATGTGGCATTGTTTTCAGGAGTGGATGGGATCAATATTTTAATTTTGTATCAACATATTATTAAGTAGTATTTAAGGATTTTATTTATTTTTCTTAATAAATAAGTACAGTATGGCCGAAAATAAATGACACTGAACAATTTGACTACATGAAAGGTGGCACTGCGAGATGAACACGTAGGCGATTGTTATATTCGGAACAGGAATGATTGTGGATGTGAGATTAATCAGTGTTGCTGTGAAAATGGTATTAACTACCGAAGAGAAAGTGTTTATTTTGGAGCACTATTTTCGATCATACGAAACAGGTCGTGGCAATGGACCAATGACGAAACCCGATTTTTGGCTAATGCTTTGTTTTCGGACCAGTGTCATGTTCATCTGAATGGCTATATCAGTAAACAAACAACCCGATTCCTTGGTTTCGCCCGGCCAGACATCATTATTGAAACACCAACACACAGTGAACGACTGACGATATGGTGAACGACCACTGGAAACAGCATCATTGGTCCGAAATTCATTGAGGATGACTAACAGAATCCTCTGATTGTAAATCAAGTGCGTTGTAGGAAACGGGTAATCACGCCGTTTCTCAGGGACCTCCAACGTTTCTGCCGAGCACGACACCTACATCTTCATTCCCAGTGGTTTCAACAAGATGGGACTACGGGTCATACGGCCAGGGAATCACTTCGGCTACTTCATGACACCTTCGGAAATTACATGGTATCCCGTGGAGCAAACATTCCATATACTTCACATTCCCATGATTTACCTCTACCTGATGCGTACTTTTTGAGGAATGCTGAAGGAAAAACTTTAGCAAGGACAACTTCCGGCAAACATTGCTGAGCCGCGGCAAACGATTGTAACAACTCTTAGGGGATGGAACAACCTCTCTTCCGGGACATGGTGGACAACCTAGGCAACTGCTTAGAGCGAAAGGAGATCACATTGAACATGTATTTGTAAACATCCACCTTTGATTATTCTTTCGGTTGAAGCATTTTCTGTTTAAAACGGTTCTGTGAAATTTTTGGGTCATACTGTATTTTACCCAGGTCTTTTTTTTCTAACAAAAAAGCTTCAAGAACTCTGTGACCATTTTCCATAGAATACTCATAGTAACTTTTTAGAGAGCACTAACAAGCGCACAAAAGTATCAAATTATATGAACAATTGTGGTTAGAAATACTAAAATAATTTTGTAGGATAGCATTTTTATTACATCTTCCAAACTTTTGACATATCTCCAGTTTTCTTTTCTCTATTACGAGTTTTTCTTTGGTTAGTCTATAGTTGAATGCAGTTCTTGTATAAATCACTTTTGCTATCAGATAGAAAGCAAACTGGGTGGTATCGTAAAAGCTTTATCAGTTGAAACAAATGATTCTTATGACAATTTCTCTGATATATAGAAGTTTATTTTGGCTTCAATATTTATGTCGTGGAAGTGAAAATATATGACTAATAGTGGAACGCAGTCATTTGCACTGCCATTGTTCCCAATTTCCATGTCCCAAGGGCTCGTGTTTCTTAACAATCTGACGTCTTGTTTAAGCATGGTTTGCTTATTAATTGAAAACTGATGAACATTTGTGAAGCGCGTAAACCTTAGTTTTTAAAACTACCGCTTAGTGCGCTAGGATCGTGTAGGTTGTTCATGCATTCTGTAGACGTAGAGAAATTGCCCAGGTTATTAATTTTGAATATTTTTTTTTCAAATTATTATTCGTATATCCAATAAAATTTAAAGTGAAACTGCCTAATATGGATATCGCGTAGTAATTCGAATGATTGCAAATTCAAAATATAGATGAACTCTCTTATTATACGGATATATTACTAAAAATATAGTCTAAGAATTTTACTACTGAGTACAAGCAGAATAATACGAATACAACTGAGTTTTTATTTACACGACTAATTTATCTATAATCAAGAATATCGATTTAATAACAAGTAAAAATCCAAAATTTGAGTTTCAGTATTCAAATTATAAAAAAGAATTATTCGTCATAGAAACCAATAATTCTTTTTTATAATTTGAATTATATAGTATTTGAATTATATGGCGAGAGGTCTGGGAACCTGGCTGGACATGGGAGGGTATAAAACTCTGCGAAGGCATTGTCTTGAAAGAGTTATTCATCGTGTGAGGTCTGGTGTTATCATATTGATAAATAGCCCCTGTAAGGCGTGGTAGCAAAGACAACACAATCAATTGTATGTTTCAGTGCTGTCATTATTCAGGTATCGTAATGGCTGCTTTCGTGATCGTACGTCCTTTCAAGATACTCCTGGGCCCTTATGTGTGCCTTCGCACTGCTGCGAACATCATCTGACTGCTGCATCCTTCCCAACAGGATGGCAAACGCCATGTCTGCATGATCACCTTTAAGTGTAAGAAGCGAGCTCTTCCAAACTCGATCAGTTGCTGGTGTTGCTGAGGGATACATTTTACAGGCATCTTAACAGAAAACTTAACGTAATGAAACCGTAAAACCAATCAGATTTATCCGTTCAAGAGTACAACGCTCGTTATGTTGGACCCAGAATGCGTCCTTGTCTTAAGCTCTTTAAAACCCAGTAAGTTCATTGGTAAGTTCATTGCACACCAGTTTTGCTGCATTATTCAATTTTTTCGGGGTGCATTGTTTTTTTTCCTTGCAACAGAGTATATTTATTTTCTTAGGCTAAAATCATTGGTTTTATGCAAGAAGTGATGCAGGATTTGTCCTCCTACAAGCAATTAATGATTATTTATTCGATTCTGTTTTCTAAAGCTACTTTTATAGTATGTTGTATGTTGTCATCTTTGACCGTCGGAGTACCTTATCTTTTTCTCGAGTTGTCACTTGGTCAGTTTATGCAGTCTGGAATGCTTAGGGTCTGGCAAATGTGTCCGTTATTTAAAGGTGGGTAAATTGTTCTTATTTGTCGTATAAAATGTTTTTAAAAATTACGGAATGACTTGAATTAAGTAATTATTATTAATAAATTTTAAAATAGCAAATTAAAAACTCATTGAAAGAGCCTTTTTAAATGTTAATTTCAAAAATTATATACATAATAGACAATAGAGTTCAAGCATTTTTTCGTTGTCAACATGAAACAGTCTTTATAGTGCTTCCACATAATGCCTTCTGTTTACTGTGAAGGACGGACGAACCTAGGGAATTATGTAGTTAAAATCAAAGTATAGGCCGACAGATGTTTCTTGATGATCGCATTTGCGGGAGAATTACGAAAATCACGAGATCTGGCCATTAGCTTCTTCAGCAGGTCTCAAGGAATGTAGTATTTTGAATGTCTATCACTAGGAAATTGCTAATTAATGAATTTATTGTTTGCTTATTGATTTTTTCAATTTATGAAAACTGTATTAAAATGTAGTAAAAGTCTCCTGCATTTCCCCGTATTATAATTAATTTAAATATTTCAATGAATTGTAAAAAAAAGTATAGAGGAAACATTCATGCATTTTTTTATTTGGTTTTGATTTTTGTGATTAGCAACTAGCAAATAAAATAAATGCAAAATCTACATTTGTGCCTTTTTGATGATTAATTCGTTAAAGTAATGTTGCATTTTAAATTTAAAATGGATTGTCATATATAAATGTATTTACATAATGCCAGTAGTTTATTTGGTATTTTGTTTTGTTTCCATTAAGAAATTTTTAAAATTAAGGTTTTCTAATATTTTAGCAATTATTTTTGTGGGCGATCAGTATGCTTGGCAGCTCTTTCATATACTTTTGTGGCCCTGAAAATGGCCTTTAAAAATAATTTTTTTTTCAGCTGTGGCTTTCAGTAATGAAAGGGTCGGCGAAATATGTAAAAGATATAATTTTACAAAATCTAGCCAAGTACAGAATTCGTAATTATTAATTGCCATTTCGTACATCTCCCAATAACTGCTTGAATTGGGAGTTGTACGAAATAGCAAATAATAATTACGAATTTAGTACTGTGTTTCATATTTTAAAATTATATATTTTAAATATTTCGCCGACCATTTCATTGAGTTATACATTATACATTGGATTTAAACATTACGATTGATGTTTTCAACTACTATCGGAGGAATCGTCCTGGAGAACAACATCGTCGAATTCGCTGTTATCTTCATCAATAATTTAACTTCGCAAAAACTCTGGGCGTCGGAGAACAATATCTTCACGTTCGTTTAGGACTAAACGGTTGTCGCATCTCTTCCACTTATATCCAATTTATTGGATTAATAAATGGTCCTCCATTTATTAACTCTCTACGAAAATATTCTTCAACTTGCAATAGAATTTTTTGAGCGCTGCTTCGAATAGCAATGTTTCTCGCCATTTAGTGAGAAGACATGGATAGAGGCTATTCTCTCGTCAATCACGTGAAATCGCAAAAATTCGGGATCATCAAGAACCGTCTGTCGGCCTATATGTGTTTACGAAATAGGTCCATCTAGATTCTTCAAGATAGTTCTTCAGACATCTATAAATCAGAAGGCCAGTGACGATTATGAGTTCCTAATTATTCTGACTTCTTTGTCTGAACTGTCTTGTTAAAAGATTGGAATTGCAGAAATCAATTTTTATTTATTCAAAAATAATAATTGTTTAAGTAATTAAGTATCTAATTGTTTTGTCACAACTTTACAATTGCGTAGCAATGTCTCTTGTTAATGGAATTGGATTTCAATGATATTTATGATATTTTTTTATATATATTTGTTATATGAAATTGTGGGTAATGATGACATTAATATAATTAATGTTCGTGAATGTGTGAGTGTTAAGAATCTTCAAAATATGATGGAATGCCGATAGTCATATGAGCAGATACACAGTGATCACATTGAGAGTTTTATCAAAGGGAAAGTTGTTTTAATTTTTTTTATTAAATACAGATTCTAGTTCAGATAATCTCATTTATTGTGTAACACTCGCTATTCATTTCTATCGTTTTTATTATTTTAGGTGTTGGATGGGCAATGTTACTATTGTCATTTTACGAAACTGTTTATTACAACGTGATACTTGCGTGGGCTTTATTATATTTATTTATGTCGTTGCATGCTCAATTGCCTTGGAAGAATTGTAATAATGAATGGAATACAGTCAATTGTGTACCTGCAGCTTGTAAAAGTGAAGAATGTTATAACACCTCTACCAAACAAGCAGTATCTTCAGCCAAGGAGTACTGGGAGTAAGTAAAAGGAATTTAAATTATACAATATTCTTTTAAAGTGCAAGAGAGGACAGATTTGACATGTATTATAATGCCAAAAAAGTATTGAATATACTTTTGTCAATTTATGAGTAATATGATACCATTTATATTTACAGTTAAATACAACTAGCAAAATGGTATTTCAGTTGTATCTGTAGAAGATAGCATCAATATCTTATTATCGAAGGGATAACAGTACAAATTGTGAACAAAAGAGATTAAGCTATCAATTTTATTACATTCTAGAAACTAGGCTACAGTATTTTTTTACGTAATGCGAGGAAAGGACCAATATTCGTCTGCATCTGATGAAAACATGCCACCAATCATCTGCATCTGCAGTAGATTGTCATTTCTTGCAATCTTCGACCATTCATGTTGTAGATCTCCGAATGTCAACATTTCTCCAATCTTTCTAAATTAGACTATCATGTCAAGATAGAAGTTCTAGATTCATCAAATACGCCAAAACCAAAGCAGAGAACATCTTAATTGGATCTTACGGTGATGTGATGATTTCTGTTTCCATTTTCTACATGGTGATTCCAGTGATTATCCGATGATTCCTACATCGTTGAAGACCTCATCGAACCTGGAGCCGATGCAGTGTCACAACACATCTTGTTCCACAACCGATCTACCACGTGCATTTGTTGAAATTCGGAGATCCTACAACATGAATGCTCGAAGATTGCAGGATATGACGATCTACAGAAGATGCAGATAATTGGCATATCTAAGAAGCAGGCGATTCTTGGCTCTTACCTCGCATCAGGTCCGACATTAATTAAATTTCTGATTGGTTTATATAATTAAACTGGAGTTTAAGTAGTTCATTTGCACTTGAAAATGGCAGCAAGTGGCTGATCGAAATCGATTGTGCCTTTGAATACAATGTGCTTTTATTATTGTGTGTGATCATTGTTATTTGTTATAGTAACGATAACAGAGACTTACAGCCATTTTTTTTCATAAAACAAGATTTGTTTTTCTTTTCATCTACATTTTTAGAAGAAGAATTCTACAACTAACTGATAGAATCGAAAATCTTGGAACCTTACAATGGGAAATCGCAGGGACGCTACTTATCATGTGGATCCTATGCTATTTCAGTCTTTGGAGGGGACTAAAATTCACTTCAAAAGTAAGATTTTAGATTATTTCCCTTTGCAGATATAACATAACTTTTATACATATTAAAATGATTGAGAGTTTTTCCTGAAAATTTCAATTGTAACGGCTAATGATGATATATCCGATATTTTGAAAATAAATTATCAATTAAAGTATCCTGTGAGATAATAGAAATTATTATTATTCTTAACAGGTGATTTATCTAACAGTTAGTGTTCCTTATGTAATACTCTTCATTTTGTTGATTAGAGCATCCTTGCTTCAAGGTGCTGTAGAAGGTATGAAATATTACGTGAACCCAGATCCTACCAAATTTCTAGATGTACAGGTAAAAATATTTATGTTAAGTTTTTGATTTTTTTTACTGTATAAATGATAGCAATGTAATTTAGGATTTTTATTTTCAGAATTAAATATTTGTATGTATATTAGGCCTTTCATTAACGTTTTTGGGTGTTGTAAAAAAAATGCAGATCATAAATTTATTTTATATGATATTGTTGCCCATAGATTTTATTAGCTAATAAAATCATACAGAGCGGGTGGGTGGGGGATCTTGTGACGGGTGGCTGTGGATCTCACTAATGGCGGCTAGTGGCTTTTGATGACGCGTTGGCGGGAAGAGCGGGATGGCTGACTTTGCAGGTCGTACTTGTTCTTTTCACCGGCACTGGTCGGGGAAGCTGACAGGACTTCGACAGGGTCGGCGACGGGGAAGCAGATTTGCACACCGTGCTGGAGTTGGCTTCGTAGTCTTCTCTGCTATTATGGCCACGTCTCTCACGTTGGCCTGGCTTCGGGAGCTTCTTATCGGGGAAGGCGGACTGGCGATCCTCGCTGGTGAAAGCTTCGTTACTTCTCTCTTCGGACTCTGGGTGGAGACCTTCTCATGCGACAGGTTTGTCGTCAAAACCGAACTTTCTTCACATCGGCTGAACTCCCCATTATATCCCCGAGTCCGGCCTCGACATCATCAGAGGTGATGAAGAAACCGGACCACGAGTTCAGGTAGAGTCCACCTCTAGGTAGAAATAGTTAAGGAAAAAAACGCCAGTTAACAATATTAGGTAACACTTTAATATCCAAAGACTTAATAGAAAAATATTGGGGAAAGAGGAAGGGGACGACTAAGACTCACATTCACTTCTAGAGCATACGGAGACACAAACTTGAAGTGATCTGAAGAGAGCGGCAGAAGGTCGAGCAAATTGCGTGACATATTGTGGAATCTTAATCAGTCTAAGGACTGAATGCTGATGATGAAGATGATGAATCTCAAAATTGAAAGAATTGCAATAAAACATTTGGCACTTCTCTGGTTTATTGAAAAATGAATAAACATCTTATGCTGTGCAGGCAAGTGATAATGGAGTTGTCAGAATGTTGATCTGTCAATCCTCGGAATCCTTTTTTGTTTAGATTCGAATCTTACGGTGATGTCCAGATTAACTTCCTCACCACTTCCCATTCTAAGTTGAAGTACGTAGATGTAACAGATAAAATAATTTCTTTGTATATTATCCCATACGTTACCTCGTACTATTATAGACATCATTCATTTCCTGATGCCATCTTTTGATAGCACTGCCGAAAAGTGTTTCCTGACATCTATACAAAGGAAAAGATGGTCTAATGTAATTTAAAGTTTTGGATGTAATTTAATTAAAAAAGCTGATATTGTTGCAATAATGGTTGTCTTAATATTTGAATTTCTTATTTTATAAAAGTAGAAAGATCCTTTTCTACATTGCAGATTATTAACATTATCTTATTATACTATATTTCAGGATAAACTATCTACTGCAATGCAAAAATATCTCATTTAAGATTATTTTTTTGTTAGAAAGTATTACATTACATTATGAAAATTCTCGTTTTAAAAGATAATTTGTTGTTTGAAAGAATCTAACACTAAATAATAATCCTAGAGAAGCTTTTAGAGAAGCCATGAAATACTTAATAATATAGATGCAGGATTTGTAGTTTTTTTAAAAGAAATAGAATGAGTAATAGCTGCTGATTATATCTTACTATATCCTAGAATGATTAGATAGCTTAAAATCATTTTGACACTATTCAAATAAGACTCTATTCAAAGTTGTGGATAAAATTGCAAAAAGAAACTTTTCCTACCCACGTCTTTGTCAGCTACACATCTTTGCTGTTCAAATAATCATCTATATTTAACGTAGGTAGTTCCGGAGATGTAGGCTTCGATGTTTCAACGGCCAAACTATATCAAAGATACTAAAACATTGTACGGCTATTGCAATTTCCCTTGCCTTCAACTTCCGTGAGAGAAAACACCTCCTGATTTTAAAGAGGGCTGCTGAACATTAATCCGCAGGGTAAAAAGCCAGCAAAAGAAATCTCCGCTTTGCGCTGGGAATTGAACGCAGCTATACCAGCCTTAGATCATTGACAATACAAAGAAGTCAACCTTTGATATTATAAAATGTTGTTAATAAGAGAAATATTTCTTTATTGAAGTCTTTTTAAAGAGCGATAAAATAATAAAATCCATTATAAAATAGTGGAAATAGTGGAGTAAAAGAAACAAACACACAAACAAACCAATATACAGATAATGAACAAATATTAGTATTGCAAAATTTTAATTTGCCTACGAAGCAGAACATGTCTTATTTATGTTTTTCATTTCGTTTTGTCCAAATAAAATTCCTTATTAAAACAGTAAATGTAATTACATTTCAAAGACAGTAATAGAAACAGTAATTTCATTGTTTCCTTTCTAGGTATGGTATGAAGCGGTGAGTCATGTCTTATATTCGCTAGGATTAGGCTACGGAATGCATTTTGCTTTGGGGAGTTATAATGATTACCACAATAACATATATTGGTAAGAAAATCTTAAATCGTGTTTGTCTTTGTATAAGGTTGATGTGATGATTTGAACGATTTAGCAGTTAAATTTGAATGCGAGTTAATGTTGTGTAAAATAATTCAAATAGTATTCTCATTCTTTCCTATCTTTAATAAAGTAAAATTATTTCTAATATTTTTTTTTTATTTTTTGTTTTCCCTTTGCAAAATAAAAACCGAAAGTTACAATAGATATTTATTTATTTATTTATTTATTTTGTTTAGGCAAAGTTTGGTGATTGCTTTAGTTGATTTTCTATCAAGTCTAATCATAGGATTGCTTGTTTTTTGTATTATTGGATTCATGTCTGATGTGCAAAAGAAGCCAATAAGCGAATTATTTAAAGATGGTAAATATAGACGTTTGGTGTTACTGTTGGTATAAATAGAAAGAAAAATAATTTGTATATCTTTACGAAAACATTGTTCCATTGAATTTAGGCATTCTGTTTTTCCTCAATATGGTTTGCACTTAGAGCTGCATAGAAGCAACTGTAGTTCCGAGAGTTGCTCGATAACATTCTTCCTTACTCCTCCAAACTCTTCCCGAATTACAGAAAAATTATCCACAACTGAAATACAATTTTTTTTCTAAATAGCAGTAGTAGTATTTTGTATATGTACTGACAAAAGGAAGAACAACCGGACGCCTGTATAGGGTTGTGCCATATAGGGTCATCTGCAAATAAAATTACCCGGCCATCGTAGTAGGTCGAGCTCTGGTTTTTTGGACCGCACAATCAATTACACTCTACGAGAGGATCATGTTTTCATCTAGCACCCATAATCGGAAAAATCGTTCTCACCGTCAAAATCAACTTGAAAGTTAAAAATTCACTTTACGATATGACCGTCTTGGGAAAACGATACGAACTTCAAACTCCGCATACATATTCCTATTAACATATATGATAATACCATGCATAGACCTAAGAGGTACTGACCCCAAAATCTCGAATTATGGCCCCAAAACCAGTTGACCATGTTCAAGTCACGTGGTTCCAAGGTGGGCGGGAGGGGGTCAACTGGCGCATTAATAGATTAGTTATGCCAATGCATAATGATTGCGGCAAAAACCAGAGCTCAACCTACTACGATGGCCGAGCAATTTGCAATCAAAGTTTTCAACTGATTTGGTCAAGTACTCGGGAATGGTAAGAGCTGGACATGTGATTGACTTTATTTATTATTATGATATAATTAATATATTTCTGACCTTCATTGGCTGAGATGACCTTATATGGCATGAACTTTTACAGGCATCCGGTTGATCTTTCTAAAAATATTCTTTACTACGTGAGAAATAAGTGCTGTTGTGATAGTTCGAAAATATACTAGCATTAGTCTAACTTTTGTAACAATAAAAGTTCCTTTTATTTTTGTATGAAAACTAATAGTTGGTGTGAAATTATTTAGCCTTAATTATGAAAATAATTTAGCCTTAATGCTACAGAACAGTTTTCAAAGGGTGCCATACTTTTTATTCGATTTGGACAATATCCTCTCTTTATTTAAATGTTTATTTACAAATTAGTGTATTTTTGCGAATAATAAAAATACGCATTATAATATAACTGAAGTAATCAATAAAGTAATGCATCAAGAAAATAACATTGCTTTTGAATCTTATAGGTGCAGAGCTTGCCTTTATAGTTTATCCGACTGTGGCACTAGAATTACCAGATTCAAGACTGTGGGCTATTATTCTATTCTTTGTCATCGTTACGATTGGTTTTGATACTCAGGTATTAGCACATTCTCTCTATAATTTTAAGAATTACATACAAACCGAAAATGTGATAAGATACAAGTGTCATTACTTATACGCTTTTTAATTGAAAAAGAAATCACCAACACACCAAAAATTGTTATAAATCTTTATACGAAAAATTTAAAAATATAGTACGTAACAAAAGGAGAGCTTTCGGAATCTTTTGCGACTCCCTGGTCAATCCATGGTTATTCATGAGGGAATCCCATAAGATTCCGAAAGTTCTCCTTGGTTCCTTAATGTAGTTTTAAATTTTTATTAAAAAGATTTTTAACAAATTTTGGTGTATTGGTGATTTCTTATTAAATTAAATGCTAATTTAAAAACATTTTACATTGTATTTAATATTATTAATAAGCTATTCTTTTACTAAAACATTAAAAATGGTTTCATCTTTTCTTCAGCAATTACAGGTTCAGCAATTTGATTTCATTAATTTTCTAATTCTTAATTACTAAAAGTCAAAAAGGCAGTTTTGCTACAATGCAACAATTAAAAGTCTTATAATTACATTTAATTATTATACATACATTTAATTTGTTTATAACAGAATTTTTGATGTTTATGTAATTTCAAAAGCAATTCTCTTTCACATGAATAATTTCGTTCTCTAGTTCCTGATTCTTCAATCATTTCTGACAGCAGTGCAGGATGAATATGACTATTGGATAGTACAGAAAACGAAGATTTTTGATCTTTTGGTTTGTTTTTCACACTTTGCTTTTGGACTCATTTATACAACTCAGGTAAAGTGAAAGTACAAAATGAATTATTGAAAGTAAATAATTCAAAAGTAATTAGGAATATTAAATGCGAAGAGGATTTTGAAAGAATTTAAAATAAAAACAAAAAACAAACAAACAAACAAACAATGATGATGATAGCAATAACCAAGTAGAATTAGGCAAACTAAATATTATATAGAACATAAGCAAATGGAACCCTATACATAATAATAATAATTTTCTCTTTCTAAATATAAGAAGTTTAAGATGAAACTTTCTATATTTTTTAACTAACATTAATACAAAGATTTCTAATTTGGACTTTATTATTTTAGTAAAAGTCAACATTAAAAATAATGAAATTCATATGTTTAATATAAATGGTTTCAACAAAATTCACAAATTAAGAAAAAATTAAAGAGGTGCTGGAATCATTGTTTATTATAGAGATCAATTTAATATCACTATGGATAATGACAATTCCATAACTTACGAAAATATTATCTGCAAGATTAAGAAAAATTTCTATTTTCCTCGTGATTTATGAATATATGTAATATATAAACCTCCCCACACAAACAAAATTCTTTTTAATAAAGAATTAAAAAAAATTAATAGATATTAATAAAAGGGAAAATTGCATTATATTTTTTATTGGAGACACTAATATTAATAAATATATTCTACGTAACATTACTAGCAAATATCTTCAAATGTTTTACAATTTGGGTTATACAAATTTTATTTATAAAACTAATAGGAATATTTCTACAAAAACTTAATCTACTAAGTCTTGCATTGATCACTGTTTTCTTAACTCAAAAAATTCAAATATGGTTTCAAATATCGTTCAATGGAACATCTCTGATCATTTCAGTATTTTACTGGAGATCGAAAAGATAAATAATTGTATTTCAAACAAAAAAAAACAAAAAATTACCAAAAGAAACTATTTCCTCGATGATGACTATTTTCACAATAGCCTCATCTCTTTAACGTCCACAGTAAGTAATAACTATAATCAAAACCCTAAGACCATGATTAATAAACTTCATAAAATAATAAAAAAAGCTAAAAATAAAAATAAGGTTACAAAGAAAACAATCTTAATAACCATAGAAAAGCAAATACTTCTACATACAAAAAACCTTGGATGAATCTTGAAATCATAAAACATATAGAGGAAAAAAATGATTTATTTAAAAAATATAAAAACAATAAAACAAATATAAACTATGAAAGAGCGTATAATATAAAAAGAAATTGGTTAAAAAATTTCATAAAGAAACAAAAAAAATCATTATTACAGAAACTTAATAAAAAATGATCCAAATTCTAACATTAATGTTTGGAAAATACTCAATAAGCAAATAAACTACAAACAAAATAGAAATAAAGATAATATCGGGATTTCGAAACTTGTAGAAAGTTATGATACCAAAATAGTCTTTAAAGAGTTAAAAAAAAATCAAATAACGACAAGAAAAATTCAAATAAAAACACACATAATAATCTATCCTTTGAAAATTCCACTTTACAAAATTCAATAGATTTAATATTACCAAATTGTTATGATATTTTAAGCCTCATAAATAAGCAAAAGCTAAATTCTTCTTCAGGAATAGATTCAATTACTATCATGGAAGCCAAAAAGCATAAAGAAATACTTTCTAGATTTATTGTTGAATTATTTAACAATATGAACGCCACAGGTCTTTTATTCAAATCTTTGGAAAATAGCCTATATGTATAGCTCCAATTTTTAAAGCTGGAAATTTTGAAAATTTTGACAATTATAGGCCAATCTCTTTACTTTCCAACGTATCCAAAATTGTAGAATCGTATCTCACAAATTCAATAAGCAATTTTATCAAAAAAATGAATATGTTTAGTAAGAATCAATTTTGTATATCAACAAAACAATAGTACACAAAAACTATTAAAAAATTTAAATGAAGACATAGCTGATAACTTACATAAAGGGGAAATTATATACAGTCGGACCTGCATATAAGGTCACCCTGCATATAAGATGACTTTTCTAAAGTCCCGGCTCATTGAATAGGAATTCTTATGATATGGATTATCGGATATATGGTCGGGTCTTAAATACCGTAACGGCATATAAGGTCACTTTTATATAGAAAGTTTCCATATTTTTTTAGTAGATTCTTCCTCCTACAGCCTCTACTATTTAATATTTGTAACATCACACAACAATTAAGGTCACTTTTGTCTGTGATTTCAGTGCCACACTGATTCAATTCCAAGAATTTTTCTGTGGGTACGATCTTTTATCGGCGTCATTTCTCCTACTGACGCAGGGGACAGCTTTTTCACAAAGCACTTCATCCCCTCAAATTCTAAGAGAAAAGATGATGATGACGATATTCCTGTACCTGTGTTAATACAAGATCTCAGAAAGTGGAAAGTGAATATGTGAGAATTGATGATGAAATTGCTACCACTTCTCAAGCTTCGATTTCCGAAATTGTTTCGCAAATTTTAGATTCCAATGCATTAGAAAGTGAGAATAACGACAGTGATACTGAAAGTTAAGCAGTGACACAAGCAGAAGCATTTAGAGCATTAAATGTCGTAAGGCGTTTTTTTTTTACAAGTCATGAGGGAGCTGAAGAACATTTTCAGAAATTACAAATCTTAGAAAACATTGTGCAAAATATGAAACCAAAATCGCGACAGTCCTGTATCATAGATTATTTTAAGTAAGGTCAGTTGTACATCAGTACTTTGCTTGAGCATACTAGTACTAATTGTATACAACTTTATTCCGAATTAAAACTTTAAAAAATAATTTCTTTCTGATTCCATTAATTTTAATTAGTTCAGCTAAATTAAAAAATTATTCAGCTAAATTAACCTAATAAACTGATATTTTTGTACTTATTAAATTTTAAAAAGAATTATACTGTATTTATATAATGCATCTTTAACGACAAATGCGTATGAATCGGTTATAAGGTCAACCCGCTTATAAGGTCACTTTCGCGAGGTCCCAAGGGGTGACATTATATCGAGGTCCGACTGTACATAGTTTTCATTGATTTCAAAAAGGCTTTTGATAGTATAGTTCATAATCTTTTACTAAAAAAAGTTAATTTGATGGATATAAGAGGAAACGTTTATTATATACTAAAATATTATCTCAAAAACTGAAAATTTAAAATTAAAATCAAAGATCAAATTAGCAATTTATATAATACAAAACGAGGAGTTCCTCAAGGGTCCAATTTGGGACCATTACTGTTTAATCTTTTTATAAATTCCATTGATAACTGTATTGCCTTTTCAAAAATCTATATTTATGCAGACGATGTAATAATCCTTGCAAGTGCTATAACTCAAATGTTATTTATAGGTTTTTTACCATATAAGAAACTTATTTTCTTTTAAACATAAACTTATCATTTTCAAATCCTTGGTAGATTCTATTTTAAATGATGGATTAGACTGTTGGATTTTTATAAATAGACAATAAATTAATAATATAAACAAATTAGTAATAAAAATATTCAATAATAATTATATAAATTTTAAAAACAAGCCTTTGTATAAACAACAAAATATTAGAAAAAAAATTAGAATTCTAATGATACAAGAAAAATTTGAATACCAAACTATAATAAAAAATATTTTATGTTGCAAAAAAGACAAAGAAAACTATCAAGACGAGTTTAAATAAAAAAAAAAAACAACTGGCTAAGATTTTTTAACAGTACGAAACACAGTAATTATTGTTTACGATTACAAAATCAGATTAAGTATAAACTTTTTAGTCAACTCAATTGGGATAAATATAATTATAGTAAACTAAAACATATTAAACAGTCGATATCTGACGTAATGCATGAATATCTTGACTATAATCTTAACTAATTTTTAACATTTATATCAATTATTATTACATATTAATCAATCAGCACCTATACCACAGGTATACAGTTTTAAGTATACCTAATAAGACTGAATAACATTGAAAAAAAAATTTAAAAAAATATTCAATATGAAATGATGTTAATGACTTCACTTTTTTGAAACTAAAACAAAATTACAAAATTAATATAATCAATTCGTCAGTTCTGACACCCTCCCACATTTAATTTCTGGTTCGAAACCCTGTTCCCGTTTTACAGAAGGCTTAGGACACAATTAAAGAAGTATCCCAGACTCCTACAAGGAATTGAACCCGGCTTTTCCAGCCCGTAACCTATATATATACTCATGGACAAAAAAATTAGCGCACCAAGAAATAATTGCGGGATCGTAACGAAACTTGCAGTGAAGGTACATGTCGGGGAGATATGCAAATGATTATAAATGCAGCGTGATTGCGCATTACGTATAGCCGGTAGAGGGCGTTGAACATCGTACTCTGTGGAGTATAAAACAGGTAACCAAAGCTTGTTTGAGTGTGCTGAATCATTTACAAAGGAAGAGCTGAGGTAGACATGCCATTACGCCGTGTTCGAAGACAGTATACGCAGTTGTCGCAGTTTGAGAGACGGAGAATCGTCGGGATGATGGTAGTTGGGTGGTCAGCTAGGCGAGTAGCTCGTCAATTAGGCCGCTCTGATTGTGTTGTGAGGAGGTGTTGGGACCATTGCACCCGAGAGATGTCATGTACACGAAGACCAGGCTCAGGACGCCCTCGACAGACCAGTCGTCGAGAAGACCGCCACATAGTCAGAAATGCACGCGTACAGCCAACTGCTTCATCGGCCGCCATCCAGGCACAGATAGCACCTTCACTAGGGGCCGCTGTCTCTTCTCGAACCATACGAAGGCGCCTGGCTGAAGGACAGTTGGTATCGCGGCGCCCATTACGTGTGCTGCCCTTGACGCCCACCTATCGACGCCTCCGTTTGGAGTTTTGCCGCGCACGAGGAAACTGGACTGCAGCGGAATGGAACCAGGTCGTCTTTAGCGATGAATCCAGATTCAATCTCGGCAGTGATGACAATCGTGTTCGTGTGTGGAGAGCCCGTGGTGAACGCTTCAATCCTGCCTTTGCTGTACAGCGACACACCGCTCCCACAGCTGGTGTGATGGTATGGGGTGCCATTGCCTACAATACACGGTCACCCCTAGTATTGTTCCGTGGCACCATGACAGCCCAGCGGATGTTCATGAAATCCTGCAACCACATGTGTTGCCACTCATGCAACGGCTCCCAGGAGCCATTTTTCAACAAGACAATGCTCGGCCTCATACGGCAAGGGTGTCACAAGACTGTCTCCGCACTGTTACTACCCTTCCTTGGCCTGCCCGATCCCCAGATTTGTCTCCAATCGAGCATATCTGGGATCATTTGGGACGACGAGTTGGGCATCCCAGGAGTTTGAACGAACTAGAGGCAAGGTTACAGCAAATATGGAACGAAATGTCTCAAGACATCATACAGAACTTGTATGACTCAATGGCCGATCGTATCGCATCGTGCATTCGCGCTAGAGGGGGTCCAACGGAGTATTAACTCCTCCGTTCTTTTGTCTTTTTCTCTGAAATAAATTATCCTTTTTCTTTGATTTTCTAATCATTTACTTATATCAAAGTAGTCATTACGTATGTAAATTTTCGTTTCATTTTGACGACTCCTTCTTGGTGCGCTAATTTTTTTGTCCATGAGTGTATATATATATATATGTATATATTTTGCGTGCTTGAAATAGTTTGAATAAGTCTCAATAGTCTAAGATGGGCCTGAAAGTTTGCTCTAGTATTTAAAGTTACGGAGTACTGCTGTGTGAACACAAGAGCTCGACTCGAGAGGTCAATCACCACTGACGAACAACGACCAATACAATGAATGGGAAATGTCAACCGCCAGTTCGACATTGCCACCTACGATAGGGAAGCGTGGAATTTTATCAAGTAACTCAAGAATCACACTCCACCATTGATAAAAGAGTCGCGGCCGCCCTAGAGTTAGAATCGCAGAGTAAGATAACAGCATGTGGGCTAAACCCAACACTGAGAATAAAGAGGAGGCAGCAGAGTCAAAACTCGGCTGCCAGAGCTACAGTGGCCAAGATGACCAAGCAAAAGGGGGACCCTCGCAAGATATGAGAAAACATAAGAGAGAAGAATAGACGGTTGCCCAAACCCCCCTCAAATAAGTTTGGGGTCAAAACTGAAACTTTGTAAACTTGAAACTTTGTTCAGAGAAAAAAAACTATGTATGTCTGAAGATGAAGATGAAACACGACTCTGGGATCATCCGACAGTGCATTCCCCAGAATCAGTTCTCGGAAGTAGATGTTAATATGTGTTGCTTCGTAGGGCTGAAACATGAACCAGTCTTCATACTGGTAACTGCAAATTCGGTCACGTGATGGCGCCCATGCCCTTTAATTTCTCTAATTTTCCTAAAGGTGAATTTTTTGCAGCACTAGTCTTATATGTGTTCGCCTGGCAGTGAGGCTGGCAAGAGAATGCAAACGTCGCCTCTCGACAGATGCTCGTCAACGATGAAGCCCAAACTCCAGCGAATACCCCACACATACAGTGATGAAGGACAAGGAGCCTAATTGATCCAGTTGAAGGTGTCTCTTCAGTGACAGTCTGGTGTTGCTGTTGGAAGCAGAGCAAAACCTTTGTGTCAGTCCGATTCGGTGCAAGGGAACATCGTGGGGATGGGCTGTTCCGCCACCAAGAACAAGCCGGACCTGGCAACGTGACTGACGCTAGGCCTGAAAAGAATACAGGAAGTCTGTCGCTCAGCTGTCTGCTGGTGCAGAAACTTCATCGCAAGCGGTTATACGTCCGTCGGAGAAGCAGCTCCCGACCGAGGAATCGTCTACACCGGGGATTAGGCAGTCCTAGTGGGCCTTCCCAGGGCGTGAGACGGCTGGCTCGGCTGCGGCATCTAAGCTGGGTTCGCTGTTCGGCGGTTGCACTGTTGGTCACGCGACTTGAAGTCTGCATTGGTCAGTAAGAAAGTCCTAAAGGACCGGCAACAAGCGAGGACTGCGGCATATAGAAACCTAGCTACGGTGACATCAACTGCTAGCAGGAGCGTCTCTCTGACGGGGAGACTGAGAATCCTGCCCCGACTGAGGTGACATGCCTAGGGCTGACAGGGAGACGAATGTAGGAGAGAATCACGACTCGGCCGTTCTACCACAGATAAGCTTGACGGCTTCATCTATGTCCTAGCAAGGGAGAAGACCGCCATCTATACGACTACGATTTGGGAAGAAAATCAAAACGACTACTGCAGGATCTTAACCAACAGGTTGAGAAACCATAAGTATATTTACAGAAGAAATGTAAATGTTTTCCCGTGTGCAATTGGCTTTTGTTTTTTTCCTGGAATTTCATATCTGAAAACTCAATGATTTCTAAAAGAAAAAAATTCACAAAACCTTAACGGATGAGTTACAAAAAGATGAGTTACATTCAAAGAATGAGTTACAAAATGTTATTTAGTTAACTAAAAATGCACAGAAATAAAAATTCCCGAGCTGCTTTTCGAATTTTTGATACCGGGAATCCAAGATAGACTGTTTCAAGCTTATTAGCCATACAGTTGGATTTACCCATGTCTTCAGCTCAGAGAAAACCAAAGCCAAACCTTACAAAAAATTCCAAAAGCAGCTCATTGATTTTCATTTGTGTGCATTTTTATTTCTTTTTATACCTTAATAATTGTGTCATGCATGTTAAATTTTCTGATTTATGTAATTATTATACTATTTTTCTTTCGATTATAAGTATTTTCTTTCCAAATTGATGTCTTGAATACAACGTTCAATAAATGCAAATAATGCTTTGATATTTTGAGGAATCGTTTATTGTTGTTTATATTTTTTTTAAAAAATGTATACAATTTTTTGTTGTTTTTAGAAATCTTTCATTGATGTTTCTATATTTTCATTGAACTTTATAAATTGCTGAGTTAAAGTTGGGTATTTCTCATCATTTTTTACTATTAGTAGTCAGACAATTATTGGATATTTTAAGCTAATAAATGTTTTCTGTTTTTAGGGAGGCATGTACTTTTTTCAAATAACTGAAACATATGGAGTTGCTGGATGGTGTGTGTTTTCTGTGATGCTCCTTGAAGGATCAGCAATTGTTTATGTTTACGGTATTTCAATAATTCTTATGATTTACTCTTTATATATAAACAATGAACGTTATAAACAAATATCATAACTGACAAGTGCAATTTTGAAAAATAAAAGATTTTTTCATTTTTAATTTTAATTTACAATTGAGTCACACAATTTACAAGTTAATTTACAATTTAAATTACAATTGAGTCCACAGAAATCTGCTGCATGATTTATACATATATTGTGGTGGACTTAAATTTAATATGTAAGAAAAATAATGAAGTAGAAAATTAAAGAAGAATAAATTATTGTGGCCTTTGCGAAAGAAGAACTATCATCTATAGAAATATCTGGTTACTTAGTTGATCCAGGAACTCATTGTTATTGAAAACAATATCGTCATATTGTTATAAAAACAGATAAGGCATGCACTTACAGGCAAGAAGTATAATTTGGAACGTTTGTCACTATTTTATGAGTCATGGTGATAGAATTCGTGTTTCTGAAATGAACAGCCTTTGCTACAAATTTCTTGATTTTATGGTGAAGAGAATTGTCAACGAGCGATTTGAGAAAAACACCTTTAAGTGACTGTGCAGAAAATGCACCTTTACACTCATATTTACTCCTATTTTCTGATATGCTGTTAACTAAGTTTCAACTAGAAGTTCGTAGTTCAGTACACACTACTTTAACACCGGAATCTGCAAAAAGGAAAATATTTAAGTCTTCATTTGTGAAAAATTCTAAAGTGATTGTGCAAAATGGATATAATTTTTGGATTCAGCACCCTCAAATTAATAACAATCAGTTATTATCTTAAAGTCAGCGAAATTGATGTAGACCAGTGTAATTAAGTGTTGATACTTGAAGCACTTAGCACTAAGTTGTCGCTGCAAATCTCCATGTGGTGATCTCTAGAACACTTCGATGAAACACCAGGATCATCGTTTATATTGCTACCGAACGTTTGTGGTGGCACAAATTGTTCGGTGGCGTGGGGTTCTTTATGCGATATGGGTAGAGCAACAATACTACAAAGGAATCTAATCTCACGAAAGAATGGCAGAGTCTTTATTTCTCTATATTTCTTCCTACAAAGGATTGATCCCAAAGACTGTTTACTAGGTCTTTTGGTTGCCTTCGATAATTCCCTCAGCAGCCTTTCTCTCCGTTAGGGATGTCTTCTTCGATAAGTACCTCAGCTGCCTTTCTCTCCGTTAGGGATGTCTTCTCCGTAGGCGAGCGGACTGCTCTGGTATTCCTCGGATGAAGGTGCGTCTTTCCCCGGCTAGTTTTGTCTTTTCTGTAGTCGAGTGTAGACGAGCGGACTGCTCTGGAACTCTTCGGCTAATAGTGCGCCTCTCCCCGGCTAGGTTTGTCTTCTCCGTGGTCGCGTGTAGACGACAGGACAGCTCTGGAACTCTTCAGTCAACAATGCGTCTTTCCTTGGCTAGGTTTGTCTTTTCCGTAGTCGAGTAAAGACGAGCGGATTGCTCTGGAACTCTTCAGCCAATAGTGCCTCTTTCCCTGGCTTATCCCTTATCCCTGGCTAGGTCCGTGGTCGAGTATAGACGATGGGACGGCTGTGAACTCTTCTTTGCCGACGTGAACTTCTCTTCTCTTACTTTTCTCCGAACTGGAGATGAGTTGTGGCTCTTCGCCACCGACTAACTGCCTTTGCTCCACTCTGCATCCCCATTTAAGGCTGTAAAGAGTCTCGTTCTCACCTCAATAAATGATAAATGATCGACTCTCAATAGGGATGCAGGATCGGGTGATGCGATTCCTTACGAGGGAGGTTGGTAAAAACCACCGGTAACAATATTACGTAATACTTTTATTTGTATCGCACACTTAAATATCTTGACATCCATGTTTAGCACAGCTATATGTTGATTCTGTGATAGGAAGGTGCTGTCCTGGATTATCGTCTTTCAATTACTGGATACAATGTAACTCGAAACGAAAATGGATGCTTAGGCCTAACTCAGGCCTGGGACTTGATCCTCGTTGTTCTTTGGAATATTGCAATTTAATTTAAATCTTGGAAAGAGAAAATCCGATTCCACCAATCGAATCTGGAATACTGTCCCACAGTTTTTTCTCATTGAGAAAAGTTTATTTTCTTGGTCTTCATAAACTGAGAATTAATTAACATGTATTTTTAACTACGTTGATACGCCCTCCAAAGCCATCACCGTTCTGTTCCAATTCCAGAAGCTTCTTCTAACAAGCCAAAATGCAATTAGCACGCATCTCGCGAATAGTCAACAATCACGCGCAAATCAATTGTGAGACTCTGGACTGTAAACTTCGAAGAATGTAATATGACAAATAAAAAGTATTCACATCAAATGAAAAAACAAATAAATTAACAAAATAAAGAGGTCTGACTGCATCAAATAATTGTTTAAATTTTTAATATAAATAATACACAACTTAGAATGATAAACTATGAAATAGATCATTTCTATATCATTATATTAATAATAACACTTGTTTTAGTCTTAATTTTTGCTGCCAAATCTTTTGCTTATTCTAGACGGTGATTCAAAATTTCCTGTACAAACTTTAAAGATAGGTCAGAAAAATAAAATAAAACCTTTCATATTGGAACGAATATTCGCAACCGTCATCCTACTGTGCTAGAAGCTGTACTAAGGTTAGAAATAAAAGGCAACAAATAACGTAGACAATAAGCAAGGTAGTTTATTAGCTCCATGTTTACAATACGACAGTAAGGTGTACGCTTACAGGTTCACGGAGGTGCTCATAGTTACTTCAACAGTAATTCATGCCATACAACATCGACGCGTGAATTTCTGAACATCTGCAAACATGCGAAGCCCCCCGAACACATCTTGCTGCCACAGACACTCTTGCGACGAGAAAAGGGTCAAAGGCATAGGAAGACTCGTAGACGAGGTAACCCCAGAGGAAGAAATCAATGCAGAAGTCGGGTGAGGGCTCACACTATCATACTAATGTGCTGTCAAATAGCGCCCTCTAGCACATTTGGGTGGCGTTTGTGCCGCACGTTCCCGTATTAATACGGTTTGTTTTTGTGCTACTGACCTACAATTACAGTTTATACAGGGAATTTTGAATCACTTTGTAAAATCTAATTGTAATTATTCAACTCTAAATTCATAAAAACTTAAGCGATCTCTCAAAAACGTAGAGTAAATAAGAACAATATCAAAATTGGAATCAAATCCTTAGAGGAATTTTTATTAATTTATTATTGTTTTTTTGTCTTCGTGGTGAAGTACCTTTGATAGTAGGAGTACAGCTGCCCAACGATTTGATTACGACATTTTATTGTTGGTTTTATTTTCTAAATTTTAATTTTTGAGGATTCATTTTAAGTTTTTTGACTACTTTATTTTCCTCTCATAAGCATTTTGAGTCTTATAAGAAAAATATTTTGAGTTTTTTTAATTATAGGGAATCCCTGATTGAAAAGATAGTAATAAATTAGCTCAATACAGCTAGCATCATACATTAAACTCATATGGCTTCCTTTTATTATCAATTCTATATTATTACAGTCTATTTGGAACATAAAATTAATTGCAATTTTATTTTGCATCTTGATAGTTGGTTGTTTCTTATGATTTCACAGTTATTTTTAATTTATTTGTAAGGTGTCAACAAGTTCTACCTAGATTTAGAAGATATGTTTGGATTTCGACCTTCATCGTGTTGGAAGATTTGCTGGCTTGTAATATCACCATTAACATTATTCGTAAGTATAAATAGTTTTGAAAAAAATTGTTTTAAAAAAATCCTTACTTAAAGAAACTATTAGGTCGAAAAATAGCGGAGACTAACGACGACCAAATGTGTAGCATAAAGTACGCACATTTATTTACATTTTTATTTACACTATATATGCAAAGTTGGTGACTATAAGAAACGGGTCAAAGTAATAATGCCCTGGAGGTCGGATTCTAAACGGACAGGTCACGCAAAGTCGGAGATCTCTCTTCGGTCCGTCATTGGAAGATGGAGTCAGTCGTGCGAAGTCTTGGCCTCCCGGGTCAGCCAATTACAGAGAAGTTTAACTGACCAATCCGGATAGTTTTTCCGAATTAGCATCAATATATTATAGACTTTACAAGTATATTGGAACCTTTCTTATTGACACAGTATTTCAAAAGATATCAATAAAATTATTTAGTATGGAATTGATAACGAAATCATATGGTTTAGACTTTATTTGTTTCTTTATTCTTAATTTTTTTTAGTTCTCTTTATGGTCAAATACCTTCTGTGGTAGAGAGTTTAGAAAAATTTGATGATGCTTTTTTATTCTCTTAATCTATGAGGGTCATTTTGTTTTCTATAAATACATGGCTTTTCCCTCTTGTACTTCTTTTAAATCTTTCCTTGTTGGATAGTTCTGGCTGAAGAGAACCTAATATGGTCGAAACAGCTGTCCAAAGGTTTTAGCTAGACTCAAAAGGACAACCTTTATCGCGAGCTGATTACTATTCTGCAGACAAATTGTAGAGTTTTTTCCTTGCTTTTATTTTGTTTATCGTTGAGGTCAAATGGCTTTTATAGTGAGCTTATCAAGAATTTGATTTCCCAATTGTTGTTTATTGTCGATGTTGTTTCTTTTCATAATCTGAGTTCTTTTTTGAGGATTATTTTAGTTTCTATAACTAAATAATAGAGAGAACAGTCTATGTACATACATGTACAAATATTGTAGTAATTTTTTTATTCAAGACACAAAGACAAAATAATTTGAGGCTTTTATTTTTATAAAAATATTTATTAAAATTTCTTTATGAATAAAATTCACTCAGTTTAATATATTGAGCATTTTAAAGTTCCTTTAATTAAATAAAGTTCAGGATAAATAGTGTCTTCTTAATATCACACACTTTGATAACACAAAGTTACTTTCACTTGAATAATACTGTTCACTTCTGGAAATTTCACTTTGAAATATCGACTTGATATTTAATCACTTGTTGAAATCACTGTTTCGTATTATACTGAATCACAAATTAACACTGTAGTAAGCAGAGCTGGCGTTAGGGGGTGGCGAACGGGGCGACTGCCCCAGGCCCCGCGCTGGAGGGGGCCCCGCGCCTGGTTAGAAGAAAGAGGATAAAATAAGATTAAGTTTTTTTTTTTTTTTTTTTTTTTTTTTTTGTTATTATTAAAATAAGATTGTCAAGGGCCCCGCAAAATTCATCTTGCCCGAGGCCCCGCACCCTCCTAGCGCCGGCTGTGTAGTAAGGAAATCTTTTCCAAACTAATATGGTTAATTTCCACAAATTTGAAGCACTAATAACACTGGACGGCAAAAGAAAATTTTGTTTCGATCGCTGACACCATTCCTGCTGATTCTTATGTAAAATGACCTCCTGAATCCGAATATAACCTTCGTTTTTCCCCATCACCCACCGTTTTCGGGGGACGCCCCCCCTCCCCTATTTTTTCACTTTTCGAAAATTTGGAGGGATTAAAAGGATTAATTTAGCCTTTACATGTCTTCTGAGGGGCTAGAGAGGTGAAAAGTTCTAAAACATAATATTTGTAGCAATGAGGAAGATTGGGGGGGTGGCGTTTGCGTCCTTGAATTGTAAAAACATCATTAAAAATGAACTATTCTTCCTGGGTTTTTTTTCGCCAATTTTTCAATTATTTTCTACGTATTTCAGCTTCCAGCCCCCCTCATCCTTCCCCAAATAATAAAAATATATATTAACAATATATAGCAACAATAATAAAATTTTTAGCAACAATATATAGCAACAATAATATAAATATAAAGCAACAGTTCGGAAGAGTCACTGTAGCACGCTCGTGGTCTCAATATCTCACACGCAGAAATTAAAAGTAAAATAATAAATAATAATAATAAATAAAAATAATAAATAAATAGATAAAAGAACTTTTTCGGTAACAATAAAAGTGATGATTACGTCGCTCTTGTCGAGAAGAACGCTGTGAGCGTTCGAGGCCATGGAGTGTAACATGTCTCTGAAAGTGCTTTTCCTTCACTCGCACCTGGACTTCTTCCTGAAAATTTAGAAACAGTTTCCGATGAACACGGGGAACGGTTCCATCAAGTCATCATTAAGTTCGAGAGGAGATCTTCAGGGAAGTGGAATGCGAGCATGTTGGTAGAGTACTGCTGGTTTTTGGTACGTTCAACTTCTACCTCAGGGTACAAAAGGAAAGCAAGCACCAAATGAAGATACTTATTTATTTATTATTCTTTACATTTGTTACTTTACTTTTTACATTTATTATTTTACATTTAATATTTTACATTTATTATTTTACATTTAATATTTTAC
>JAFIDM010000007.1:10521209-10532753 GCA_023159025.1 Thereuonema tuberculata | reverse complement strand
CCAACAAGGAAAGATTCAAAAGAAGTACAAGAGGGAAAAGCCTTGTATTTATAGAAAACAAAATAACCCTCACAGATTAAGAGAATAAAAAAGCAACATCAAATTCGGCTAAACTCTCTACCACAGAAGGTATTTGACCATAAAGAGAGCTAAAAAAAATTAAGAATAAAGAAACAAATATTGTCTAAACTATATGATTTCGTTATCAATTCCATACTAAATAATTTTATTGATATCTTTTGAAATACTGTGTCAATAAGAAAGGTTCTTGTAAAGTCTATAATATATTGATGCGAATTCGAAAACCAATCCCGATTGGTCAGTTAAACTTCTCTGTAATTGGCTGACCCGGGAGGCCAAGACTTCGCACGACTGACTCCATCTTCCAATGACGGACCGAAGAGAGATCTCCGACCTTGCGTGACCTGTCCGTTAAGAATCCGACCTCCAAGGTATTTATTACTTTGACCTGTTTTTTATAGTCACAACTTTGTATATATAGTGTAAATAAAAATGTAAATAAATGTGTGTACATTATGCTAAACACTTGATGACGTTAGTCTCTGCTATTTTTCGACTCAATAGTTTCTTTATTAAGTTTTAGAGTACGTAGTCAGGATTTTTTTAAAACAATTTTTTTCAAAACTATTTATACTTACGAACAATGTTAATGGTGATATTACAAGCCAACAAATCTTCCAACACAATGAAGGTCGAAATCCAAACATGTCTTCTAAATCTCGGTAGAACTTGTTGACACCTTACAAATAAATTAAAAATGACTGTGAAATCATAATAAACAATCAACTATCAAGATGCAAAATAAAATTGCAATTTATTTTTTGTTCCAAATAGACTGTAATAATATAGAATTGATAATAAAAGGAAGCCATATGAGTTTAATGTATGATGCTAGCTGTATTGAGCTAATTTATTACTCTCTTTTCAATCAGGGATTCCCTATAATTAAAAAACTCAAAATATTTCTCTTATAAGACTCAAAATGCTTATGAGAGGAAAATAAAGTAGTCAAAAAATTTAAAATGAATCCTCAAAAATTAAAATTTAGAAAATAAAACCGACAATAAAATGTCGTAATCAAATCGTTGGGCAGCTGTACTCCTACTATCAAAGGTACTTCACCACGAAGACAAAAAAACAATAATAAAAGAATAAAAATTCCTCTAAGGATTTGATTCCAATTTTGATATTGTTCTTATTTACTCTACGTTGTTGAGAGATCACTTTAGTTTTTATGAATATAGAGTTGAATAATTACAATTAGATTCTACAAAGTGATTCAAAATTCCCTGTACAAAATTTAATGGTAGATCAGTAGCACAAAAACAACCCGTATTAATACGGGAACGTGCGGCCACAAACGCCACCCAAATGTGGTAGAGGGCGCTATTTGGCAGCACCTTAGTATGATAGTGTGAGCCCTCACCCGACTTCTTCTGCATTGATTTCTTCCTCTGGGGTTACCTCGTCTACGAGTCTTCCTATGCCTTTAACGCTTATCTCGTTGCAAGAGTGTCTGTGGCAGCAAGATGTGTTCGGGAAAGGCTTCGCATTTTTGCAGATGTTCAGAAATTCACGCATCGATGTAGTGTGGCATGTATTACTGTTGAAGTAACTTTGAGCACTTCCGTGAACCTGTAAGTGTACACCTTACTGTCGTATTGTAAACTTGGAGCTAACATCTTTCCAAGATTTAAATGAAATTGCAATATTCCAAAGAACAACGAGGATCAAGTCCCGGGCCTGAGTTAGGCCTAAGCATCCATTTTCGTTTCGAGTTAGATTGTATCCAGTAATTGAAAGACGGTAATCCAGGACAGCACCTTCCTATCACAGAATCAACCTATAGCTGTGCTAAACATGGATATCACGGTATTTAAGTGTGCGATACAAATAAAAGTATTACGTAATATTGTTACCGGTGGTTTTTACCAACCTCTCTCGTAAGAATTGCATCACCCGATCCTGCAACCCTATTGAGATTCGATCATTCCGGAGGTGAGAATGAGACTCTTTACAGCGTTAAATGGGATGCAGAGCGGAGCAAAGGCAGTTAGTCGGTGGCGAAGAGCAACACCTCATCTCCAGTTCGGAGAAAAGTAAGAGAAAAGAAAGTTCACGTCGGCAAAGAAGAGTTCCACAGCCGTCCCGTCGTCTACACTCGACCACGGAGAAGACAAACCTAGCCGGAAAAAGACGCACCATCATCCGAGGAGTATCAGAGCAGCCCGCTCGCCTATGGAGAAGACATTTCTAACGGAGAAGACATTCCTAACGGAGAGTAAGGCAGTTGAGGTACTTATCGAAGAATACATCCCTAACGGAGAGAACGGCAGCTGAGGGAATTACCGAAGGCAACCAAAAGACCTAGTAAACCGTCTTTGGAATCAACCCTTAGTAGAAAGAAATAGAGAAATAAAGACTCTGCCTTTCTTTCGTGAGATTAGGTCCTTTGTAATATTGTTACTCTACCCATATCGCACATAGAACCCCACGCCACCGAACAATTTGTGCCCTCACAAACGTTTAAGTTACCTCTCATCTCATCTGGAAATATCGGAGAGAAATACGCAGCATTGCATCAGTGGGGTTCACCTTCCACGAATGTTAATTAAGCACAGTCAACACCCTGTAGTTTAAGTAAGGTAGTTTTTGAGTGAAATTAATGGTACCATTACATGCCATAAATTGTATATTTATTAGATTGATTAAAGTTGGTTTGTATATTGTTTTTCATTTAAATTCTGTTTGTTGGCTAATTTCCAGCATTGTTCCTTTTTATCATTATGAGAAATAAAATTTCTGATTTTCCTAACTATTAATTGTCACATTCATTGCGCATCTAATTTTATTAAGATTTATTTAGACATTAATTATTAGCACTCTGCACAGGTATTAATCATATAGAATACTGTATTTAGTCTTTTATTGATAATACTATAAATGTATTTTATATAACAATTATCTTTTATAACTTCTAATTTACAGTGTCCCTTATATCTGCATTTATATTTATTCAATTTTATAACTATACCCAGTGACATAAAAATTTGCGCACCAAGATGAAATCATTTTATAAACGCGAAAGTAAGTAAATAGCTACGGCGAGGGTAGTTATGCAAATGAATAATATTTGATGCGACTGCGCATGACCGTGAGGGATTAACATGCCGCGAAGACGGCTCAGACATTAGTACGAACAACTGACGAAGTTATAGAGAGGCGGTGTCATCGGACTGAGAGGCGGGTTGGGGGCGCGGCGAATTGCCTTCCATTGTTGCTGTTTTGACTTTACAGTCAGATCGTGTTGGAAGCATTGGATATGTAAAGGCACCTCTACACAGCGGACCGGCCCTGGACGATCCAGACTGACCACTAGGATTGAGGATTGTCAGAGAGTCATGAACAGATCCAACGTCTTCCTTGTCCACTTTCCAACGACACCTGCAGTGGTGACAGTAGAGAGGAAACGTGGAATGCCACGGACTGGCGACATATCGGCTTTAGCGACGAGTCCCACTTTTGTTTGGGAACGGATGACCACCGTGTCAGGGTTTGGAGAACCACAAGCGAGAGCTACAATTCCAACTTCACTTTACATTTGCAGGCTTGATGGTTTGGAATGCGTGATGGTCTTTGATGGTCTGATATAGTTCGTCACTAGTAATTCTATGAGGGATATTGACAGCCAGTGGTATGTTCTGGAGATCCTGCGTACCATGTGATGCCTTTCGTGGCTGGGCTCCTATGGGGAATTTTCCAGCCAGGTATCGCTCGTCCGCATTCAGCTAGGATTTCACAGGACTGTCTATGTAGGTTGCGACACTTGATTTGTTGTCAATCGAGAATGTTTGGGACCATAGGGAACGCCTACTGTCGTCAGGAAGTAGTGTTCGTGATGTCGAGCGTTATTTGCAAGAAATGTGAACAAATTGCCTCAAGACAACATACGGCGTCAGCTTGACTCTATGCCCGACCATATCACCGCCTGTATTTAGGCACGTGGTGATCCAATGAGGAATTGAAGGTGATGTTATTGATCACCTGCTGTTGTGATTTGTAATCACTCCTGTCCTTTGTCTCTACATCACACTAATAAAATTTCATTTGAATCCAAATTTTCTTTCGTGATGCGTAATTTTTTTTTTTGGAAATGAGTGTATTTTTGTGGAGGCCAAAGATTAGCCTCATTGAGTTATAGATTACTACTTCCATGTATCCTCAGCGATATTTATTGCAAAGTCTCATTACTATTTTCTATCTTCTGCAAATTACAGTAGAAAATAACAAGATCTTCGGTTGTTTTGTTTTTTTTATTCTTTGCATCTTTAACCTATTGATTAGAGCCGGCCGGAAAGAAGGCGATTCTAGGCGGTCACCTGGGCCCCCTTTCTGGTCGGCCCCAAAAGGTACCTGCTTGAGATTTTTTTGTCATTTGCTGTAATATTATCAAGCTTTCATTCGGCCAGCCTTAAAAAATTTTAGGTTTTTTCTTTGTTTAAAATTCGCTTGCTCAACAAAGCCTAATTCTGTAACGAGTTATAAAGAACCTCGGCAGTGAATCAGTTTGAGCTTAGTTTTGTTGTAGTTGAAATCACAAAATTTAAATTAAAAATAAGTCATGGATCTCAGCGACATTTGTTGCCGTAAATTTGAATAAGATGTTAATGTCATTCGCGAATTACAATTAATGCAATGCTTTATTTTATTTCCATTATTTACATTTTTAGTCGACCAATACAGGTTTTTATTCACAATTTATCTTCTTAAATTCGTAACTCTTGTCGTACTAATTCCCAGGAAACATTATAGCAAACATACTTCTGTAAAATCGCCTGTAAGTGTGTTGTAGGGCATGTTGTATCAGTGTGTTAAATGTGCCGAATATCTTCATTAAAAATCATTACAACGTTTATCTATCTGGAGTGTCTGAAGTGGTCAGAATGCTAGCTCGTTATTAGAAGACACGTGAGTAGGCTACTTTGTTTACTAATGTAGTTAGGCCTAAGTATAATATTAGCATATCAGACCGTGTTAGACACAAATTCAGAAAGAATCCATTAGGAGCCGAAAAGGCCAGAAAAACTTTAAGAAAAAAGATTTTTATTAAAACCAGGCAAGATCCTTGAAAACACTTCATACTGAAATCATAACCAGAAGACCTGACGAAACCCCCCTACACCCACATAGTAAAGAGCGGGTTAGACTTTTAATATCAAGTGGCAATTGTCGTTGATTTTTGTCATGAAACCCGTGAAGTCGAAGCGGAACTAAATCATGACTTTAAAAGTATTGTACAGCCAACTGTAGGTACAAGTTTGAATGAAAAATTCGGGAATGATGAGTTTCTATGTAAAACCGCTGTTAATACTGAAATGGAACCGTCAACTGATAGGAAGTTTTAATCCAGACATCTCTCAAAAAACCATTGGATGACACTCAGATTGAATTACACTACGATCTATCATCTTGGGGGATATTGATAGCAAAAAAAATGTACATTGTTGGTTCATAATGAACTGAGGAAGTGAGGCCCAGAAAACTATTCTCAAGATTTCGTATACAAAGTATTTTTCTGTGATACTTGACTGTATCCCAGATATCAGTTACCAGGAGCAAATGTCTCTGGTGATTCGTTTTGTATCAACTGATCCTGAAGTGCAAACAGTTATACGTTCATCTGGCCAGAAGTTGTTTAATGTTCACATATCAACTTGATTAGGACTCTCTCTCGGAAACTGTAGAGTCAAGGATGTGGAAATGGAGCCAATATGAAGGGGAACGAGCAAGGTGATCACAGGAGAATACTTGACTTGAACCGAAAAGCATTTTGCATCCCATGTAGCTACAACATGATGTCATGGTGATATGGCCTCTTGAGCGCAATTGCTTTTTGTCATCATTCAGACCTTATATTATTCTTGCGGAATCAACAAAGAGATGGGCAGTGCTAATGAGACATGTCAAAGCTTTACTTTGAAATCCCTGTCTAAATCCTATTGAGACCCCTGTATCAAAGCCATTGGGAATGCTGAGCTGGAGTGTAAACGTTTTGAGATATTACAGTCCGATGCTCCCCATGAGCTCATAGAGATCGCCAGTGACTGAAATATCATCTCTTGTAAGTAACATTGAATGTTTTCATATATATAACGTTCATTGTTTATATATAAAGAGTAAATCATAAGAATTATTGAACTACCGTAAACATAAGCTATTGCTAATCCTTCAAGGAACATCACAGAAAACACACACCATCCAGCAACTCCATATGTTTCAGTTATTTGAAATACGTACATGCCTCCCTAAAAACAGAAAACATTTATTAGCTTAAAATATCCAATAATTGTCTGACTACTAATAGTAAAAAATGATGAGAAATACCCAACTTTAACTCAGCAATTTATTGAGTTCAATGAAAATATAGAAACATCAATGAAAGATTTCTAAAAACAACAAAAAATTATATAAATTTGTAAGAAAAAATATAAACAACAATAAACGATTCCTCAAAATATCAATGTATTATTTGCATTTATTGAACGTTGTATTCAAGATATCAATTTGGAAAGAAAATACTGATGATCGAAAAAAAAATTAGTATAATAAATACTTAAATCAGAAAATTTAGCATGCATGAAACAAGTATTAAGGTATAAAAAGAAATAAAAACGCACACAAATGAAAATCAATGAGCTGCTTTTGGAATTTTTTGTAAGGTTTGGTTTTGGTTTTCTCTGAGCTGAAGACATGGCTAAATCCAACTTTATGGCTAATAAGCCTGAAACAGTCTGTCTTAGATTCCCGGTATCAAAAATTCGAAAAGCAGCTCGGGAATTTTTATTTCTGTGCATTTTTAGTTAACTAAATAACATTTTGTAACTCATCCTTTGAATGTAACTCATCCATTAAGATTTTGCGTAATTTATTCTTTTACAAATCATTGAGAAAGAGTTTTCAGATATGAAAAACCCGAAAAAAAAACGGAAGCCAATTGCACACGGGAAAACATTTACATTTCTTTTGTAAATATCCTAATGGTTTCTCAACCTGTTGGTTAAGATTCTGGAGTAGTCGTTTTGATTTTCTTCCCAAATCGTAGTCGAGCAGATGGCGGTCTTCTCCCTTGCTAGGACATAGGTGAAGCCGTCCAGCTTAACTGTGGTAGAACGGCCGAGTTGACGCTATGAGTGCTCTCCCGCTTTTCGTCTCCCTGTCAACCCTAGGCATGTCATCTAAGAGCGGGCAGGATTCTCAGTCTCCTCGTCAGAGAGACGCTCCTGCTAGCAGTTGACGTCACCGTAGCTCGGTTTCTATATGCCGCAGTCCTCGCTTCTGTTGCCGGTCCTTTAGGACTTTCTTACTAACCAATGCAGACTTCGAGTCAATGCAGACTTCCAGTCGACCAACAGTGCAACCGCCGAATAGCGAACCCAGCTTAGATGCCGCAGCCGAGCCAGCCGCCTCGCGCCCTGAGAAGGCCCTGAGAAGGGATTAGGACTGCCTAATCCATGGTGTAGACGGTTCTTTGGTGGAGAGCTGCTTCTCCGACGGACGTATAATCCCTTGCGATGAAGTTTCTGCACCAGCAGACAGCTGAGCAACAGACTTACTGTATTCTTTTCAGGCCTAGCACCAGTCACGTTGCCAGGTCCGGCTTGTTCTTGGTGATGGAACAGCCCATGCCCACGATGTTCCCTCGCACCGAACCGGACTGACACTAAGATTTCGCTCTGCTGCCTACAGAAACACCAGACTGTCACTGAAGAGACACCTTCAACTTGATCAATTAGTCTCCTTGTCCTTCATCACTGTAAGTGTGTGGTATTCAAAGGAGTTGACGTTCGCGATCATCTGTGGAGAAGCGACGTTTGGATTCTCTTGCCAGCCTCACTGCCAGTCGAACACAAATAAGACTAGTGCTACAAAAATTCACCTTCTGGAAAATTAGAGAAATTAAAGGGCATGGGCGCCATCACACGACCAAATCTGAAGGTTGTAAGTATGATGACTGGTTCTTGTTTCAGCCCTACGAAGGCACACATATTAACATCTTCTTCCGAGAACTGATTCTGGGAAATGCACTGTCGGATTATCCCCGAGTCGTGTTTTCATCTTCATCTTCAGACACACGAAGTTTTGTGTCTCTGAACAAAGTTTCAAGTTTACAAAGTTTCAGTTTTGACCCCAAACTCATTTGAGGGGGATTTGGGCAACCGTCTATTCTGCTCTCCTTTGTTTTCTCTTTTCTTGCGAGGGTCCCCCTTTTGCTTGGTCATCTTGGCCACTTTAGCTCTGGCAGCCGAGTTGGGACTCTGCTGCCTCCTCTTTATTCTCAGTGTTGGGTTTAGCCCACATGCTGTTATCGTACTCTGCAATTCTAACACTAGGGCGGCCGCAGCTCTTTTATCAATGGTGGAGTGTGATTCTTGAGTTACTTGATAAAATTCCACGTTTCCTTATCATAGGTGGCAATGTCGAACTGGCGGTCGACATTTCCCATTCATTGTCTTGGCCGTTGTTCGTCAGTGGTGATTGACCTCTAGAGTCCAGGTCTTGTGTTCACATAGCAGTACTCAGCGACTTTAAATACTAGAGCAGAGTTTCTCAACCTTTTAGTACTTGCGACCCAATTTTCAATCACAACTCTCATCGCGCCCCCAGAAAAAAAAACAACCTCCAAACCTATCTGTTCAACCAAAAAAAAACCCTCCAAACCTATCTGTTCAACCAAAAAAAACCCTCCAAACCTATCTGTTCAACCAAAAAAAAAAAAAAAAAAAAAAAAACCTCATCTAGTTTTTTAATAAGATTTTTTCCTCGATATGCTCGCGCCCCCCATTTAGTTTTATCGCGCCCCCCACAGGTTGAGAAACACTGTACTAGAGCAATCTCAAACTTTCAGGACCATCTTAGACTATTGAGACTTATTCAAACTTATTTCAAGCACGCAATATATATATATATATAAGTTGTGTGTGTGTGTTGGCGCGATAGTAGAGTGGAGAGGCGATAGGCTACGGGCTAGAAAAGTCGGGTTCAATTCCTTGTAGGAGCCTGGGATTCTTCTTTAATTGTATCCTAAGCCCTCTGTAAAACGGGAATAGGGTTTCGAACCCGAAATTAAAGGTGGGAGGGTGTCAGAACTGAGGAATTGATTATATTCTTTTTGTAATTTTGTTTTAGTTTCAAAAAAGTGCAGACATTAACATCATTTCTTATTGAACATTTAAATTTTTTTTTAATGTTATTCAGTCCTATTAGGTATACTTAAAACTGTTTACCTGTGGTATAGGTGCTGATTGATTAATAAGTAATAACAATTGATATAGATTATAGTCAAAATATCCATCCATTACGTCAGATAACAACTGTCGTTTAATATTTTTTAGTTTACTATAATTATATTTATCCCAATTGACTAAAAGTTGACTAAAGAGTTGACTAAAAAGTTTATACTTAATCTGATTTTGTAATCGTAAATCATAATTATTGTGAAGTTTCGTAATGTTAAAAATTCTTAAAGTTCTCCAAACCAAAGAACGACCGTGGACACCAGATGGCGCAATAGTAGAATTTGAATCGATTGTATATGTCAGTGTTTATGGCGGGAAAGTGAACATTTAGGGAATTTGAAGTTTACGGAAAAAAGACGATATTTATTTTCTTGAACTATTCTGATTTCTCATCAAATATAATTTCAAAAATTTATTTTTATTCATTCGTTCGTTTCAATCGTTCAAAATCAGTCTCCTACCTTTCCCAATTGGTTTTTTGACGACATTGCATCCCTGAGAAGACAGAGTATGAGATTCGTTTACTCACGTCTCATCTAAAAAAACGGCACTGCGATCGAAAACAATTTCTCTGATGTGCCATAAGTAAGAATGCATAAGGCCTTTTCGAAATAAGTTAGCAATAACTTCCGTTGTTTTGCTTCCAACGGTTTTCTCTGTCGGAGAGTCGCCATTTTGAATCTTCTCTCTCGACACAGATTCAGCCCTGGAATGATTGAGAGATCATGGGTGTAGTTCAAGGTCAGAGTCGTCCTTTGGTTTGGAGAACTGTAGCCATTTTTTTTCTTGTATTTAAACTGTCTTTATAATTTTCTTTGTCTTTATTGCAATCAAAAATATTTTTTATTATAGTTTGGTATACAAATTTTCCTTGTATCATTAGAATTTTAATTTTTTCCTAATATTTTGATGTTCATACAAAGGCTTGTTTTTAAAATTTATATAATTATTATTAAATATTTTTATTACTAATTTGTTTATATTATTAATTTATTGTCTATTTATAAAAATCCAACAGTCTAATCCATTATTTTAATTTAAAATAGAATCTACCAAGGATTTGAAAATGCTAAGTTTATGTTTAAAAGAAAATAAGTTTCTTATATGATAAAAAACATATAAATAAGCATTTAACTTCTTTATAACCGAGTTATAATGTATGTTCCAATTAAACTTTTCCCAAATATTTCTGCTGTGAAGCAAAATTCAATTTTTTCAGAATTATAATTTTTTATATTTGAATTCTTTAAGTTAATAATGAAAATACAGATATTTCATTATTTTGTAAAGATGAAATATCTGTATTTAGATTTTTATTTTTGTTTTTAAGAACCATAATCTTACTTTTTTGCAGTTAATTTTCATTTTATTATTAATAGAGCAATTATATATATTGTTTAAATCGTTTTGAAGAAAATTAGAAGCATTAATTTGAGTTTTATCACTTGGAAGGATTATTATATCGTCAGCATAAATATAGATTTTTGAAAAGGCAATACAGTTATTAATGGAATTTATAAAAAAATTAAACAGTAATGGTCCCAAATTGAACCCTTGAGGAACTCCTCGCTTTGTGTTATATAAATTGCTAATTTGATCTTTGATTTTAATTTTAAATTTTCTGTTTCTTAGATAATCTTTTAGTATATCGTAAGTGTTTCCTCTTATACCCATCAAATTAATTTTTTTTAGTAAAAGATTATGATCTATACTAGCAAAAGCCTTTTTGAAATCAATAAAAACTATATACAGTCGGACCTCGATATAAGGTCACCCGTTGGGACCTCGCGAAAATGACCTTATAAGCGGGTTGACCTTATAACCGATTCATACGCATTTGTCATTAAAGATGCATTATATAAATACAGTATAATTCTTTTTAAAATTTAATAAGTACAAAAATATCAGTCTATTATGTTATAATTTTTTTAATTTAGTTAAACCAATTAAAATTATTGGAATCAGAAAGGTATTATTTAAAAAAAAATTTAATTCGGAATAAAGTTGTATATAATTAGTACTAGTATGCTCAAGCAAGTACTGATGTACAACTGACCTTACTTAAAATAATCCATGAAACAGGACTGTCTAGATTTTGGTTTCATCTTTTGTACAATGCTTTCTAAGTTTTGTAGTTTCTGAAAATGTTCTTCAGCTCTCTCATGGCTCGTAAAAAAAAAAACGCCTTACGACATTTAATGCTCTGAGTGCTTCTGCTTGTGTCACC
>JAFIDM010000007.1:10510512-10521199 GCA_023159025.1 Thereuonema tuberculata | reverse complement strand
TTATTTCTATTTTGTTTGTAGTTTATTTGCTTATTGAGTATTTTCCAAACATTAATGTTAGAATTTGTATCATTTATTATTTAGTTTCTGTAATAATTAATTTTTTGATTCTTTATGAAATTTTTTAACCTATTTCTTTTTATTTTATATGCTCTTTCATAGTTTATATTTGTTTTATTGTTTTTATATTTTTTAAATAAATCATTTTTTTCCTCTATACGTTTTATGATTTCAATATTCATCCAAGGTTTTTTGTATGTAGAAGTATTTGCTTTTCTATGGTTATTAAGATTTTTTTCTTTGTAATCCTTATTTTTATTTTTAGCTTTTTTATTATTTTATGAAGTTTATTAATTATGGTATTAGGGTTTTGATTATAGTTATTACTTATCGTGGAGGTTAAAGAGATGAGGCTATTGTGAAAATAGCCATTATCGAAGGAATAGTTTCTTTTGGTAATTTTATTTTTTTTTGTTTGAAATACAATTATTTATCTTTTCGATCTCCAGTAAAATATTGAAATAATCAGAGATGTCCCATTCAACGATATTTGAAACCATATTTAAATTTTTTGAGTTAAGAAAACAGTGATCAATGCAGGACTTTGTAAATGAAGTTTTTGTAGAAATATTCCTATTAGTTTTATAAATAAAATTTGTATAACCCAAATTGTAAAACATTTGAAGATATTTGCTAGTAATGTTACGTAGAATATATTTATTAATATTAGTGTCTCCAATAAAAATTATATTGCAATTTTCTTTTATTATTATCTATTATTTTTTTTTTAATTCTTTTTTAAAAAGAATTTTGTTTGTGTGTGAAGGTTTATATATTATATATATTAATAAATCGTAAGGAAAATAGAAATTTTTCTTAATCTTGCAGATAATATTTTCATAAGTTATGGAATTGTCATTATCCATAGTGTTATTAAATTGATCTCTATAATAAACAATGATTCCTTCAACTCTTGAATTTTTTTGAAACCATTTATATTAAATATATGAATTTCATCATTTTTAATGTTGACTTCTTCTAAAATAATAAAGTCCAAATTAGAAATCTTTGTATTAATGTTAGTTAAAAAATATAGAAAGTTTGATCTTAAACTTCTTATATTTAAAAAGATAATATTATTATTATTATTAAGTTTAGGGTTCCATTTGCTTATATTCTCTATAATATTTAGTTTGTCTAATTCTACTAGGTTATTACTATCCATCATCATTGTTGTTTTTTTTTTGTTTTGGTTTGTTTTTTTTTCAATTTTTTCAAAACCCTCTTCGCATTTAATATTCCTAATTACTTTTGAATTATTTACTTTCAATAATTCCTTTTGTACTTTCACTTACCTGAGTTGTATAAATGAGTCCAAGAACAAAGTGTGAAAAACAAACCAAAAGATCAAAAATCTTCGTTTTCTGTACAATCCAATAGTCATATTCATCCTGCACTGCTGTCAGAAATGATTGAAGAACCAGCAACTAGAGAAGGAAATTATTTATGTGAAACAGAATTACTTATGAAATTACATAAACATCAAAAACTCTGTTATAAACAAATTACAGTAGAACCCCGATTATCCGAGTTAATGTGGAACAAGCCTAACTCGGATAACCGAAAAACTAGGTTAAAGCGAAAATTGTAAATAAAATAAATCGTGTAGGTTTAAATGTATATTTTAACAAATACAAAAGTTATATCGATATACTACATACAATTCAAATTGAAAGAGTTCTTTTACTTAAAAACGTCCTTAATTGTTTTTTGTTTTACTTTACTTTGGCGTTTTTCTGCAGCAATGTTTCGCCATTTTTTTAAGGATAACAGGATTGCTGGTGTCGCTTCTTCTTATTGTTCTATATATTCAATAGCATTATCTATTCTTTGGATTGCTTCTAATTTTGTTTCTATAGAAACAACAACTCGCTTTCTCTTATTGCTACTCTTTTCAGTAGAATTGACTGAATGTACCATCATACTTTTCTGATACACTGGACAATGTGACCAATCGAAACCATTCCTCGATTCCAGGGAGGTGATCAGTCGAAACCATTTCCCGATTATAGGTAGGGGGTAATATGACTAGACGAACAAAGATTAATTGCGATCAATATTCTGCGAATTCTCTTTCGTTTTCCTGAGTATTTGTGAGATCAAGTTCAGAATTTTTTTCGGTAGCTTTAAAAATAGAAAACGTAGAACAAAAAAATATCCTAGAAGTAGCTCGGTTAAAGCGGAAACTCGGATAATCGGGGCTCGGATAATCGGGGTTCTACTGTATATGTATGTTGTTTTACATGCTTTTCTTTTTATATAATAATACAATGTAATTGTAAGATTTTTAATTGTTGCATTCTAGCATAACTGCCTTATTGACCTTCATTAATTAAGAATTAGAAAATTAATGAAATCAAATTGCTGAACCTATTAACGAAAATTGCTGAAAATCAATGAACGTAATTGCTGAATAAAAGATGAAACCATTTTTAATGCTTTAGTAAAAGAATAGCTTATTAATACTATTATATAAAATGTAAAATATTTTTAAATTAGCATTTAATTTAATAAGAAATCACCAACCCTCCAAAATTTGTTAAAAATCTTTATAATAAAAATTTAAAACTACATTAAGGAACCAAGGAGAACTTTCGGAATCTTATGCGATTCCCTCATGAATAACCATGGATTGACAAGGGAGTCGCATAAGATTCCGAAAGCTCTTCTTTTGTTACCTAATATATTTTTAAATTTTTCGTATAAAGATTTATAACAATTTTTGGTGTGTTGGTGATTTCTTTTTCAATTAAAAAGCGTATAAGTAATGACACTGGTATCTTATCACGTTTTCGGTTTGTATGTAATTCTTAAAATTATAGAGAGAATGTGCTAATACCTGAGTATCAAAACCAATCGTAACGATGACAAAGAATAGAATAATAGCCCATAGTGTTGAATCTGGTAATTCTAGTGCCACAGTCGGATAAACTATAAAGGCAAGCTCTGCACCTGTAAGATTCAAAAGCAATGTTATTTTCTTAATGTATTACTTCATTAATTACTTCAGTTTTATTATAATCAAAATGCGTATTTTTATTATTCGCAGAAATACACTAAGTTGTAAATAAACATTAAAAAAAAAGAGGATATTGTCCAACGCAAATAAAAAGTATGGCACCCTAAAACTGTTCTGCAGCATTAAGGCTAAATTATTTTAATTTCACTCCAACTATTAGTTTTCATACAAAAATAAAATGAACTTTTATTGTTACAAAAGTTAAACTATTACTGGTATATTTTCGAACTATCGCAAGAGCACTTATTTCTCACGTAGTAAAGATAATTTTTAGAAAGAACAACCGGAGGGTCATCTGACCAAATGGAGGTCAGAAATATATTAAGAAGATCATAATAAGAAATAAAGTCAATGGGATCATATGTCCAGCTCTTACCATTGCCGAATACTTCAACAAGTCAGTTGAAAACTTTGCAAATTGCTCGGCCATCGTAGTAGGTTGAGCTCTGGTTTTTGCCGCAATCATTAGGCCTTGACATGATTATTCTATTGATGTGCCAGTTGACCCCCTCGCCCACCCTAGAACCACATGGTCAACTGGTTTTGGGTCCATAATTCGAGATTTTGGGGTGCGTACCTCTTAGGTCTATGCATGGTATTATCATATATGTTAATAGGAATATGTATGCGGAGTTTGAAGTTCGTATTGTTTTCCTAAGATGGTTATATCGTAAAGTGAATTTTTCACTTTAAAGTTGATTATGACGGTGAAAACGATTTTTCCGATTATGGGTGCTAGATGAAAACATGATCCTCTCGTAGAGTGTAATTGATTGTGCGAGTCCAAAAAAACCATAGCTCGACCTACTACGATGGCCGGGCAATTTTATTTGCAGATGACCCTATATGGCACGACCCTATACAGGCGTCCGGTTGTTCTTTCTTTTGTCAGTACATAAACAAAATACTACTACTGCTATTTAGAAAAAAAAATTGCATTTCAGTTGTAGATAATTTTTTCTGTAATTAGGGGAGAGTTTGGAGGAGTAAGGAAGAATGTTATCGAGCAACTCTCGGGACTACAGTTGCTTCTATGCAGCTCTAAGTATGCAAATCATATTGAGGAAAAACAGAATAACTAAATTCAATGGAGCAACGTTTTCGTAAAGATATAAAATTATATATTTTTTTCTATTAAAAGCAAAAGTAATATCAAAATGTTTATATTTACCATCTTTAAATAATTCGCTTATTGGCTTCTTTTGCACATCAGACATGTATCCAATAATACAAAAAACAAGCAATCCCATGATTAGACTTGATATAAAATCAACTAAAGTAATCACTAAACTTTGCCTAAACAAAATAAATAAATAAATAAATAAATAAATAAAATAAATATCTATTCTCAGTTTGAGCTTTTTATTTTGCAAAGGGAAAAACATAAAAAATAAAAATAATATTATTATAATTAATTTTACTTTATTGAAGATTGAAAAGAATTAGAATACTATTTGAATTATTTTACACTAACTCACATTCAAATTTTACCGCTAAATCATTCAAGTCATCACATCAACCTTATACAAAGAAAAACACGATTTAGGATTTTCTTACCAATATATGTTATTGTGGTAATCATTATAACTCCCAAAAGCAGCATGAATTCCGTAGCCCAATCTTAGCGAATATAAGACATGACTCACGGCTTCATACCATACCTAGAAAGGAAACAATGAAATTACTGTTTCTATTTCTGTTTTTGAAATGTAACTGCGTTTACTCTTTTAATAAGGAATTTTATTTGGACAAAACAAAATGAATATTGGTTTGTTTATGTGTTTCTTTTATTCCACTATTTCCACTATTTTATAATGGATCCTATTATTTTATCGCTCTTTAAAAAGACTTCAATAAAGAAATATTTCTCTTATTAACAACATTTTATAATATCAAAGGTTGACTTCTTTGTATTGTCAATGATCTAAGGCTGATATAGCTGCGTTCAATTCCCAGCGCAAAGCGGAGATTTCTTTTGCTGGCTTTTTACCCTGCGGATTAATGTTCAGCAGCCCTCTTTAAAATCAGGAGGTGTTTTCTCTCACGGAAGTTGAAGGCAAGGGAAATTGCAATAGCCGTACAATGTTTTAGTATCTTTGATATAGTTTAGCCGTTGAAACATCGAAGCCTACATCTCCGGAACTACCTACGTTAAATATAGATGATTATTTGAACAGCAAAGATGTGTAGCTGACAAAGACGTGGGTAGGAAAAGTTTCTTTTTGCAATTTTATCCACAACTTTGAAAAGAGTCTTATTTGAATAGTGTCAAAATAATTTTAAACTATCTAATCATTCTAGGATATAGTAAGATATAATCAGCAGCTATTACTCATTCTAATTCTTTAAAAAAACTACAAATCCTGCATCCATATTATTAAGTATTTCTTGGCATCTCTAAAAGCTTCTTTAAGATTATTATTTAGTGTTAGATTCTTTCAAACAACAAATTATCATTTAAAACGAGAATTTTCATGATGCAATGTAAGGCTTTCTAACAAAAAAATATTCTTTAATGAGATACTTTTGCGTTGCAGTAGATAGTTTATCCTGATAATGTTAAAAATCTGCAGTATCGAAAAGGATTTTTCTCCTTTTATAAAATAAGAAATTCAAATATTAAGACAACAATTATTGAAACAATATCAGCTTTTTAATTAAATTACATCCAAAACGATAAATTACATTAGACCATCTTTTCCTTTGTATAGATGTCAGGAATTAGTTTTGGGCACAGCTATCAAAAGATGGCATCAGGAAATGAATGATGTCTATAATATTACGAGGTAACATATGCGGTAATTTTCAAAGAAAGTTAATCTTCTGTTATATCTATGTACTTCAACTTTGAATGGGAAGAGGTGAGGAAGTTAATCTGGACATCACCGTAAGATTCGAATCTAAACAAAAAAGGATTCCGAGGATTGGCAGATCAACATTCTGACAACTCCATTATCACTTGGCTGCACAACATAAGATGTTTAATCATTTTTCAATAAACCAGAGAAGTGCCAAATGTTTTACTGCAATTCTTTCCATTTTGAGATTCATCATCATCATCATAATCATTCAGTCCTTAGACTGGTTAAGATTCCACAAGATATTACGCCAACTTGCTTGACCTTCTGCCGCTTTCTTCAGATCACTTTAGATCTTCAAGTCTGTGTCTTCATATGCTCTGGAAGTGAACATGATTGTTAGTCCCCTTCCGCTTTTCCCAATATTTTTTTATCAAGCGTTTGGATATTAAAGTGTTACTTAATATCATATAAAATCAATTTAAGATCTGCATTTCTTTTACAACTCCCAAAAACGTTAAAGAAAGGACTATTATACATACAAATATTTAATTCTGAAAATAAAAATCCTAAATTACATTGCTATCATTTATACAGTAAAAAAAATCAACAACTTATCGTAAATATTTTTACCTGTACATCTAGAAATTTGGCAGGATCTGGGTTCACGTAATATTTCATACCTTCTACAGCACCTTGAAGCAAGGATGCTCTAATCAACAAAATGAAGAGTATTACATAAGGAATACTAACTGTTAGATAAATCACCTGTTAAGAATAATAATAATTTCTATTATCTCACAGGATACTTAGATGACTGAAAACGAAACTGTTAATTTATTTTCAAAATATCTGATATATCATCGTTAGGCGTTACAATTGAAATTTTCAGGAAAAGCTCTCAATCATTTTAATATGTATGAAAGTTATGTTATATCTGCAAAGGGAAATAATCTAAAATCTTACTTTTGCAGTGAATTTTAGTCCCCTCCAAAGACTGAAATAGCAAAGGATCCACATGATAAGTAGCGTCCCTGCGATTTCCCATTGTAAGGTACCAAGATTTTCGATTCCATCAGTTATTTGTAGAATTCTTCTTCTAAAATGTAGAAAAAAAAGAAAAACAAATCTCGTTTTATGAAAAAAATATGGCTGTCATTTTTTCTGTTATCGTAACTATAACAAATAACAATAATCACACACAATACTAAAAAACACATTTTATTCAAAGGCACAATCGACTTCCATCAGCCACTTGCTACCATTTTCAAGTGCAAATGAACTGCTTAAACTCCAGTTTAATTATATAAACGAATTAGAAATGCAATTAATGTCAGACCTAATGCTAGGTAAGAGCCAAGAATCGCCTCCTTCTTAGATACGCCAATATCTGCAGTTTCCGTATATCGCATGTCCTGCAATCTTCGAGCATTCATGTTGTAGATCTCCGAATTTCAACAAATGCACGTGGAAGATCGGTTGTGGAACAAGATGTGTTGTGACACTGCATCTGCTTCAGGTTCGATGAGGTCTTCAACGATGAAGGAATCATTGGATAATCACTGGAATCACCATGTAGAAAATGGAAACAGGAATCATTACATTACCATGAGATCCAATTAAAGATGTTCTCTGCTTTGGTTTTAGCTTATTGGATGGGTTTAGAACTTCTATCTTGACATGATAGACCAATTTAGAAAGATTGGAGAAATGTTGACATTCGGAGATCTACAACATGAATGTTCGAAGATTGCAAGATATGACAATCTACTGCAGATGCAGATGATTGGTGGCATGATTTTCATCAGATGCAGACGAATATTGGTCCTTTCCTCGCATTACGTCTATCATTCCTTTGCATTTCTGATTCGTTTTAGTATTTAAACAGGAATTTTTGTAGTTCATTTGCACTTGAAAATGGCAGCGAGTAGCTGACCGAAATCAATTGCGCCTTTTCTTTAAAGGAGTTTTTTAGTATTTTGTATTATTATTCCTTATGATTACAAATTTGCGTTTAACTTATTCTTATTTTCTATATTATCGTATTTGTGATGAATTCAAATCGTATTTGTCTGCCATTTTCTTAACAATAATATGGTTTTTAGGAGATTCTCAACTTCAAAAATATGTAGCTTATTTGCTAGAATATAATAGAATTGATAGCCTAATCTCTTTTTTATGACCTACAATTTGTCCAGTTATCACTTTGATAATTATATATCGATCCTACTTTCCACAGATATAACTGAAATATTATTTTGCTAGTTATATTTAACTGTAAACATAAATGGTATCATATTTCTCATAAATAGACAAAAGTATATTCAATACTTTTTTTGCATTATAATACATGTCAAATCTGTTCTCTCTTGCGCTTTAAAACAATATTGTATAATTTAAATTCCTTTTACTTACTCCCAGTACTCCTTGGCTGAAGATACTGCTTGATTGGTAGAGATGTTATAACATTCTTCACTTTTACAAGCTGCAGGTACACAATCGACTGTATTCCAATCATTATTACAATTCTTCCAAGGCAATTCAGCTTGAAACGACTTAAATAAATATAATAAAGCCCACGCAAGTATCACGCTGTAAAAAACAGTTTCGTAAAATGACAATACTAACATTGCCCATCCAACACCTAAAATATAAAAGAAGATAGAAATGCATAGCGGTGTGTTAGACAATATATGATATTATCTGAAATACAATAGATAATTAATAAAAAAAAACTAAACCAACTTTCCCTTTCATAACACTGTCAATCTCCTCTTATCATTGTCTGCATTCCATCATATTTGCAGATTCTCAACACACACATACACAAAATGAACATATATTAATGTCATCATTACCCACAATTTAATATAACAAATATTCAAAAAAATTATCGTAAATATTTATTTAAATCCAATACCATTAACAACAGACCTTGCTACGCAATTGTAAAGTTGTGACAAAACATTTAGATACTTAATTACATAAACAATTATTATTTTTTGAATAAATAAAAATTGATCTCTGCAATTTCAGTTTTTTAACAAGACAGTTCACACAGTTCAGACAAAGAAGTCAGAATAATTAGGAACTCATAATCGTCACTGGCCTTCTGATTTATAGATGTCTGAAGAACTAGCTTGAAGAATCTAGATGGACCTATGTCGTAAACACATACTTTGATTTTAACTACATAATTCCTTAGGTTCGTCCGTCCTTCACTGTAAACAGAAGGCATTATGTGGAAGCACTATAAAGAATGTTTCTTGTTGACAACGAAAAAAATGCTTTAAATCTATTTTCTATTATATAATTTATTTTTGAAATTAACATTTAAAAAAGCTCTTTCAATCAGTTTTTAATTTGCTTTTTTAAAAATTATTTATAATAATTACTTAACTCAAGTCATTCCGTAATTCTTAAAAACATTTGGATACGACAAATAAGAACAATTTACCCACCTTTAAATAACGGACACATTTGCCAGACCCTAAGCATTCCAGACTGCATAAACTGACCAAGTGACAACTCGAGAAAAAGGTAAGGTACTCCGACGGTCAAAGATGACAACATATAACATACTATAAAAGTAGCTTTAGAAAACAGAATCAAATAAATAATCAATAACTGCTTATAGGAGGACAAATCCTGCATCACTTCTTGCATAAAACCAATGACTTTAACCTAAGAAAATAAATACACTCTGTTGCAAAGAAAAAAAATGCACCCTGAAAAAATTAAATACAATCAGCAAAACTGGTGTGGAAATGAATAAAATTTCACCGGCAATGAACTCACTGGGTGTTTGAAGAGCTTAAGACAAGAACGCATTCTGTGTCCAACATAATGAGCGCTGTACTCTTTAACGGATAAATGTGATTGGTTTTACGGTTTCATTACTTTAGGTTTTCTGTTAAGATGCCTGTAAAATGTATCCCTCAGCAACACCAGGACATGGAAATAGGGACATGGAAATTGGGAACATGGCAGTGCAAATGACTGCATTCCACTATTAGTCATATGTTTTCACTTCCACGACATAAATATTGAAGCCAACATAAACTTTTATATATCAGAGAAATTGTGATAAGAATCATTTGTTTCAACTGATAAAGCTTTTACGATACCACCCAGTTTGCTTTCTATCTGATAGCCAAAATGGTTTATACAAGAACTGCATTCTACTATAGACTAACCAAAGAAAAACTCGTAATAGAGAAAAGGAAACCGGAGATATATCAAAAGTTTGGAAGATGTAATAAAAATGCTATCCTACAAAATTATTTTAGTATTTCTAACCACAATTGTTCATATAATTTGATACCTTTGTGTGCTTGTTAGTGCTCTCGAAAAAGTGACTATGAGTATTCTATGGAAAATGGTCACAGACTTCTTGAAGCTTTTTTGTTAGAAAAAAAGACCTGGGGTAAAATACAGTATGACCCAAAAATTATACTGAACCGTTTTGAACAGAAAACGCTTCAACCGAAAGAATAATGAAAGGTGGTTGTTGACAAATACATGTTCAATGTGATCTCCTTGCGCTCTAAGCAGTTGCCTAGGTTGTCCACCATGTCCCGGAACAGAAGTTGTTCCATCCCCTAAGAGTTGTTACAATCGTCTGCCGCGGCTCAGCAATGTCTGCCGGAAGTTGTCCTTGCTAAGGTTTTTCCTTCAGCAATCCTCATACGTTCGCATCAGATAGAGTTAAATCATGCGAATGTGAAGTATATGGACACCATGTAATTTCCGAAGGTGTCATGAAGTAGCCGAAGTGATTCCCTGGCCGTATGACCCGTAGTCCCATCTT
>JAFIDM010000007.1:10484458-10507897 GCA_023159025.1 Thereuonema tuberculata | reverse complement strand
ACGGATATGGTTCATACACGATGAGGCACCACCCCATTCTAATCGCCCGACAACATCTGCCTAAGACATTTCATGACCACTGGATTGATCAGTTCAATATGCAGTAGTTTGGCCTGCTCCATCCCCTAACCTTAATACCTTACATTTTTGACTAAGGGTACACTTAAAGAACTTGGCGTAGCATGGCGGGGTCGGCGGGCTCGGCCCGCCCCAGCGGCAGCTTTTGGGTATAGCAAAATTTCGGAATAAATAATAATAATAATTTGTAATCTGAACTAAAATTTTAATTATTTCTTTTCATATATTTGTCGCACCTACAATTCGGCCCGATTAAATTGAGCACGGAACTATTTATTATTCAATCTGTGACGGAACCGGGGAATCCCCTTAATTTAAGTGAGTGTATTTTTCTGGCAAAACCATCTTTACTATCCGAAATTGACAAACAGGACTTCAAGCTCGAATGAGTTTGACTACGGGCTTTCATAGCTGGGACAGGCGGCGAATTTGAGGCCGGCGAATTTGAGGGCGGCGAATTTGACTCACGGCCCGGGTGGCTGAAACCCACTCTACGCCACTGATGCTGAGCCACCATGGATGACGACGAAACACTGCCGGAGCGTGTGTTCCATTCATGTCAGCAAATCGAAGAATAAACAGATTTCAAGAGTTCGTGATTCTCTGAGACTTAGGGCTGAAGGATTTCTGGCAATGAATGAGAACCACATAAAACACCTTCTACAGTGACAACGACTTCTCAACAGCTATTTATTTTAGGACCTACGCCCACTAGAACTTCTTCTTTCTATCAATACTAACTGCTGTGAAAATACATATATGAAACTTTTTTTAAACATCCTATACATAAGAAAAACTTTTTATAATAATCCCAAATGATTACAGATATTATTTTTTTAAATAACGTCTCTTTCTATCTTTCACTTCAATTATGTACTGGATATTTCCATCCAGAATACTTTTAACCACATGAAGGTATAAAATTCAACGTAAAAATACGACTAAATTCTAAGATTAATAAGTTCATTCAAAAACGAAATAGTTCAGATCATTCTTGCCAGTTTATGGAAAGATCTGACCTCATGAGGGTTTGCGTAACATCGAAAAATTGGGATTTAAACTTAAAACTCATTTCAGCAATGTCTAAAAAGTTGTTAGATGTTTTCTATGAGTATCATCTTTTCAAAAGATATAAATACATACAAAAATGTGCTTGATTATCGGTTTTCCGAATCGCTCAGTATTTTCTGAGAATAAGACTTTGAGAAATTTGTGTAATAAAATAAAAACAGTTTTAATTTTTTTCTAAATAAAATGAAAATTCATTAAATATTTTTAAGGATGCAAGTTCTTTTATGTTTAATTATCAAATATGCATTAAATTTAAAATCAGTATCTTAAATTACAAATTCCTGTTTTTACAAATAAAATATCTCATTATACAATAATAATTAACTGTAATTTTATGCTATATTGCCTAATTTCTTAGGAAAAGGATTACATTATAATACATTTTTACATATATACAAAAATCTTCTGCAAATCTCGATTTATAGAAAAAGTAGCATTTGAAAAAAAAATTAAGGTATTTTAACTGTAGAAACATACGTTTTCTCTAAAAACAGCTTTTTTTTATATATATATTTTAAGTAATTTATAAGCATTTGTGATAGTAAAACTAAGTTGAGGTTGCATAAAGTAGCTGTAATACTTACTTGGACGATTCCAGAAAATTCCGAAAATGCTCATTTCACCAAAATTGTATCTGATATAGTATTTAAAAATAATGTTATCGAAGTAAACATGACGAATAGTCAAAGACTACTCTAACAAAAGATGAGTTTGATAATAATAATGGTGAATTCCATCATCATTCTCTTTCTTTGTTGCTGTCAGTAACTGTTTCCATTTCAATGTACCCTAATAAGACAATGAATTACAAATTCAATCTCGAATTGCTAGTTGTGGACTAGTAATAACTTGGTAGATCGCATTCCCGTAGTCTAAGTCGAAGAGATTTCTGAAAGGCTATTGCTAAAAGGCTAGCAATGCATGCTTTGTTTCTGTTATATCAGCATAACAACGGATTTTAGTAAACCTTATTCATTTGTTGCTACGTCCAACTAGAATTGAAGCATCAATAATTGTGTTCAGAAATCGGAAACAGACTATAAGAATTCATTTGTAAAATTACGAACTGGTGGATGAATGTAATATTCAAATTTATATTTGAGCAGCATATTTACGAATGGTTTGTAAGAAGTTTAATTATTTTCGTGGATAAAATAAAAGCTTGCACATTATCTATTGTTATATTTAACAATAGATCAGGAGCATACAGCTTGTTTCAAAGTACACTTAAGTAAGTAAGATCACAAAGGCCCAGAACATTACTTGTTAAGATCAACGAAGGCATGGGAAAGACTAAGGATCCAATAAATATCCATAATTTTCCTTACCTTACCTATTCGGTCCAAGTTAGAGAGAATTTGTCGATTCTTGCTTACCACCTTTAAATCGCAAACTGCTTCCCATTCTGTCCCAGTTTGACTGCATTCGAATTTATAAAGCTTAACAGACAAGAAATGCAAACTTCCTTAGATCTTTAGAGCCAGTGATTAGTACTTCGCTTTAAGCTACTTTATTACCATTCAAATTTCATAAAAATATAGAAATCACAAATAACAAGCCCCTTTTACAAGAAATTGAAGTTTACTTTCTTTAAATTTTCATATTTATTTGTTTCTTAAAGTCGTCAAAAATTACACAAACGAAAAGGTTTTTTTCTTTATTGTAATATCTGTTGAATACAAACATTAGAGTTTTTTGTTTTTCGTTTGAAAAAGATTAATGAAATCTGCAAATAGATTGAAGATATTATTGAAGTTGCCTGAATCCAATTAATTTTAGTTATCTTTCAGCTCGTGTGGACATGAAGAGGATTAATGTAGGAATTTATCTTTTGTGTAAGATATTAACATTAAATCCTCTGTTTCGGCTAATTTTCTTAATCACATTTTAAAGCTAATATATATGCAATTTTTTTCAAATTAACAATTTCAAAGTTGCAATGTTCAAAATGACCCCATATACCAGTAATAAAATATTAAGTATTCCACTACAACTATCTAGTTCCGAGTCACGGGAGGTAAGCTTCCCAACGTTTCCTGAATAAATTGGCTGAATAAAGGCTAAGTTGAGCCTTTAATCCTTTTAGAAAGAAACCCTGTACCCATTCTTCTGAGGGATGGGAGAATCCTAGCAGTCGTCCGGAGGATGATTCAGGATGGGAAAATTCCCTATCTACGTGGAGACCTCCTCCAGCCCGCATTCAAACAACTTACCACTTGACGATAGGGCCTATCGATAGCAATGAATGCATGAATGATATCTCTCAAAATACTTCCTCAAGTCAATGGTATTGTTAAAGGGGAAAATGGTCACAACATGCTGAGATATTTATATACTTTCTTAATTAAATAACAGAACCATGTTTAGAGATATGTTGGTGTTTTTCTAACAAGATGGAGGACCCCCATTATCATAGAGCAATGTGGGATTATCTCGAGTTTGAATTTTTCAAGATGTGATTGGATAGGCCGCCGTGGGACTGTTTTGAACACTCTCCGATCACACTCCATGAGATTTCATTTGGATATTTGAAAAAATATTTAACAGTCGCAAACCGCAAACATTTGAACGAATGTAGAAAATAACACAATAAGAAGCAGAAAAGAAACCGCTACCTTACGCAATTTCAATCTGTAGATTCTTTGTAGAGATACCGGGTGGGCCTAAAACAACGTGATGTGTTCAGAGCCCTGTAGCGAGGAATGTATTGGACGAATCGTATCAACATTCGGTGGAAATACAGAGTGGAACAGGCGGTTTCGATTTCTAAAAAAAAAAATCTGGTGCTTCAAAGATTGTTGTACGTATGAGTAATGAATGAGCAATTGCCAAATGAGACAGCACACACCAAGTTTCGTAAAAATATCGATAACGTTTATTGGTTATTACAAATAAGATTCCATATGATCACCATTTTGATGTTCCACGAGCTGCATGCCGAGCACGACCTGTTCCACGGTGGCTCGCAACATATCAGATTGGATTTCTTGCACCTGTAATGTAATTCGATCTTTCAACGTCGCGATATCGGGAATATGTCTTTGATACACAATGCTTTTAAGAAATTCCGACAGCCAAAAGTTACAAAGATTGAGATCGGGCAATCTTGGTGGCCATGTTGTTGGCAATGCACGACTAACGATTCGGGTGTCAGAGAAATGTTGCCGCAACACACGCTGTACCTGGCATCCGATTTGGGTGATACACCATCCTTGCATGAAGATGGTCGAATCGAGACATCTTCTTTGATGCAGTTGTGGGACCACATAGTTCTTTTCCGCACCGTTGAGTATAGGATATCCCTTTGTTGGGATATTGCCCGTGCACTGCTGGTACATTGCACATTCGTCATCTCCTGTTCCTCAACAGCAGTTGCAACTTCTTCAAAGTGTTGGTGACTGATAGCTTTGCGTCCCAGGCCTGGTTGCACTGCTAGAGTTTCAGTAGATTCAAAGCGTTGAATCATTTTTCGTAGATTTGTTATGTTCATCGGTCCTCTTCATAGCGTTTTCCACTTCCAAAATTCCCGAAGGGCAGCACTGGCATTCTCGTCCCGCTAATAATGCAGCTTCACTGATAAAGCACGGTCACGTGAGGTAAGAGCCATCGAAAGGCAGTTCGTCTACAGTGATTTGAATTCTCCAAGCCTTTTGTTTTATCATCATCGCTCTACACGTAACACGGTTATACAGCGCTATATTTTCACCTGTTGGCGACTTTTGGTACTAATTTTTTTTTTTCACAAATCGAAACCTCATGTCCACCGAATGTTGTTACGATTCATCCAATACATTCCTCGCTAGAGGTCTCTCAACACCTTAAGTTATTTTAAGCCACCCGGTATATTTATATATTAATGCAGATGATCGACATTTAAAATATTTTAACTAAATGTATGCTATTCTAATCGTATTTATCGTTTGCTCTTAAATTTTAAAATGTGATAAAGAAGATTAAAATTATTCCAAGTTCTTAATGAAGTATCAATTTTCAAAGTTTATATGCAAAACCCTGTATGCCAAATATGATAAATAACTATCCATAGAATATAGAATCTTTAATATCTGAGAATCTATTGCTAGGAATTTTATAATCTTTTTAGTTGATCATAAAATGTTTAAAAGAATTGAAAAATAATGGGCTAGAAAACAGTTCGATACTAGTTGGAGAAATGTTGAAGCCATTTACCTTTTAGAATATTATTTTAAGTTTGCTGTATTATGCCTGACAGCTTCACACATTGGAATGCAATAAGCTTTCACTTGTGCAAATTTCTTCTTTTTTTGCGAATCCGTAGGACAGTTATTAGATTTTTCGTGTGTTAAAGTGTCTGTATTTGTGTTTGTGTGTATGTGTAACGCCGTCCACACTCCAAACCAGAAGTCGTAACTTCATGAATCATACCTCGTAGGATTTCAGATGGACTGGAGGTCTGATAAAAAACTGACTTCCGGTTCAGACTATTTCCTGTCCAGCCACATCGGGTTTTAGATGGTTACAGACCAGGTGAGAAATAATGGTAATTCGAAAACATTAGAATCTATCTATAGTGAATCGACTGCATGTTCACTTCCTGCTGAAGGTTTGATGGATCACTATTTCGATCAGACAGTGGAGTCCGTGTGTGTAGATCGTAGGAGGCAATGGATCCCTCTTCTCAGCAATGTCCTGTACAAATTGGTGGTGGCTGTGTAATGTTGTGGGGTGTATTGTGTTGGATTCTAGGGACTCTCAAGGCCCTGGAATCTGTCTTGACAGGTTCAACGTACACAGATCTTGTTGCAGAAATTTGCTTCCCTATTTGCTAGCCATGTTCTCCATTGGGGATGGTATGTCCCAGCATGATAAGGCAACCCTGCATTGTGCACATGTGACGCAGAAGTAGTTCAGTGAAAACTCTCGGACTTCAATTACTCCCGTGGCCCCTATGCTCGTCGGAATGCTATCCCATTGAGAACGTATGGGGCACGTACATATGACACTCAATACCGTGCAGCAACATCAAACAAATACAACTGGGTTATGGACAGCCATTGAATATAACTGGCCGGAAATTGTGGGGAATTAATCTGGCCACTGTTCCAATAAAGGAAGGTAGACTGAGTCTAAGCTGGATCTTAATTAACATTTAATATGGGCATTTAAATGCCATGTGATTTACAACTGAATTTTAACAATAGTTTTAAATTATCAGGAATTATGGGATAGCGCACCAACCGTTTTAGGATGTAAAAATAAAGAACAGAATCGACGGTTACAGAAGAATTTGAAATTTATAACAGATTAAATTATGATTGATTGGAACACTAAAATTATATATAACAATAAAAAAGATAAATGGAATAAAATAGAATAAATGGAATAAGTATAATTATAGCTATAAAATCGTTACAATTAACCCCCTTCCAAGATTTTTCGACCCGAAAATATATATAAGGAAGTACAAGAAACAACAATGATATATTTATAGTAATACATCGTGTGTAGATTGTAATATATAAGAGACCATAACACACAAATCTTATTAAACAAAAATATACTTCTTTTACATAACTTGTTTCGAGAATTTCTCGTCTTCAGATGTGTACATAACTAAAAACATAAAGTAACCAGAACTACATCAAAAAATACAAAGAATATTCTTAATAATAACATAAAGTTTAAATAGTATCATTTTAAATCATATAACAATGCATTCCGGATTGACACTTATGTGTTATAACATCTATGCGTATTAATTATTAACGATTCGTAAAATTTTCTTAGGTAACAATCCTTTTCTGTAGCAAAAATTATTGGATTGTCATGCATAATTTCATGCCCTGTTTGTTGATTATGAATTGCCGTTAAATATTGCTTATTACGACCTTTCACTGCCGTCTCGTGCTCCTTCATACGCTTGGAGATCCTTCTTTTTGTCTCTCCCACGTATATACACTTATTTCCACCCCCTTTACACCTAATACCATATACAACTCCTATTTTATCCTTTTTGTTAATTGTTGGGCTTTTTCTCCTTATTAGTAAATTACCCAAAGTGTTGTTGGCTTTATGTGCTGTTTTAATTTTTGCTGTACCTAGAATGGGATTTAGCTTATTATTCAATCTATCATCAAAGGGGATGGATACATATTTAAAATCATCCTTAGTATTATTGCCAATTTTAGTGTCTCTTTCCCATTTCAATAATCTAGTAATTAATCTGTTGACAAATTTTATGGGATAATCATTATTAATGAATATGCTTCTAATATAATCCAGTTCCTGACATAATAATACCCCATTGCTACATATTTTCAAGGGTCTTTTAATAGCCAATTTCAATGAATTTGTTTTATATTTCATGGGACTAGCAGCTAGAAAATTAATCATTATGTTGGCGTTGGTTTGTTTTCTGTAAACAGTGGTATCAAATGTATCTACATTTCTGGTAACCAATACATCTAGAAAAGCCAGAGCATTATTAATTTCTGTCTCCGTAGTAAATTGTATATTACTGTTAAATTGATTAAAAATGTTGAGGATTTTAATAACATTGTTTTTATTATTAATTACTATGAATGTATCGTCAATATAACGGCACATCAAACTGATATTGGTGTTTACTGTGTTTACTCCAGAAAGGTTATAAATTTAACATCGGAAAAGAAAAATTGAACATTTACAGCATTGCAACAAGAATTGAAGCACAGGTCAGGAATATTCCAAATAATGAAACCAGAAAAGACATTAGAAAGAAAGTGGGGATTGAACTCAATAAATTCAAAAATCAAAGGTTCCCTAATGTGTCTTAAACCCTAGAGAAGAGGTTGCTATCAAGGATCTCATCGAAATCTCCAAAAATCAAAACATCAGATTTGTTAATGCAGATAAGGGAGGGGCAATGGTTGCCATGGACAATACCAACAAACATGTATTAAGTTCTTAGAGAACACTAACGGTTTTCGTACTGATAAGAACAAGGAGACATTAATTATTTTCCGGTTGAATAAGATCATCAGACAAATGGCCAAAGATAACTTAATCGATGAGGATGACGTGGACAAGATCACTGGTTACAAAAGTCTACCTAGCTTTAGAGGTTTACCTAAGATTCACAAAAAGAAAGAAGATAATTTTTACAAGATTCGACCTATTGTGGCTTGCAGACACACAGCTATTATGGAAATCTCCAAATTATTGGTGAAAGACTTAAAGAAAATTAATTATAAATCCCAGTTTTGTGTGAGCAATAACTCTGAATTTTTAGACAAGCTTGAGATGGTTAAATTTGATAAAGATATGTATTTGGTGTCTTTTGATGTAGTAGGTTTATATATCGCTCTACCAGTTCAATTGATTAAGAAAGCTATTAGGTGCATTAACAATTTATGGGGGTACTTCTGCTGCGGTTCAAGTTGCGTCGGCAGTAAGGTGTCTGTGTAGTCTGTGCTCTGTTGTACCGCTGTATTATATGCAAACGTCACAAAAGATAGTATGGAGACCCAGTTGCTGTGACCGACATTCACATACATGAATATCATGTCAGTCAAGGTTCGGTTGAGCTTCTCACATAATCCATTGGTCTGCGGATGGTAGCTCGAGGTTTTATGATGGATAGTACGGCATAATTGGAGAGTTTCGGCAAGTGTTGCGGACATAAATTGCGATCTTCGGTCAGATAGAAGGATTTGCGGCGCTGCATGCTTCAACATGATGTCTTCCACGAAGAACATGGCTATTTCGGCTGCAGAGGCGTTTGACAGGGCATTGGTAACTGCATACTTTGTGAAATGGTCTATCACAACGACGATCCATTTGTTGCCGGCGGTGGAATTTGGAAACGGCCCAACAAATCAATTCCTACTCTGTAGATGGGTGTTTCTGCTACAAAGTGTTTCTGCTACAAAGTAAGGGCTGAATGTTTCCAGGTGTGAGTTGCAACGGCTCTTCCGAGATTGACAAGTGATGCGTCGGGTGATGAAGCGACCTACAGTCTTGCTCTGGCCAAAAATATTTTTGGCGGACCGTAACAATCGTCTTCGCTGAACCACGGTGGACGGCAGTCGGATTGGAATGAGAGGCTTCAATGACAATCCGGCAGAGATGGCTTGGGATCACAAGTAGTAGCGGGTTGGAGGTTGGCTCATAGCTTCTTCTGTACAGGATATCGTCTTTTAATTCGTAGCCATGTCTGTAGTGCTTCTATGTGTTTGATAGGATAGAACCATGGCGTTGTTCTGCTGCGATATCGATTGCTTCCTCCAGGAGCTAGAATGCATTAATAGAGTCTGGCTGTTGTTTTGCTGGTTGGACCGGATATGTTGATATATATTCGGCGTCAAGGTGTTTAACTCCGGATTTGTATATAATGTTCATGTTATACTCTTGCAACCACAGAGATAATCTCGCTAATCTGCCAGTGGAATCCTTCAGATTGACATGCAACAGAAAGCATGGTGATCGTCGACTACAGTGAATCCATGGCCGTACAGGTATGGTTGGAATGTAGCAACTGCCCATATGACTGATAAACATTTCTTGTGAGTGGTGGCATAATTTTCTTCGGCTTTTGTTAATGTCGTGCTTGCATATCCTACGATGTGTTGTTTTTCTTCTGTAATCTGCACTACCCACGGCTCCGATCCTATAATTTGAAGCATCTGTGTGGAGCTGAAAAGGGTCTTTTTCATCAAAATGCGCCAGGATTGGTTTGGTGTGAGGGCTTGCTTCAATCTGTCAAATGCACACTGCTGTTCCTCATTCCATGTGAATGGCTGTGTTTTCTTCATAAAAATGGATAGTGGGCGTACAATCAAAAGCATGATTTTGTTTACTTAGAAGATTCTAATAAAAATCACAAGATGGCAGCAGCAACAACTTTAAGAGTCACCAAATAGCAAATCCGAGGATTCTCAGGGACAACAAAAAACAGAAGTCAAATGACAGAATTTACAGCTTTGCCTATATATGTTTCCGTTTTTTACCGTAACAACATTGCTTGAAAATATAACCTCATTTAGTTATGAAACTAGTTGCATGTATTTTATTTTCATTAAATTAAATGTATTAAAAATTAGTCCGGTGCATTGGCTTAATTATTGATGATGAAAAGACTGCACGTAAAATAGTATTTATTTATACACTCATGTTTGTGAAAATTGTAACGCCATGAAGGATTTATAAGTGTATAAATGTACCTAATATACCGGGTGATCAAGAAATAACAGAAGGTGTTCGGAGCCCTGTAGCATGTTATGTACTGGACGAAATAGAACAAAAATTCTATTATAACGATTAGAACGATTACAACAATTATATTACTGCAAGAATAGCGAATTCAATCAAAGGTAGCATGTTTTGGCACCTGGAAACAACAAGCTTCGAATATTAATATCCAAACAAGGCTACTATTTAAAATAGTTATACACTGGAAAAACCTACGGAAGAAAGCTCTCAGCGGTTTTTTTAGAAATGAATTATCGAATGGTTAGGAGTCAAGAAAAAGGAGTTATTTCAATATAAAGCAAGTGGAGATGCTGTGGAAGGTAGAACTTCGCAGAGTAACAACTGCGCATTGAAAAATTATATTAAGAATGAAATTGAAGAAGAAAATTATATCGGGATATACCAGGTGATCAAGAAATAACAGAAGGTGTTCGGAGCCCTGTAGCATGTTATGTACTGGACGAAATAGAAAAAAATTTGGCCTCCGTTCGCATTAAAGTATGCGGTTTCGATTTGGCGAGAAAAAAAAATTAGTACCAAACAACGCCGATAGGGTAAATTCTGGCGGGGCGATCGAAAAATGGAGCATGAATTTTGCATATACGGGTATTTTGTGACACGTTATCGAGGATAAAAGGAGGGGTTGCGGGAATTCTTGTCATTCTGCAAGAAGTCGCCCGTCGATGGCGTTGTCACTACGTGATCTTGCCTTATTAGTCAAGCTGTTTTATCACCGGGATGAAAATGCCAATGCTGCTCTTCGTGAATACCGGCGGTTAAAACAGTTATGTAGAGGACCGATGACCATAACTAACTTACGAAGAATGGTTGAAAAATTTGAAAGAACAGGAACTCTTGGGTGCAACTAGGCCCAGGACGTAAACGTACCAAGCAGGAACATGTTGAAGAAGTTGCAACTGCCGTTCAACATCAGGTGATAGCTAATAAGCAGGGTACCAGCAGTGCACGTTTAATATCACGACAAACAGATATCTCGTTGTCGACGGTGCAGAAGATATTGCGTAAGATCCTGAAATTTTATCCATATAAAATAACACCCAGTCAAGAATTGCTCCCAGGGGACAGAAATATCCGATTAGAGTTTGCTTTGAGATTTTTGGCTCGATTGGAAGTGGATGACGAGTGGCCGTGGCGAATATTACGGAACCGTGAAGCTCACTTCCATGTGCACGGTGATATCAACACACACAACTGCGCATTTGGGATGATATAAATCCACATGTTGGTCAAGAGAGCCCCTTACATTCGCCGAAAGTCACAGTTTGGTGTGGATTCACTGATTCTTCTATAATCGGCCCGTACTTTTATGAAGAAGTTGGTAGAAATGGACTAGTGACTTGTTTTGTCAATTCCGATAGGTATACCGCTATGCTCGAGAACTTTGTGATACCTCAACTGCAGCAAAGAAATTGTATCGATTCTACAATTTTCATGCAAGATGGTGCGCCACCGCACATCGGACGTCGGGTGAAGGATGTCCTGCATCAACATTTCACAGACGCTAGAGTAATGAGTCGCGCATTTCCCATGAATTGGCCTACGAGGTCCCCTGATCTGAATCCTTCCAATTTCTGGTTGTGGGGCTACCTGAAAAGCATTGTATATCAAGGACATATTCCTGACATTCCTATTTTAAAAGATCAAATAACGTTACATGTCAGAATAAATGCCGATATGCTGCAAGCCACCGTCGAAAACCTCGTGTACCGCATGCGATTAGTGGAACATCAGGTTGGTGGTCACCTTGAGCCAAATTTGTAGGTTGCTATACGTTTCAGCGTTTTTCATTGGTATTTGGTGTGTTGTTATTTACTGTTTCCATTGGCAGTTATGTATTCTTTTTTCACACATTATGCGCTTGCAGCGCCAGAATTTCCCGTATCGACGTTGTTCGGTACTAATTTTTTTTCTTGACAAATCGAAACCACATACTTTAATGTGTATGGTGGCCAAATTTTGTTATATTTTATGTCCAGTTCATAACATGCTACAGGGCTCCGAACACCTCCTGTTATTTCTTGATCACCCGATATCTAGAATCAAACAATATTTTATAAATCTTTCATAAAAACAAATTAGAACCACATAATTGTATTTCACCTAACATTTCATGATTGAAATTAAACAAATATAGAATAAAATACCCTTCTACAGTTCTTAAATAGTAAAATTATAGAGCTCTGTAACTCTATAATTCTCTATTTTGCTTGATTATTGCATAGAGAAATCTTCTTAAAGCAAAAATCAAATCGAAGCAAGGAAAGCATTCATCCCATTAGAAGAACTATAAATGAGATAAAAATTATCAAGCAAAAATATAGAAGAAATAGAGCATTATCTCGTTATATTTATTAATTGCATTCTGGAAATTCTTGCTATTCGTCAAGACATCGTTTCGGAGTCGTTACTAGTAAAAAAGGCCAATTTCCTTAAATTGTTATTTTAATCACATCTTAGAGCTGCCATCGGTTTCGTACGGTGTATTTGTTTTGAAGGTGCGCTGTAAATATGATTCTATGAAAACTTTCATGATTTATCTAGATCATGAAATCTAGATGCGTAGAATGCGTTTAACTAAACCCGTCATCAAATCCAGAAGGAACATGCTAAAGGTGTTAATCCATAATTTACATTTACATCGAATAAGAGCGTTTACTAAAGTCGTGCAGTATCTGATACAATTTTACACTCATTAACAAAAAAAACGATACACCTAGAAGGAGCTGTCCGACGGAGACAAAAATTGGCGGAGAGGAAGATTATGTACAGAATAGAAAATGAAAAAAATTTAAGACAAATTCAATGATTTATTTCAGAGTTACACAGTTACAAAGTAACGAGCTCAATAAGGTGTTGACCAACCTCTACCTTGAATGCAAGCTGCCACACGACGTGGCATAGAGTGATAAAGCTCCCTGATGGTCTCCTGCGGTATTTCTTGCCAAATTTGCTCCAATTGTCGGGCTAGGTCATCCACATTCCCTGGTGGATGCAGTCGCCTTCCCATCATATCCCAGACATGCTCGATTGGAGAGAGATCTGGGGATCTGGCTGGCCAAGGAAGTGTTTCACAAGCTGCAAGACAGGTCATAGCAACACATGCCGTATGTGATCTGGCATTATCTTGCTGAAAAATAAGGCCAGGGTACTGCAAAATGAAGGGTAGCAAAACTGGTCTCAGATTGTCGTCGACGTACCGCTGTGCTGTAAGTGTGCCGCTAATGGCGACCAAAGGGGTCCGGCTATCAAGGGAAATGGCACCCCAGACCATAACTCCTGGTTGAGGGCCCGTGTGGCGTGCAATAGTGAACGCAGGATCGGCACGCTACCCTGGGCGTCTCCAGACACGTCTGCGACGATCGTCAGGACACAGTTGGAAGCGGGATTCGTCGCTAAACACTATACATCCCCAGTCAGCATCATTCCAACCGGATCGAGCCAAGCACACTGTAATCTGGCCCGACGGTGTGCAGACGTGAGTGGCGGGTGCGTAGCGGTCGGTACGAGCGTAGATGTCGCTCTCTCAGCCGTCTGTGAATGGTCATGGTGGTCACTCGGGTGCGGGTCGCACCTCTGATGATTGATAACGATGATTCAGGTGTTGTGACAGCTGATCTGACAATCACTCTGCTGTGGCCCTAGGTCGACCGCAACTTTCATGACGCTGAAATCTGCCATTGTCCACCCATTCCTGCCAGCATCTTCTAATCGCCGCATAGCACTTCGACCCATATGACGAGCGATTCTCCGATTTGCCTAACCTGCCTCTTTCAATCCAATGATACGACCTCTTTCAAACTCTGACAGTTGCACGTAATGAGCTCGAATCCTGCGGCGAGGCATTTTTTAAGTCGTTGAAAGGTATCCTAACTCGTAATGTAATGAGTGTATTTTTTTTGTAATGAGTGTATTTTTTTAAAACGTTTTGTAGTAATGAATTGTAAGTGTGATTATAATGTTTGAAAGATATCTCGATAATGAATTGAATGCTTCAATAGCCCAGCTTAGAGAGAAACCGGAATCTCATAGTTTTCTTTATACGATAAGTTACTGCCCCTGTTGAGGGATAACCCAACTTATTGAACACAGTAATATCAAACGTCACTGCGCTTCCTCTGCAGAAGTGGAAAATTCTTTCATCAAAGATTTGCAGTTGGTAAAAATTAAAAAGTGCAGGTTATCATATAGCAAAGGATGAATCAACCGCATCCATCGGACTACAAGAGTTTGAATGTATGATGTCCTTTTGGTCTCATATATAAGGAAAATATGTGATTATCCGTGACAGTGTACCAGCCATTCCCTAACGTTAAAAAAAAAATCCTAGATTTACCTTAGGTGTAAATTAAATCTATTGAAACATTTAAATTCTTTACCTAATCTAATTCATTCAATATTTCGAATTATTTTCTCCCTGCTGATAACAAAGATAAGGAAACTTCTACATATTGCTAATCCAACACAATTGCCAATAAGATGGAAAAGAAATTGATATGAATGGAAGTAATGTTTCCGGAAAGGAAGGTTAGCAGAAACTCCTTCAGATATGTCTTCTGAGCATGTTGAAAGCGCAAGATTAGGAGCAGTTAAAAAAAAGGTCTCGTTGGTTAACTCTTATTTGATTTAATCCTAAAGTCATGCAAAGATTTCATCGCTAAAAATGGTTTATAAAACGAACTTAATCCTGTAAAAACATTCACAACTGTAAGAATCAGGATCCTATTTATATTGTATAATAGCTGTAAATAGTGTCTCAAAATAGGAGTCCAAAATAGGATTGGAAATGCTGTCAAGGAGTAACCTTTGGTCCTTGGATTGCTATAATACACGGAACACTTCATTACGTTAAGATCTATAGCACGAGGCATCACATTCGGTACGCCTTTCCCCTTTTACGAGGCTGTTTTTTAAGTAAGTACCGTTTTGCAATAAAACCAAAACTAGTAAAGATAGTGTCAAAAATTTTTTTATATTATTCCTGAAACATTGAGCTATTTTTCAACATAATTTCCTTGTTTGTTTAAACACTTATCATAGCGTTCTATCAGTTTTCGTATACCGATGTCATAGCAATCAGCCACCGGTGAAGACAACCAGGATTCAGCCGGTGTTTTCCCTTCGTCTGTTTCCAATGTTTACCACTAAGAAACTCTTTAGGGAAAAACATTTGTGGAACTTCCAATGACAAAATGTGCATCGCCTGTCTGCAGGAATTTTGACATCAACTGCGTATACCAAATCATCTGTGATTACAGAAGGTCGTCCCGACCTTGTTTCATCATGAACGTTGCCACACCCATCTTTGAACAATCTCACCCTTTTATGCACTTTGCTGGCTGTCATTGCATTAGGTCCCGTACACAGGAAGAGTTTCTCGGTGGTAAACAGTGATAATGTTTCAGGAATATAATATAAAAATTTTACGCTTTCTTTACTAGTTTTGGTTTTATTGAAAAACGGTACTTACTTAAAAAGCACGCCTCGTATCTCTGATATGAATCACATGACTGTTGTAATGATCAAATGATTTGAATAGTACACCTGCCTGCCTGCACACATCTATCAATTTTCATGGCATAATAAATTATTGTACTAGAGGAAATATCAGTAATCGTTAAGTGTTTTTCCACATCCTTTGTTTTTTTCATTAAAGCCGGGAAAATCTATTGATTCTGAACTTACAATCTGCAAATTCATGCGAATAGTAACTTTTAAATCTTTTATCTGCTATGTTGTAAATGCAAATTCAAGAGCCAGTAAATTTTTCTATATTTCTGTTTATTTGAACAGTTTTTTCTTATGTTTTAATCATTGCAATTTACACGATTGCAAGGATCTACATAATTATTTATCTTAGTCATTTTTTTCTACATCTACATAACGTTTTATAGTAACTAGATAATATTCAGCACATAACATTATCAGCATTTCTTTTTGATAGTCAGTTAACTAAAGTAGTTTTCAGTAGTAAATAAACATCCAACCTCATTTTCCCAGTGTACTTATTTAATACTGAATGTAGGGTTGCTATATTAACCTTGTCGGACTGATTTCGCTCAATTTAATAAACTGACATCAGTGCTTTTTTCTTAAAGAGATATTTTTAATATTGAGGTAAATTAATAATAAGTATTACGTTATCAACGAATATGTTATAATAAAGGCTTTGTATAATATACTCATTGTCAATTATATAATAATCATTTTGATGGCTAGTATTTTTGTAAAACTTTTGAAAGGTTCATTATTATTACAAGCAGCTTTTAAATCCGTGTTTAAGTATATTTATGCTACATATATATATCAGCAGCTTGTTTTACTTACGTTAAAAGCTCCAAAATAACGAAATCGGATTGTTAATACTAATGAGTAAGCATTCAGAATGTCAACAGTCTTCTGCCAAATGCTGGTAAAAAAGGTAACAGTTTACTCCATTATTCTCCTCGCCTACTGTTAGGATACAAGTTCACTACTTGTTTGTAGATCTCAAAATATAAGAGATAAGATTTGAATTGCATTTTCTTATCTCAAAAATTATTTCACATACTATATGCTGTCCATATCATCTGCATTTTAATTGGTGACTTAACTGTGATAAAAAAGTTGGATAGATTACAATTCTTAGTATTCGAAAGCTTTTATGACAATTAATACAACAAACCCATGGCAAGTTTAATGATGAAATGTTAATTATGAACGGTAGGTTAATAGTTCAATCGTATTATAAGAACAAGAACCAAAGAAAAGAAATCAGTGGTTAAATTAATGAATTAGCAGTGCGCTAACGAATCCTCCAATGGTAAAAATACAGATAAATTAAAATACCAATGAAAACAACGTCAAAAGAATTCTGTATTATAGAAGTAACTTGAAAAACTTTTCCATAGTCAGTTTGATTTACAAACTTAGTGGAATTTCTAGAAAATTAAGGTATTGTATAATTTCCTTGTAAAGTAGTCATTAAATTCATTTCTAAATAAAACTGGATAGTTGCAGAAAGTATTTTAAATAGGAAAATATAAAGTAAACAAGAAAAATGGAAACTTTCAACACAGGAGAAAATCAACAATGTGCCATAGTTACTTCATCTTAGATTGCAAAAGGAATACATTAATTAGCATTGTAGTAAAAATGCTTCAGCGAGTTTTGTAAATCCTTAAGAAATTATAGATTAAAATTATAAATTTGTAAAGATCTTAGTTTTTGGTCATTTTAATTTTTCATTATATAAAATAATCAAATTACTATTTGCTCTTTGTAACATATACTGTATATTAAAAAATATAAGAATTAATTTTATTATAATAATCCGGACATAAACTGTAAGGTTCCAAATAAATAAAAGACTGATAGAATTAGAAATGTGATTTTTGAATTGAAATATTTGAAATTCTGTTTCATACATGTTATATTCCTATATATAATTCTGACAGTGCAGTAAAAGCATTAGACAATTACCGCTTTGACTGAATTATCACTGAACCAGGATTAAATAATGTATTACATGTAATAGATATAGTAAGTTGAGGCTGGTTAACGGTAGTTATCGATAGGAAATTAATTCGTAGAAGATTCAAATACTTTAATCAGTTGAATTCGCTCAGTACTCATAGCATCGTGGAATACAAAGAAACAAACATTTTAATTAATCTAAGCGTCTGCAAGCGGGAATTAATTTATTGGTTTTTTATTCTTAATTTATATTGTATTTTTTTTAATTGAAGGCCTCTTGTTTTGTTTATTCCTTAGTTTATGTTTCTTTGGATTCTATTTAGGTTTAAATAAATTTATCTAACATTAATTACGAAACTGAAAATAGTCCTTCTTGGATTTCCGAATTGGAATTAAAAATTCCAAAAAATAGCTCAATATTTAATTGGGCCTTTTAATGTTTATTTTTATTTAAAAAATTAAAATATGAAAGTTAGATTTTCGCTTGTCCTTAAGTGTGGATGTTAGCATTAGAAAGATACAAGCAGCGATTCAAAAGGGGAAATTTTTTAAACGTTCTCTGTATCAGAATGATTAAAAACATTTACGTAGTAATCAATAGTTATTAAAAAGCTGTTAAAAATGAATAAATTAAAATGGAAGATTAAAAGTTAGTTTTAGTTACTATTCCTGAAACGAGTAGTCTGTCATAGTACTGATTTCGGATTTGTTTCTGCTAATTTCAGGTATTACACTTTTATATTGTATACGTAATCAATAGGAAGGAAGGAGGCATCCATGCCTAATACTGGAAACATTATTTTATAACAAGTTCAAAAAGGAATAAAAAGCAAACAAATAACAACATCACTGAACTGATTTCGGAATGTTTGACAGACTGTTTCAGGCTTTTTAGCCATCTTCAGTTGGATTTACCTAGTGTCTGCAGCTCAGTGAAAACAAAGAAACATAGTCAAAAGACAAGTAAACAAAACAACGACCCTTCTTATAAAAGGCAGTAACAAGAAATTAAAAATAAAAAGGGCAAAATATTAATCTCTTGCTAGTAAGGGATGTAGCTATAAGTATACTAGTAAATCCAACTAGTAAAGATGGCAAGAAAGCCTGAAATCATTTGTCTTGGAGTGGCGATATCAAAATTCCAAAATTGGATCAGTGTTTTTTATTTGTGTGCGTTTTTATTCCTTTTTAATACTTTAATAATTGTCTCATTATTTAATATGTTTTATATACAAGGTGTTTAGAACTAAATTTTCATTTTCGAAAGGCTGTAACTGGAGAAGCAATCAGCAGAATGAAACATATTCCACATGACAACATCCATGGCAATGGAACTTTGTTTGTCGGTCACCTTTGGAAGTATTTTTTTGATTGTTTCCGCCAAAGAAAATTCCATCGCGATGGACGTTCTCATACGAAACAGAGAGTAGTTACTCTGATTGATTCTTCAGCTACGGTTTTCGAAATGTGAACTTTAATTAAGAAAACCTTGTATTTAAATATTCCGAAATGAATTCCGGAAGATATTACTGTAGTTTTCTACATTATGTTCAAAACTACATTCCAATATCATCTTCCACATTATCTTCAATTATATTTTAGTTACAACTTCTAAGAAAAATTTACACGGAACAGAACAGTTTCCTGAACAAAAAAATATTCAATACAATTAAGACAACTATATAATAGCAAATTCAATTTTTTGGTGAAATGAGCAAAGTTCTTAATCTTTGTTTGCTTTGTAAAACAGGGCTGTTACGTCTGTTCTGTCTGAAAGAACACAATTGGTACAGGCAGTTGCTTCACTGTTGTATTTAGTATTCGATTTGTCACTGTTATCTGTGTTTCTGATATCAGGGAAGAAGTAGACAATTCATAAGAAGGCTTTATTGATTTCTTGAATCTCTGTAAAAGAAAGAAAAACCTTTATTCAGTAAAACTATGATTTCCACCATTACTTCATGTACTCTACAGACTATTTCAAATATGAAATCTATAGAAGAACATTACATCACTTGTGAAAAGCAGAACTTTGTTTAATATCATTATTTATTCTCCCAACGTGGATAATGTGTAAATCTATCTGGATTCTTCTAAGTGAAATACAAGTCGAGACAACATTAGAAAACTATTTATAAAACTACGACGATCACCGTGCACAAATAGAATATTAACTTAATTTTGATGGCGTAGGAAATCATGAATCCTACGATTTTGATATCAGTTTTGTAGAAAGCTGAAATTGCATTGATGATGAAGAGAGCGCCTTTTAAAATATATTGTTGTTGATTTCATTTTCATTGGCGTTAGAAGAATAAATTGCGATTTCCAACCAGAGCAGGAAGAGGCAAGAGGCATAGATGATATACCATATAGAGAGAAAAATATTTTTTTTTTAGTAAGATTATTCGAAATAATTAAACTTTGGTGCCCAATGAATGAATAGCTACTGTGCATCGGAACTGCGCACTCAGCCGGTGAATATAATAAGCGATTCTCAATCTGATGGTCAAAATTTCTGTTGCAATGCGAGTTAGGATATCTTTCAACGACTGAAAAAATGCCTCGCAGCAATATTCGAGCTCATTACGTGCAACTGTCAGAGTTTGAAAGAGGTCGTATCATTGGATTGAAAGAGGCAGGTTGGGCAAATCGGAAAATCGCTCGTCATATGGGTCGAAGTGATATGCAGCGATTAGAAGATGCTGGCAGGAATGGGTGGACAATGGCAGATTTCATCGTCATGAAGGTAGCGATCGACCTAGGGCCACAGCAGAGCGGGAGGATAGAGTGATTGTCAGATCAGCTGTCACAGTCCCTGAATCATCGTTATCAACCATCAGACGTGCAAACCGCACACGAGTGTCCACCATGACCATTCACAGACGGCTGAGAGAGCGACATCTACGCTCGTACCGACCGCTACGCCACCTGCCACTCACGGCTGCACACCTGCCACTGACGTCTGATTACAGTGGTGCTTGGCTCGATCCGGTTGGAGTGATGCTGACTGGGGATGTATAGTGCTTAGCGACGAATCCCGCTGTCAACTGTGTGCTGACGATCGCCGCAGACGTGTCTGGAGACGCCCAGGGCAGCGTGCCGATCCTGCTTTCACTATTGTATGCCACACAGGCCCTCAATCAGGAGTTATGGTCTTGGGAGCCATTTCCCTTGATAGCCGGACCCCTTTGGTCGTCATTAGCGGCACAGCGGTACGTCGATGACATTCTGAGACCTGTTTTGCTACCCTTCCTTTTGCAGTATCCTGGCCTTATTTTTCAGCAAGATAATGCCATACCATATACGGCACGTGTTGCTATGACCTGTCTTGCTGCTTGTGAAACACTTCCTTGGCCAGCCAGATCCCCAGATCTTTCTCCAATCGAGCATGTCTGGGATATGATGGGAAGGCGACTGCATCCACCAGGGAATGTGGATATCCTAGCCCGACAATTGGAGCAAATTTGGCAAGAAATACGGCACGAGACCATCAGGGAGCTTTATCATTCTATGCCACGTCGTGTGGCAGCTTCCATTCAGGGTAGAGGTGGGTCAACACCTTATTGAGCTCGTTATTTTGAAACTGTAACTCTGAAAAAAATCATTCAATTTGTATGAAATTTTAGGCATTTTCTATTGTGTTCATAATATCCTCTACACCAATTTTTGTTTCCATCGGACAACTCCTTCTAGGTGCGTCGTTTTTTTTTGTAAATGAGTGTAGGTGACGAATATTGTTACCGATTGAATAGGCCGACCTACCTCTATTAGAGGAGACTGGTCTGACAATGCTTTCTACAGCTGGGTTGACTGTTTCAGTAGTACCAGAACGAGACTGGCAACAGGAATTAAAAAGCTAACACAGTTCGGTAGTGGCAGTGAGTCACAAGAGGATCTTCCTCCCAAAAATGTTGAGAGAACATTGTTGGCAGCCGATGAGATAAGGATCTCCTCTAGTCTAAGAAGAAGGAAACTCCTCCCATTGAGGTAAGCGGTACCCCTACCCGAATAAAAGAAGATCTATTCCTGCAGGAGGGAAGACTATTGTCAAAAGGACTTCCTTATACCGAATGGAAGAAGTTAGAAGTCCATTGGGCAAGGAGCCCAAAAACCCTTTGAAGAAGATTACTCATACGGGACAGCCCAGGAAAGCAGCAGCCCACCTGTCGGTAGAGGGCTTCAGTTACCCACGAAGGCAACGATCCAACTAAAGTTCCCATATCCAGATCCCGTACGATAACCCAGATGGGGTTAGTCCAGTTACTGGATCACGACTTGGAACGATTACCAAGAAAGGTGACGGTGAAGAAAAGGGAATAACATAGAGAGTCAGTACAGACACTAGAAGACAATTGCTGGGATAATTTGCAGAATCCTACTTGGTAGGAGAGTAAACAGCAAGAAAATAAGTGGGAACCAGATAAAAATCATAAAATGATTTATTGGAGTGCTTTTAAAATTTTCTTTTCTTAAATTATAATTTACACAATAGGTACTTCTATCACTACTGCTACGCATGTAGTCACCTCCAGTTCCAAACTTCACATAATAATTATATGCATTAATATCGTCTTGATATTTTTCTCATAAGTACTCGTTGTCACCCTGTCAATCTTTGATTTTTTACATAATGGTTAATAACTCATACAAAACTCGTCCAATTAACATCATTTTACAATATATTGTACATAATACATTAATGTTCAATAATAATTACCTATTAAACGATATCCTCATCTGTATTTCGCTGTGCAAATCAAAGTTGACGGTAAACACAACAATGCTTCAGAAGTGGTCCTTGGCAACAATGCTTCTGGCTCACCGGATCGAGGCGCAAAGAGTTTGACAGTCGACTGTTAGGTGCCAGCACACTTGACACCAACTCATGGCGGTGCCCATTGCCTGCTTCTCCCTAGGTTCCGGGCGCGAGATTATAAATAAGAAAAATTGACCATGCGTCACAAAGTCACCCCACTAGTCACAAAGTCATCCGGTTTACGGTAATCGAACTTTTGCAAGTCCAAAGTGAACACTGATGAAGTACTCAACAGACTTTACGCCTCGAAAGAATTCAGAACATATTTGATTGATATCTAAGGAAAGCTGCAGAACTAACATCTAGGAGAAATATTTTCTGTTGAATCCCGAATATTTACACCTACAAGTCTATACTTCCAGCGCCGCCAATGAACCTGCATGATCTCTTTAACTCAGAGCTCTTCATTGGGAAAGTCACACTTAGATTTTACAGTTTTAAGATTTCAAGTAATTTATCATGAATTACTGTATTTGATAATTAATAATATAAAGAATAAAAATTTCAAATACCTCTCGTAGAGTTCCTTTGGATGAAGCAATGTAATATAACATATATAAAGGCACAATTGCTATAGAGCTTGCAGACCATAACCACCCAAGAACATGTACCCACATAGGATACTCATACTTGTCATATGTAGGGGGTTTATGTAATAGAATAATCCCAATAATAAGAACCTAAATATTAATGAAGATATAAAGATAAATAAGGATTCAGAAAATAAAAATACGCCTTTACGATATAAATATCATTAATATATAATATAATTATTACACTCTTTTCATTAA
>JAFIDM010000007.1:10472726-10484358 GCA_023159025.1 Thereuonema tuberculata | reverse complement strand
TAAGAATAAAATAAAACGAAAATAAAGTAAGAACACTGTAGACAATAACTTGGTACTCAGACCAATTATTTACCCCCTAAATGACGTTTCCCGAAGTCGAGACCTAGCTAAATCGCTTTCTCTCACCAGAAAACGAAAGATTCACCCCATTTCATCAACATCCTTAGAACCTTTTTCAAGATGAAATTTACAAAAATTGCTCGCTTTGTAAATAATTTGATATTTTTACCGTGTTGGACTTTTAGAATACATGCTCTGATAAACGATTTGTAGTCAAAAAATCATTAAATCTTTATGTACTGTAGCAAAATAGAAATGGAGCTGGAGCTGGAGCTGCTTGTTTGGGCTCCTACCCAAGACGAACTGCCTAACCTGGCTCTGCTTCTCTGTTTTATTACGGTTTCTTCTGGAGCCGTCAATTCTTCAATAGTGAGATAGGGTCAGACCAGTCGACTCTTCAGGAGGGAAGTCGGCCTTTTGAACTGATAATAATATTTCAAAAATATTCGACACTTAAAAAATCACGTCACGTTTTATCCAATATAGAAAGTGGGCCAAAAGTTTTCATACATACATGAAATTAATTATTCCTTTTTTTTTATTGTAACTTCCTAAAGCAGAATCGTTTTTGGCAGAGGCGTATTTTCAAAGAAATGGCACTCATGTAGAGCATATTTTATGAATAAATTCTTTTTGTCAGACCAGGTTTTATTAGAACGTAAAGATTACAACTCTCCTAGAGGACGCCATAAAAAACTGGTCGAGGAGCTGAAAGAACTGATTGAGTCTGACCCATATCGAAGTTCACGAGAGATAGCAGAGAAACCAGGGGTATTTAACACAACCATTTTATGCCGTCTTGAGGACTTGCCAAAGTTCGGAAGATGGAAAAATGGGTACCCCATGAACTTACAGAAGGAAACAAGGCTACGCATTACACAATTTGCTCTTCACTCTATCTTGGAATCTGCGACGAAAAGTGGATAATGTACGATAATAGGAAGCGCTCATTATCTTGGCTCGATAAGAACGAGCCACTGGAAACCACTGCTACATCGCTTCTTCACTCAGAAAACTTCTTTTGACTGTCTGGTGGTCCAGAGCTGGAATTATCCATTGGAACTTTCTTTCCCAGAGACAGATCATTGCAGCAGAGGTGTACGTAAAAGAATTGACTGAAATTCACCAGAATCTAGGAGAGATAAGAGTCTACACTCTATGCATGTAATTGGTAAGGTCGGTAAGTGTAATCTCAAAAAGGACATCGAAGGATTCTTGCAACGCCAAACCATGGATATGTGCAAGAAAGGAATTTATAGCTCAAGATAGAGTTAGCAAGATTGTATAGATGCAGATGGAGCCTATTTTGAATAAGAAAAATAACACCCGACACCTAAAAACAGTTTTTGAATTCGTTTACTCCAAACCAATAGTTTAGAGTTTCCAACCTAATATGCAAAGATTCCATATTCTTCTATCAACTGTTTCCTTTTCATACCTTGTGATTAAAAAATCATAACTCCCGCACTCATCTTTCTAGTATAATATTTAAAAATTGTTTATTTAAATACTATTAGCAAATTTTACTTCCCGAAAATTTGCTAATATTATTTAAATAAACACTTTTTAAATACTAGAAAGATGAGTGCCGAGTTATTATTTTACAACCTTATGTTTACTTCTATGTATGGAAATTTTTGCTCATCCTGTATTGTATGATCTTTACACTAACATGGAAAACCCACCTATTTTCCATTACTCAAATCGTCTATAAGTTATATTATAGGCCTATTAGAATTCAAGATAAATATATCTTTGAAGTGTAATGTAGTGAAAAATCTGAAACTTTGTACAATAAATATATGAAAGCATTGTACTTTTAATTGAAAATGGATTTTGATTAACAATTAATAGTCTCAATAACAATAACTCCAAATAAAAAAAAAAGTGTTTGTAGATGCTATAGACAAATTTTTATACAGTGCAACTTGGATAATTCGAACGTCTTTAATTCGAAATCGTGGTTAATTCGAAGATTTCTCTTGGTCCCTTGAATTTCTTATTAAATCAATGTTAAAAAATCCTGGATAATTCGAAGTTCAACTTCCTTAATTCGAAGTTTTTTTATAAAAAAATTTCGAACCATAACGACTTTTCGGCGTTTCATCGTTAAGAAATTCGACACTTGACAACTGAAATCCCCTTCCCGCCACCGTTCGACACGTGACGCTTCAGACGCCAATCGAGCTTCCTGCTGTCAGTGTCACCATGTTTTTCAGTAAACCACGTGTGTACAAGAATTTAACGTTCGCTGAAAAGGTCGCCGTCACTCGCGAGGTGGAAAAGGGTGTGAAGAAGAAATGCCAAATCGCCAACGAGTACGGGATAGCGCCGAATTTCGTCGGTACATTGAAGGACAAACCATCGTTTTTCCGTTCACTAAACATGCTTGATGATTTTGCTAACCTTAAGCGACTGAATTCTACAAAACAATCAGACATTGCACAATTTTTTGAAAAACTATAATTTTCTGTATTGAATGTAATATGTAGTGTAGCTTACGTAATATAAATCTTATTTTGTTTACATACATATAGTGTTTAAGTCTTTCATATCATGATCTTTCTGAATAAATATTTACTTATTGACAGAATAATCTTTTCAAGCATTCAGTGGACCTGAAATTAAAGTTAAAAGATGTAACTTGTTTAATTCGAAGTGTTGGATAATTCGAAGTTTTGTAGTGGTCCCTTCAGCTTCGAATTATCCAAGTTGCACTGTATTAACAATTAAAATAAAAGATAGAGACTAATTAAAAGTGGCTTAAATTAGAAGTTTTATTTAATTTCTCCACAGTTATTTTGAAATAAAAAAAAACAAACTGTTTTCAAGGATATTATTTTTAACTTCGAAATCTTTTTATACTCTTTCTTAAATTTTTATTATAATTTAGGAGCAGTTTAAAAAACTTCTAATAGTTAGAAACCATAACATTTGACAACAATTATATAAACATCCAAAATATAAAAATCACGAATATAAAATGGCCTTCCAGAATCGCCTCAACATTTTCATTTGCCAAAATTTTGTGTAGTTTTTCTTAAAACAAAACAATAACTAATATTTATGTCCCAACTTTAAGAATATTATTAATATAACTATCGATTATAAATGTCTTTTAAAAATCAAAACTATAACCATTTAACTTCTAATTTACAGTGTTTCAAATTTTTAACCACCTAGAATTTAAAATGTGATAAAAGTTGAAAACGAACAGAAGATGAATAAAGACGATGAATAAAGATAGAAAAGAAGCAACGGGTGGGGGGGGGGGGGGGGTTGGAATTACAGCCACCTTGACTGTAGTATTCAAGATCGCTTACTGTCTTCTGAAAAACAATAGGCATTTACTGTGGCTGCTGAGGATGACAGTGAGATGCACATAAGTGTTGTGTAATTGTCACAAATACAGGGTTGTTCAATGGATTTGATGTTTTGAAAATTGTGCTCTCGGAAAGTGGAATTGAATTATTCAGAATAAAAGGTTTGAGTCAAGCTGAGATTCCAGGACAGATGTTTCGAGCTTATTGGTGCTCTTCTGCCCAAGGATTTGATTTCCACATTTTTCTGTTTTTATTTCCTTAATCTTAATTATTGAGGGATCAAGAATTTCTTGAATATGAAGAACGAAGGATGTTAGTTATAAAAACTGCCTAACAATGCAATTTATTAGCATCATGTATTATTTGCAATAAAAAACATTGAAAATAAGAATTGGTGAAGAAGAATGCGACTCCTCCAAAAATTAAAAATAAAACAATAAATACACATTAAAAATACAATAGGAAAATTCATGTTCGGGTATCCGCGAGCTTCAAGTGAATTTCCTTAAACACAAAAACACATATACAATATGCCTAACATTGTATAACAACAATGGGTGAGAGCAAATCGTTACACATTGATATCTCAGAATGGCCGTTTCATGTTTTATTGCCGATCATCAGCTGAGAATAACCACCGGTAAATACCCATTTTCTTTTTAATGTGTATTTACTGTTTTATTGTTAATATTGTTTTATTGGAGTTGTCACATTCTCCACAATCAATTCTAATGATCTCCGTATTGCGACCTTGCTATTTATTGGTGATTACTTTCAGCTGATGATCGCCAATAAAAAGTCAAACGATTGTTCTGAGATATCACCTAGTAAGCACTTCGTTCGACTATTGTTGAAAATAACGTTTAAAGTGGTTTCCATTGTGCTTGATGCATTCTTGTAACTTAAAACTTACTTTATTCTGTTATTTTCAATGTTTACTCCAAAAAGTAAGTGTTGCCTAATAAATTATATTGTGCAGCAGTTTTTAGCGGCCCCAAGGTTACAGCTTGCCTGTAAAACCGCTAGGGGACCGCTCTTGCTTTTGTCCTGTCTGTGTGTCATACTCTGTAGCGGCCAAACGGTTAGATATATTAGAATGAAACCTTCACCATTGTGTTCAGCATCAAAAAGTAGGTGACTATGTCCAAAAAAAATCAGACATCTAGGACCGTTCCCTGACCGGAAGTTGGGGGTCAAAAGTGGTCGCTTCCGATAAAGTTTTGTTTATAAAAGTTTGTTTAAAAAATTGTGCATATTATGGGGCCGCTTTGATTCTGACATTGTCTAAAAGCCTTAATTACCTTGATATAATAATTATACTTTATTATTATTCAACTTTACTTTTTTTTGACAAAATTTGAAAAATCGTCACATTTCTCTGAACCATCCTGTATATTGAAACTAGAAATGTTTCTAGAAAAGTTATGGACAATACTAAAGTATAAAAATATATAGGCCCCACTATGAATAATAATTTTGTAATTATAAATTTTGAAAAGATTACGAAGGGTTGATTCACGTTTATTCGGTCGATTTTAATCCTGTCATAGACTTAGAAGAACCCTTTTCTGAGCCACGGGTTGTGTTCAATCCCAATTCTGGCAATGGCTCTGCATCGCAGTTTCCATTGAAGAAGGCTGCGTTGGAGGTAGATGAGGGGCATCTTCTTCCACTCTTCTTTGCAAGCTTTCCAATGCCCTTCTACTGTTTTCGATCGTCATGTTCCCAGAGCCCGTTTAAGTAATTGATCCCACAGAAGTCCATTGGAGACGCATCGGGAGATTTTACTCCCGGAATCGTACTGTATGGGACTGCTCGTATTCCGGTTTCAGTCGCCATATTGGCCATTTACAGCTGGGTCGCTGTGGGTGTGTGGCTCGACGCCTTATCCTGATGAATCGACACTTTCCTTTTGTCGCTGCCGTACAATGCAGGAATATCGTCACGATACAAGGGATCCAGGACATGCTTTCGGTAAAAGGCAGCATTAATCTTGATCTTTTTGCAGGTATCTTCCTCAGCGGCAACTTTCCTTTGTAGCTGTAACCCGCAACAACCATGAATCCTATCGAAACGTTTTCTATGCATTCACGGTACCACTCGGGTCATCCTTTGGTAACAGAAGGGCGACAAAGTATTGCCCTTGGCTGCTTGGTATATCTAAGGTAGATCCCTGCCTCGTCCAAAGTAGTGACGTACTTCCCGATAAGTGGTGCTCGTAAAGCTTTCGGCTGTTGGTCTTCCTTTCAGCAACGTGTCGAGGAAGTAGGCGATGAACGCGAGCTTTATGATGCTTTTCTAATTGCAGATGACGCGTAATTCTCCGTGGAACTGTTGGCTAAGAAACTCCTACAGCCTGGGCTACCGCTCTTTGGGTGCTTTGGGTGCTCTTCTCGCTGACAATCATAGTCTTTACTTTCTTAATAACGTTAGGAGTTGCTGCCGGTCGTGAGTATTGTTTTCGGGCCTGTGTATTACCGCGCTCTTGGCTGATAGGCTTCATACGACTTTCTGCTATTACCCGTTTGATGGTGGTTAATTGCATGAAAATTTCGAATAAAATCAAAATTTCGACGTTAGCAGCTGCCACAATTTTGAGCTGCATATTTAGCATCGGAATGGGCAACTATGTACCTCTCCCACCAATTTGGGATTTTTTGGCGACATATTTAGAATGCAATGCAATTCCAGCTACCAGGTAATCAACTACAGGCTTATGATCTCTGATTCGAACGCAACAATGATGCTTCACTTGCACTTGCGAGATAGCGCCGCCTTTGAAATCGACCGAATAAACGTGAATCAACCCTCCGTATTTCTCATAGTCTACTTTTACAAAACTTTTTCATAAAAGATAGTGTTAAAGCAAGGAAGTTACAGAACAACTACAAATAAGCTATTGATATTGATAGACATAATCAGATCTTTCTTTAAGGGTGGATTTCTTAAACATAGTCATAATATTCAAACAATTATTTTTAATTAATTGTATTTTCTCTTCAATTCGAAAATCAATTAAAATACCTTCTGTAGATTTCCTTCCATTGTAGAGATGTAATAAATCATATATAAAGGAATGCAAAGTATAGAACTTGTAGACATTAGCCAACCAATGATAATCGCCCATGTAGGATATTTGTAGTCTTTATAATGTGTATCGTACTTCATAATCTCGGTAAAAATAAGAACCTAAATATTGGAAAAATTATTTAAAAAATAAGCAAATGATACAAAACTTAATAGATATTAAAGTTAATGATTATTGAATAACTTGCTAATTGGTAATCAATTTTATGCTGGAATACTTGATTTTTAGTAGGTTTATTAGCTAGTTTTATTGACATGTTCGTTGTTACTTTAGCTATCGTTTTCATACAATAAAGTTAACTCAACTACTTTTGACGTAATGTTTCTTTGATATCTAAATTAGAAATTACAAATGAAAAACATCGTTCCTTATAGTATCAAACCTCTTTGTGGCTTCTCAATATTTCTACACCCTGAACGGGTATTTTCTTCAGGAGAAAAAATAAAATACAAATCTTTCTTCCATTTTAAAAAAACAGAAGTGAAGCATAATAATTCAAATTAAAGAAATATACTACAACAAAGTTACAATATAAATAAACAAAGGAATACAAATATAATAACACTATAGCATCTCCTCGGATCAATAAACTGTAGTTATCTATTAAGGAAACAATTGTAATATCATTGTTTTAAATAATACAGTCACCTTTAACATAATACATTCACTTTTTTTGAACTACAATCATATATTATTTAAGATTAATATAGACCCTTATTTTTGAATTACACTGATATATTATTAAAATTGAATTAAATTTAATGCAGATTTAATGTGTTTATTTCTGTTTATAATTTTCTTAAATAAACCAAATGAAATGTATTCATTCTTAGAGATCTATCTCTATTAAAATAATTTGCTATATTGATTAGTCTCGATTCTATCATATATCTTTCATTTTCCTCTTTTTAGCATTATAAATAATTTCCACTATCGGATCTGGATTATGTGATAAACTTATTACATGATTAGCCCAATCCGATAATCCTGGCTGATTATTTTGGAATGCTCTAATATGTTCTTTTAGGCGTTCATCCACCGCTCTTCCTGTATTTCCTATGTAGAAATCGTGACAAATTCGACATTCTAATTTATATACAACTCCCATACAAAAAAGAATATTTACTTCTTTCTCTTTCCTTTTTTTAAACAAACTGTTATCCTTGTAATAAATGATTTTCATATTATTTTCTGTAAATACCTCTCTTACATTCTTCTCTATTGTAAATCCAATCGGAAACTTAACATATTTATAATTGCTAATTTGATTTGGAATGACATTAGCATTTGTTACATTTCTTCTCTTAAAGAATCTATTGAAGTTGACATTTTTGAAATTTTGCGGATAGCCATTCATTCTCAGTTTATTATTAAAATCATATATTTTATACTTCCATAATTTTTTATCCTCAGTATATGATGTTATCCTTCTTAAATTATTAAAAATAATTTCTTTCTTTGTAGAAATTTTATGATTGGAATCATAATTTACAGCTTATGAATAAAAGTGGACTAAGAACCAAGGTATAATATTGCTGATATTTTGGTGTTAAGAAATCGAGGCCTTTATCTTAATAATAAATAATATATATATCCGGACAATGATGTTGGATTTGAAAATGCCAATACAAAAAATAGATTATTCTTATATTCTATACTTTTCTAAGTTTCTAAATTGCAAAAGGTTGATTGAAATCTTTGCCTTGCGAAAATCGAAGGCCATAAGACCTTCGATTTTCGCAAGGCAAAGAGTTTTGCCTGTTCAATTATACGAGGGGCATTCAGAAAGTAATGCCTCCAAGCCCATTGCTTGGCCAATACTAGTGCAAACAATCTGAATTTTTTATCATTAATGCACTGATGTTTAAGTTACAGAATGTCACTTGTTGCACCTTCCTATCTCCTCGTTCCAGAGTAATGGAGCAATTCATGACATCCAGTGTTAACGTCCGGTTGAAACAACTCGGTTTTCAACAATTCGATTGACAACAATTCAGTTGAAACAATGCGGTTTCAATGAAATGGGCTGTCATTGAATTGCTGACTGCGGAAGGTTTTGCGCCCAGCAACATTAATCGCCGTAAGACTGCAGTTTAGTCCGGATCTTGCGCTCTGTGCCTTTTGGCTCTTCTCCAAACTTACGAATCACCTTAAGGGTCAACGCTACAGTTATTACGTGGAGGTGGAAGCAGCAGTTCGGCAGTGGTGTCGCCAGCAGCCATCACAATTCTTCGCTGACGTATTTCGTGTTGGCGCAAGTACGTTGCCCGTAAAGGGGACTATGTTGAAAATTGATGTCACCATTTGTAGCTGACACTGCAAGCTTTCCACTGATACCTGTATCAATGCTAACTGTCATATACAAATGAAGGTATCACCTTGGAGGCATTACTTTTTGAATCGTATATATGAATTAAACATGAATTAAACAAGGCTGACGTTGTAGTTATATCAAAGGATCTTGTACTTTTCTGAAGTGAGTGTAAAAGTAAATACTATCCAGTAAATTGTAAGAACAAAGCAATTCAAAATACGTACATCAAAATACGTTATCTTCTTTAATCCAAACTAGACACATAAATAAACTCAAAAACACCTTCACTGTGGATACCGTTGATACCAATATTTCGTTTTAATTTCTTAAAACTTTTTCAAGGTTTTGATTTGATGAACATAAAATAAAATAACATAAAAAAGGAGAGAGAAATTCTTCTCTCATTTACAATTCACAGCAGTTCACAGTTTTATAGTAAACACAAGACCAATCCCATAAATTTGTAATCTATCAAATGCTTCCATTGTTCAAAATAACACTACTATTGATTGACGAGCAAAACTCATTTATTCAGGCCGTTGTACTTCAAGGGTCAATAATAGTTTCAAGCGATATTTTCTCTATGAGCTTAATTAGTAAATCTACGACTCGCATTTTGCACCATTCCGGAGACACTAAATATATGTAACCAGTCACCACCTTGAACCGGAAGTGGACAAACTGAGTCGAAAATAACCATATTTGTTCTCAGCAATGTCGGGTCAATGTAGATAGACCCTAATTTCTATTAACCCGAGCCAATTATCACTGTCACGTGGAAGTTACAGCTGTTAATTTTGATCCTGCTGGGCCCAAAAGAATCGGAAGAAAGATGCAATGAAGATAATGAAACAAGTTAAAACATAGTCAAATAAAGGAATAAAAGAAATATCATAAAAAAGAGTGACTCAATTTACAATAAACAAGTTTAATAAAAGCGATTAACCTACAAGGATAGTAAAGAGTAAGTTAAACAAGAAAATAAAAATAGGAAATATTGTGTAAATCACACACAACAAGATGAAATAAAATATAAGAAGCTCAATAGAAATGCACGATAAGAGGATCGGCTTAGTTCTTAATAAGGAATAAAACACGATTAAATACAAAAATTGCAACCCTGGAGAAATACAGTTGACGGAAAGTGATTGAGAGTTCGGATAACACAGATTTCCAGTAGCAGCAGTCTCGCCGATCTGGTCAGCAGGAAAGTCAAGATAAAGTTACTTACAGCATTGTCCTAGTCTTAACATTCACTAGTTACCAGCAGCTTGAACCGTAGTTTTGTTCATCTGGCCAGATTAGATGATTTCTTTAAGCACAAACACGGCACAAAATTTTACAAAATTCACAAATTCCAGAGTTCACTGAACACATTTACTTGGAGATGAAAGAAAGTACGAATAAAATGAGCCAGTCCGCTCATTGTCCGTCAATTTGTCTACTAATAACTTCATTAATAATGAATCTATAACCTAGAAGGTACTCATATCGTCCTGTTAGGTAGGAGACTATATTTTTCGTGTTTACCAGAGGGAAGCCGAGACGATCTCTGAGGGCATATCAAAATAAGACGGAAGGGGAGGAGGAGGGGTTCACAGAAAATAAAAGTCGAAAATAATTGAGTAAGAATGATAGAAGATAGTAAAGGCAAAATAAGATTGCCATAGTAACTGGGCCAAAAACAAGTAGAAACGAGAGAAAAATAGGTTGAAAATAATTAAACAATTGAAAGCAAGTTTAACGTCCGATGTGCGAAGGCATATTTGTTGTCCGGTTGGCGATTTTCTCTCCAAATAATTAAACAAGAAAATAAAAATTTTCCAACCTACTAACTTCATCTGTATATTTACAGCTACATCTGTATATTTACAGCTACATTGATATAAGTTCTCACTTGAATCAAGTTCTGTTTTCAATAAGTTTTCATTTAATCTTTTGTAGATTTCCATGTCAATCTACAAATGTACTTTTTTTTTAATAGTTTTAATATTGGCATTTTCTATTTATTCAAGTTCTTCATTCACTCTTCATATAGTTACTTACTGATATGATTACTGGTGATAATAAAACCCAGCAAAACTTCCACCAAGCTGATGGTCGAAATCCTAGCATGTCTTCCAAATCCAGGTAAAAGTTGTCGATACCTCGTAAGTAAATAAATAGAAATGTTACTCTAACACTAATGCAAGATTTTGAAATTTCAATTCTAAATCTTTATAGTATACATTGCTCAATGTTATAAAAAATTCCATACAAAGAAATGAATGCTTTCAATTTGAAAGAATTAGACTATTTAAAGCAGTTATTTAACTATCCATTGATTAATGGGGATTATACTGCTAATCTTAAATATCAGAAAGTGTCATAAACATTCCTATGACGTCACTTAGAAATTAAGAAAGAAATGAATAAACAATAAAAATGTTGTTGGATGAACTTCCTCTATTTTTGTAAACTTAGACTTCTGTTTTCTCTGGATACATTGATTCACTGAAACAATATATTTCTGCTTTCCATTTCTTGCAGAACTGCGCTGTTGGCCTAATCCCGGAATGCACTACAAAAAAAGTTGTTTTCCATTTTCCCGTGAAAGAAACAACAGCTCGTTTACAAAAGCGGGGGATGGCTACATCTAGTTACAAATAACTAGCGACTCTTCCGTGAAACCAGGATTAAACGTTCGAAAAAGACATGACTCATGTTTGTCCGACTTGTAGTTTGGGCTGTAGAGATAGCGCTGGACGGACGGACGGACTGATAGAATAAAAGAACTTCCCCTTATCCTTTACACTCGCTAAAATTTATAAGAATATCTTGGGAGATTTATAAGCTTTTTCAAGAAGA
>JAFIDM010000007.1:10420382-10446627 GCA_023159025.1 Thereuonema tuberculata | reverse complement strand
ATATATATATATATATATATATATATATATATATATATATATATATATTGGTGAACAATTGCTAGTGTAGCAACGATGCTTGGTTAAAAAAACTGGAAGAATCCCCAATTTTTTTTTTTTACACATACCAGTAATTCATAATGCTATACGAAGGGTCTTTAATAAGTTCGTGCAAAATAATAATAGAAAGAATACATGTACTCAAAAAATTCTATTCACAGCTATTTGACATAATACCCATCGACATCTATACATCCGTTTGAACAAACTACAGAAGCACCCAGACCAGCCCGCAGCAGACACCTCACCTATTTCATGTAGGTATGCCTCCAGAGCCTCTTTGATACTTTCGAAACGTCCTCCCCGTAACTTTGATTTCACCTTTGGGAAGAGAAAAAAGTCCGGAGGAGCTAAATCGGGAGAATAGTTCCATGAGTTTGTTTTCTGCCGGAAACTGCTTGAAACTGTCCTCTCTGTGTGTTCAGGACAATTGTCATGATGTAGTAGCAGGCCTCTGCACCCGGTCCTCGCACAAACCTGGGCGATGGTTTCCAGCACACGGGGTAGGCAAACATCTGGTTACCACTTCGCCGTGACAGATTCCTGTGTTTCCCGTGGTACTGTGCACACGTAATCGCTTCGACGGATGAACGTTGCAACCATCATTTTTTTCACAGTTCGCTCGTACTTGAACGTCAATGGCGGAGGTGCCCCTTTTTGCTGCCATACGGAGGATTGTTTGTTTCGTGAGTGGGTCATAGTGATAGACCCAAGTCTCATCACCTGTTAGTATCTCGCTCACCGAATTCGAAGCACCTTTGTTGAAACGCCGCAACATTTTCCGTGACCACTCCACACGAATGGATATCTGTTCAGTAGTCAATTGATGGGGTACCCAAAGACTGGATACGTGGCTGAATCCCAAAAGCTGATGGAGGAAACACTTCCACCGCAGTGCAGAAAGCTGTTGCGTCAGATCCCCATGTCAGCATTGCACATTTGTGCCATGTGTTGAACATTTCATCACTTCCCGATGAAATGTTCAACACATGGCACAAATGTGCAATGCTGACATGGGGAGCTGACGCAACAGCTTTCTGCACTGCGGTGATCGATTCTAGCGTTAACGCATTCCCAGGCCTACCTTCTCTAGGTGCATCTTTAAAGGCTTGCACTCCGCAGCGGAATGTCATACCACTCATAAATTATACGGATGGAAGGTGCATCATCTCCAAACACATTGTTCCAAAGATGATCGAAATTCGGCAACTGAAAGACCCTTTTTGAAGTCGTAGAAAATCATTGCACGAAAGGCTTCCTGTGATATCTCCATTGCGGAACAACTTCTACGAGGCTTTCGTGTCACAATGGAACGGCGTATGCTTAATTGCATTTGAAGCCGCGTGCGTGAAGTCTCGCGCATTTTTTATTCGTGTAATTAGACTTTGGCGCTTTTGATAGGCTAAGAAATTTTTGATTTTTCACATTACTTTATATGCTTTGCACGGACTTATTGAACATCCCTTGTATCTATCTTATTTAGATTCTTGTTTTATTACTTTCCACAAGTATGGTGAGGCGCATCAAATCAAATAATGTGTGTGTGTGTGTGTGTGTGTGTGTGTGTGTGTCTGCCACCCTAATCTCTTTTGACCGATAAATGGGTCTTCTTGAAAGTTTATGTTTCTTGGTATGTAAGTTTCTTGGTATGCAATGAAAAGGAATCGGATTTAAAAATTTAAGTAAATAATTAATAAAATAAAAGAATAATATAAATTAAATAAAACAAGAAATAAATGCAGCACAAATTTAACCCAATTGCCTTTCTGGTTCGATTATCGGAAAGGAATCAGGAATGGCCGTTTCGTCCTACAGGGACTCATCGGCCCGATCTCTGCCTTCCCCGATTAAATACCCAGAAAGGCAAGATCATATATAGAGGCCACCGTCCCACCTGGCAGTGACCCCCGCAGAACAAAACAACAACCACAAATGTGCCAATTTGCACAACTATGACGGTGGCGTCCATATATGATCTTGACTTCCTGGGTTTTTTATCGGGGAAGCCGGAGATAGGGCTGATGAGTCCCCTGTAGGACGAAACGGCCGTTCCCGATTCTTTCCCGATAATCGAACCAGAAAGGCAATTTGTGCTGAATTCATTTCTTGCTGCACGTTAAACGCTTTTAACTTAAATAAATAATAATTTATTCATTTTTTCCAGAAAATAAAATTTTATAACTTTTGTTCAGTAGATATTAGAATTTGAAGATAAAAAAAAGTTCTTTTCATTTTTGTATTTTTCACGACCTTAAAATAAAATGCTAAAGAACACAAGAAATTAAATAAGAATTTTAAAAATTCACGTGTTAACAAAAATAGGCTTTTAAGTTTTTCGAATTTCATGTTATTATCAATGAAGAATTTTAGATCACGACACATAAATTTTATGTAAATTACTTGACAAAATACTGTAGATCACTTCGAAAGTACTCCTGTATTTTAATTGAACATAATTTTATTTTAATTGGGATTTGTGGTGGCCTAAAATTCTTAATCAATTTTAATTTACGCACGGTAATTACTTTAAATGTTAAATGTTATTATTAATTAATAAAATAATGAAAATACACTTTTCTTTTTAGTTCTGTTTTATTGAAGGGTTAATGAAGACATTACAGGATGAACTTCCATATAGAATAATTGAAAGAAGAAAAATAGTCTACCTTGTGGTTTGTTTTTTATTTTTTATTTTGGGCCTCATCTGCGTAACTCAGGCAAGTGAAAATGTAGAATTACTTATTTTGATAAATTAATGTTAAAGATATTAGAATATAAACGAGATATACAGGTAATTTTCTGTAATCGCGGAGGTCAGGTTCCTGTAAAATTCCGCGGTAACCGAGACCCCGAAACATTGATCCTGTAGGAAATGCACTTCACTATATGTTTTTACTTTCCCGAATGCTACTGAATCGTATCCATTAAACTCGTCACAACTCACTTGATTTTAGGAGAGTTTGATGAAGCACTTTTCTTTGCATTACGCTAGGCTTGTAATTAATAAAATTAAAATCACAAAAACAGTCTAAACACAGACCAAGTGGAATGTTGTCAGTGCGACGTGGAGAATTGCTAATACAACTGAAGCCGCGAGAACAAGACCTCAGCTTCCTTTGGCGGAGCTCATATCGACAATAAGCCTTGTGAGAATTGCTATTGACATGATGGGCGCGAAGAGACCACGTTTGTGGCAAATGAGTTAAACTTTTATAAAAGCTCTTTAAGCAAATCCGGGGGTTCAGAGTCAGCTGATAACGAGGATTGACAGTAATATGAATCTTCATAAATCTATATAAATATTTCCATATGCGATAAGTGAACATGAGATTTCTTTACAAAAGAACAAGAACAAGAAATATCTTTATTCATATGTGTTTATTGACTGAGCACCTGTAAGCTTAATACTCCACTTGAACAATTTTTTCCCTTTATTTGTCTGTTTAAACTCACATTACGTTAAAACAGTTGGTCGGATTTTCTTAAAATGAAGTACATTACTTATTGGTGATCCAAACTACGATCTCAACTCTTCCCATCATTGAAAAAATGACCTCCGCATCCCTCGCAAAACGGTTAAACTGATTACTTAAAATTTAGATAGATTACTTATTCATTAAAACATGAGCAAGAGTATTTTAGTCTTTACCTCACACCGCTATGTACTCAGTCCCCACTACGTGATGGATAGCTAAGTATATACCTATTAAGAGAATTAGAAAAACAAAATTAAAATATAAACCTTACAAAAAGGAACACAGTAATTTCATCTATTTTATATAACATCGGAGCTTCTATAAAAATTTGTGAGCTTTGAACTCTGTTAAAACTAATTTAGTTTTTCAGCAAACAGTTTGTTGCAAATAATATTTACTTGAATGTTTTTAATATTCATAATTTACGTTTTTTGATATATATATAAACAGAAATTGAGAGAGATAATATAAATTAACTCCGTGTTATGAATACATTGTTCATTTAATAAAAGTAGATCTCAAATTTCCTTAAATAAGATGACTACTTTAATTAATATATTTTCTTATAAACTAAAAAAAACAATTTGAAAATGAAAAATTTCAAGAACGGTTTTTAATTCTGAATTTTAAATTTACATCTAGTTTCTTGCTATGTGTTACTATAATAACAACAGTAACAAAGGAATCCTCTGAAGATTAATGATATTTGATATGGTATATCAGTGATTTCAAAGTGCCCTTAACTTCAGCATGCCCTGAAGTTAACGTGCCAAAGTGAGACGGCTGTTGTAGGGTCTTTATCTCGTACCATTTCGAAATTAGAACTTAGGACTTTCAAGGAAAATAAATAATTATGAAATTAACACTACATTTTCTTGACCATTAACAAGTTTCTAAATCTATACTCTTGGTTTAATCTTGAAATATACAATACTTCTAAAATGTATTTCTTTAATCACAACAACGATATTTCATTTTCTTTAACAGAAAACTTCTTCAGATTGAATAACTAAGGACAAGAAATTTTTTTTATAACGAATAACGAATTCAGTTGAGAAAGAAGAAAGATTTCTTGTCTTCAGTTATTCAAGCTGAAGAAATTTTCTGTTAAAGAAAATGAAGTATCGTTTTCGTGATTAAAGAAGACATTTTAGAAATACTGTGTATCTCACTATTAGTAAGTGTTAATGGTTAATTTCCTTTCAAGAGCAGAGTAAACAGTTCGTGATGTTGACTTCTACACTAGAAAAAAAGGCTTCCTAAATCGAAAACGAAAGAACAAACAGTATAGTACATGGAACAGCAGTGTAAATTGTTTACATATATGTTCTGATTTGATTACTTTAAACGCTGATTATGCTGTGCTAAATCAATTGCTATGATTATGTATGAGTAATAAAATTAAAACCATTCACTAAAATATTTTAAAAACGCAAGTCCAATAATCTTTAATGTTAAAATGTAAGGAAGGTATGTATACATGTTTCTATGTCTGACAAACTTTAATTAAGTAACATGACTCATTGATATATTCTCTCGTATTTCTTGGAATTAATGAAGAGAAACACTTTGATGAAACAAATTTTATTCGCTCTGATGAATCTTGCTGTCAGGTTTTCGTGACCTGCCTTCTCTCGGTAACCATAGTTTATATTGAAAAATTACTCGCCAGATGGCGCTAAAAAGAACTTTCCTCTGTCTTCGAGAAACTTCTAGATATATGCAAATTATAAATACAGTTATTCGACTGCTATTAAATAATTAAAAATAAATACAAAAATAGCCAATAAAAATAAATAATAAATAATTCGTAATATTTTCCCGCATCATCGTGTGGTCATCCTGTGGCTATCCTGATCACTAAAAATGTTAAACTAATACTCGAACTAGAGTTTTAAAGGCTCTTTATTTTTAGTTGGCGAGCGTGCCAGATATTTGTGACTGATCAATTGTAATAGATGAATCTTTCATCCACTCTTGTTCAGTAATGACTCCTAATGTCCTATTAGTTCATTAATGCTCCGGTTATCATGGTATGGTCGCATCTGCGTTTGTCATCGGCTTGGACGACGATTGTTCGAGTACGGACAGGTTGGCGAGCCTCTTCTACACGTGTAGTTAGTAAGACAGCATAGTCATCTCCTGTGACGAATGATAAGGTAGGATAGCCCAGGGTGTTGGTAGCTTCTCGACCATGAATAAGATAGAATGGTATTATATTCGTTGTCTTTTGTTTGGAAGTATTGTAGACGTACGTCACAAACATAAGAAGTTCTTCTGGTTCACGTCAACGTACATGGATAACATTTCGCTAAAAGTCTTGTTGAGACGCTCTGTTAGTCCATTGGTTTGGTGTTGATACGCCGTAGAAGTCCATCGATCGATGTTACATCATTTAACAATGTCTCTCACAACTTTGGAGGTAAAAGACAATCTCTGTCCCTGATGCTTCTTCTTGGTGCGCCGTATTTCAAGATAACCTCTTGAACAAGAAATTGTCATGATCTGAATAGCAGTTCCCTTTGGCGCGGCTTTCGTGATGGCATAACGGGAAAAATAGTTCAAAACAAACGATTATCCAATGATTCTCATATGAAATTTTGAAAATCTGCCGAATAAATCGATGCCAATCCGCTGGTTAAACTGCAAGTGAAATTGATTGCAAGAGGCCTGCTGGTGTTTTTGGTATGTGCTTTCGGTGCTGATCTCGACTTCCACTGGAATATCTTCGTACACTTCTGTATAATCTTGACCAGAAAAAGTTTAGTCTAACCCGCTCAAATGTTCTTGCAAAGCTAAGATGTCCGGCTGTGACGATGTCGTAGAGTTACTAAAAAGCATCTTGTTGTAGGTGCTTTGATATTACAAGTATTCGTTGATCGCCTGTGGGACTGTAATTTTTCTTGTACAAGATACCATCTTGTAGACTGAAGCTAAGGTTCACGTATCTTCCATCGTTTCGGATATCGTCTATATGAGTGGGGCATCTGTTAACTTCTCATCCCTAATTTTTGAAGATTTTCAATAGCTTTAACATCCTGAGTTTTCTCCAGGGTATTTCAGGAGGAGGATTCCAGGACAGACAGTCGGCATCCAGATGTTTCCGGCATCCTGACTTTGTATACAATGGTGAGCTCGTAAACTGAAACACAGAGAGCTCATCGTGCTAAACGACCTGAAGGATCATTAACATGAGCCAGCAGAGGGCATGATGGTCATTTACTATTCGAAATGATCGAGCGTAAGGTATGGGCGTAATTTGGCAATAGCCCAAATTACATCTAGGAATTGCTTTTCTGCAGTTGAATAATTCGTTTCGGGTGGGGATTAGAAGTCTACTGGGAATGGCAAGTAACTTTTCCACGCCATTCTGTTGCTGGACAAGGACGGCGCCTCATCGTAATGTCCAAATACAAGTTCAAAGATAAGAGTTGCTGTCTTTAAGGTCTTCAAATTCGGCTTCTTCTGCTGATGTCCCTTGAAACTCTCTTCCTCCTTTACCAGGTTACTTAACGGTCTGGCTCTGACTGCAAAGTATTCGATAAAACGACAATAATAAGTGCACAGTCCAAAGAAGCTTCTGACTTCCTTGCTCGTTGTGGGTATTAAGAAGCTAGTAGTGCTTTATTTTTGTTTGGATCTGCTCGAATTCCATTGGTTTCGACGAGATTGTCTAAGATCATTTCACGGCTGACAAATCGGTATTTCTTCGGATTCAGCTTCAATTTTTCTTTCTGTAATGCCATTAGAACGATGGAAAGTCACTGCAGATGTTCCAGAAGACAATAACATCATCCAAATAACAGAGGTCGATCGACGACTTCTAGTCACACAGAAGATTATTCATCATGCGTTCAAATCTGACTGGTGCGTTGCATAAATCAAACGGCATTACTTTGAACTCGAACAGTCTTGGGATGAAAGCAGTTTTCTCCCGATCTGCTTCGTCCATCTCTATCTGCCAGTCTATCCGGATCGTAAATCTAACGAAGAAAAGAATTGGGCTCCGTTGTCTTTACGTGGCAGTCGGTAGGCGTCCTTTCTTGTGATCTTGTTTAGCCGGCGACTATCTACACAGAACCTCCAAGAGCCGTCTTTCTTCTTTACCAGTACAACGGGAGATGACCATGGGCTGTTCGATGTTACAATATCACTTGTTGAATCATCTTATCTACTTCTTCCTGGATTATATCCATTCAGCGGGAGGTATTCGGTATGGTTTCTGCTTTTGGTAAGGGTCTTCCGTTACCGGTGTCATTTTGGTGCGACTGAAGAAAAATCACTAAAATCGAAGATGTCAATGAATTGCTGCAGTACTCCCAACATGGTGGAACGAAACGCTCAGCCTCTCGTCGATTAGCTTCTGTAGATGTCGACTGGTACTAGTCAATGTTTTTTACTTTAGAACTGTGTCTTCTTTGTTTTCTTCGACTGTACAGACTGTATCATCCTACGCTGTTTGTAAGATCGCAATCGTCATTCCTGCTTAAACCAGTGTTGGATGACAACCACTTTTTACTATGGACAGATATCCTTTACCTTCGTTGAGGGTGATGAGAAAATGGAATACTGCTGAATCTTTCATAATTGCTGGCATTTTTGATGGTGTGATGATAATGTCACCTTCTTTTGTGCTACTAAACAAAGACGCCAGATTTGGCAGGGATCAGCTCGTTGTTTAATATGTTCAACTTCCGATGAGAAGGCACATTCCGTTCGTTGATGTTGGTCACTGAACAGATTCATGTCGGCAATTCATCAGGGCTGGTGATAATTTCATGTATTCCCACCCCAGAATAATGTCGTGGCTGCAAGTCTTCAGGGAGACAAATTCGACAGGTTTGGTAATGTCACCGATCGTCACCCTTGCAGTGCATCGTTCAATATTGTCTAAATAATTACCATCTGCTCCTCGAAGACGGGTACCTCAATGCTTCAGGGTTACCATCCCTAGACGTTGCCCTAGTCGTTGGTCGTCTATCCCGGCAGTATTTCTCCATGTGTCCTGCTGGACCACAGTGGAAACCTTCTGGCCTGTTGTTCGATATCCTGTACTCGTCCGTCTTTCTTAGATGGTTATTCCCCTGTTGTTGTATCCTAGCTAGCTGTCTAGCTGGTGGTCTAGGCCTCACTGGTTGGTAAGCCGCAACAACTGGTGGTGGTGATGACTGCATCTGGTCCAAAGCAGTCTAAACTTCTGTTTTGACTATATCACGGATGTATCGCGCGTAATTAGGTTAGGGCGTCGTTGTCAAGGCTGATTCCAAAGGATGACACATTTGAAAGTCGACGAAACTGCCTGTCCAATGTGAAACGTATTCTCAAACTTTCAATTCTTCGGCACACCCATATAAATTCATGCACAATGGAAATCTTCATCGGCACCAAGAGACAATTACATGTTTTCAGCGACGCCTTCATTAGGTATTCCAATTGTGTCCCGTTGTCCATCATGGGATCCACCTTCTTGGACAGGAATAGAATTTCTTGTATGTCCTCTTGACAAGTTTCTTCCGCCATTTGAGCCCGTTTCTTCTAGGACTTCTTTTGCCAGTCCGTCTTCGAGGGTTACAAACAGCTTTTTCAGTTCGTTTTGCCTGCCATAGTTACCATTTTGCTGAAATATTAGACACGTAAAATTTGTTATTATTTGGTTAGTTTAAAAGCTTTGTTTTATGCTAAAGAGAAATTCCTTTTGTACCTAGTGAATCACAGGCTAAGGATTTGACATCTTTTTAATAATTGTGTATTTTTGGTTGTGTTTTGCTATTGTGGGGTCGCGCTTCCAGGATCGAAAGTGGGATTCTTCTATGTTCGCACCTTCTGAGCCTGTCATCGGTATAGTTTCTCTGGTTGTCCCAGACTCTCCACGGTGACAAAATCTTTTCAGAAATCTTTTTGGTTTCTTTCTGCCTTCCATTTTGTTGCATTAATTTCTCACTTTTTTCGTAATTTTGAACAATGCTTTTTTTTATTTTAGGGAGGCATGTACGTATATCAACTAACTGATACCTTTGCTGTTGTTGGATGGAGTGTTTTTAGTATAGTATTCTGTGAAGGATGTGCAATTGCTTATTTCTATGGTACGTAAAATGCTTTGAATATTCTTTTAAATTAGACACAGTTATATAAATAATACGTAATAAATAAAAAAAGAAAGGACCATACATACAAAGTATAGTAAAAAAGATATATGTAAGCAACTTCATTACATGAAGGATTGAATTATGCCTCGTAACATGTAATGAAGTTGCTTATATATATATTTTTATTATGCTTTGTGTGTATGGGTCCTTTCTTTTAATCTGTTTAGACACACTTATGTTATAGACGATTATTGTCTGTTAAGCTAAAAATTTGAAATCCAAATTCAAGATATGAAAATGTCAATAATTTTGTTATTGATAATATTTAAACTAAACATCTTCTTGAAAAAGGTTATTATCTTTTTAGTTTATAAGTCCGTCCGTCCAGTGCTATCTCTACAGCCCAAACTACAAGTCGGACAAACATGAGTCGTACCTTTTTCGAACGCTTAATCCTGGTTTCACGGAAGAGTAGCTAGTTATTTGTAACTAGATGTAGCCTTCCCCCCCCCCTTTTGTAAACGAGCTGTTGTTTCTTTCACGGGAAAGTGGAAAACAACTTTTTTTTTTGTAGTGCATTCCGGGATTATGCCAACAGCGCAGTTCTGCAAGAAATGGAAAGCAGAAATATATGGTTTCAGTGAATCAATGAATCCAGAGAATAATGAAGTTCTGGTATTTACTGCCTCTATTTACGAGCCCATTTCGCCCATTTCGTTTTAATCGTCTTAAAACGTTTGTATTGTGTCTCCAAATTTCGATCAAAATCAATGTTTCTGCATTTTTCTTTCTCTGAGACGTAATGGACCGGATGGACGCCATTGAAGTAATGAAGTTTATTATCCTAAGCCAGTTGTCAGAACAACAATCGCAAGACCGAGTTGTGAATGAACTTAAGTAGGGTTTTTTCCTGAACCCCGGTTGATCACACGGAGATAAAAAAAAAGCAAGATAATTAGCGAACCTAGTTAATACTAGTTCCCTGAAACCAGGGTTTTATAACTTATAGAAATGGGTAAAAATATGAGAAAGTGGCCAAAAAAGAAACATGAACCCGAATCCCCATAGTTTTCTGCCCATTCCGAAACCAGTTTTTTGACTTCTTACAGTTAATATTAAGACTTGAAAATTCATTACTGGCAGCCATATCTTTATAAATTGTGGAGCACAAATAATATTGACACTTTCCAGACAGGGAATTTTTTTTTAAAGTTTCACAGAAGCACGTGATATTTATCCTTTAAGTAATTTATCTCAATGATTATTATATGATAAAAACTATTTACACCAAATTTCAGCAGTCTTCAAGACTATCAAGTAATTTATAGTTCTATATCAAAACAAACATATTGTTTTCTTTGCGCTTTTGCCATTGGCCTCGACAAGGCTCGAGAATTGTGAGCTTTTCGACAAATAATCATTGCTCAGGGTAAGCCATAGGAGGCAGCTGATGTTATATCCACAGAAACGGACAAAATATTGAAGAAGAAAGTAACATTCATGCTGACTTGGGGATTGGAACCCAGGTTCTGACACATCGGCCTCATGTCAGACTGCCATCTAGACCGCTCAGCCATGCCGGAACGTCAAAGAAATGCGAAATATGTCATATTCCTTAAAGATATTGCAGAAATTAGGAGTAAAATTGCAATACAGAACTGGAATAAAAAATACTAAGGAATTTCGTTACTCTGAGCAAGTAGAAAAGAGTGGATTTTTTTTTAATGAATTTCATTTTTAAAAATTGTAATTTTCAAAATGTTATTGGCATTGATTAAGAGGTGGAATAGCAGTGTTCAAGAACAGAGTAGCATTGCACGTTCATATCCTTCAGACTAACCCTAGGATTCAGCCATCTCTCTGCAGAATGTTGACAGAGGTTTCTTTCGTAATGGTTAAAGGTGGGTCAGCATTTGGACTGGCTAAACCATTTCCAATAATCACGAATGACCACTGAAACATGGGAGCTTATATCTGCAGTTCCCTTATGATCTCTGGAGACTCGAAAAAAAAATTCATACCTGCCTTTGTAATAAGATAAAGCCTGAAACTAAAAATGGCAAATCTATCAAAAATATAAACTTACAAAAGCTAAAATAAGCTCCCAGAAACTACTTTTTCTTGCTTACAATGAAAATAAACAGTATGGTATCAGAAATAGTAAAGCATATTGATACTAGGCATTTATTATTTATAAGGATAATTTGTTATTCATATGTAATTTTAACAAAAACTCTCTCTTTACAGCGTATGTTTGTCCAAAATTAACAAAGTTTCGTCAACTTTGTCTTTTTTTCGTCTATTTTTTGGGTATTTCTATGTCCAAAGATATAACATAATATCTTAAGGGTAATGTTCATTATCTTGGGTAATGTTCATTGGTCAAGCGTATGGATCCCCTACTTATAACATATCAAGAAAATTAAATTTTTGGATGAAGAATTTTAAAATGCCAACAGAAAAAGTAATCATCAAAAATACGCAAGATTTGATTGGTAACATACACTCTTATCACCAAAAGTCATGGCACACCCCTCCAATCAGGTTCCCTATCCATAATGAGACAGATCCCACTGCATCTATTCTCGGAATGCAGGTGTACAGGATTCCTTGATATCCACAATCATTGTAAGCAAAACTAGCTGCAGGAATGGCAGCACGCAGAGAGCTATCATTTGAACGGGGGATAATTGTTGGTGCCAGACGGATGGGTGCCTCAGTATCAAATGTAGCCAACACCCTGCAATTTTCCCGCACAACCGTTGAAAGGGTCTATCGAGAGTACACCCAACGAGGGGTTACAACCCATGTCGGACAGCGGACGGGTCGCCCATGCCTCGTTGATGCAAGAGGTATTCGACGGATCACCCGGCTTGCAAGTGCTGACCGAAGGGCGACAGCGGGACAAATCACCATGCGATACAACCAGGGATGTCCCACAACTGTGTCCGTGACGACAATTCGGCAAACCTTGGACGCTGCAGGCTTTACGAGCAGGAGGCCATGACGGGTGCCACTCTTGACAGCTGCACATCGACGGCAGCGCCTAGCCTAGCCTGGGCCAACCAAAATCGACATTGGATCGCTGCGGTCTGGCGAAGGGTTGCATGGTCCGATGAGTCACGGTTTCAGCTGTATCGGGCCGATGGTTGTGTCCGTGTCTGTCCGCTTGTCAGGGGGACCACTCAGGCAGGTGGAGGCTCCATACTGGTCTGGGGTATTTTCTCGGGACATACAATGGATCCATTGGTGCATCTGACATCCACTCTGCATGCTATTTCCTACGTCAATCTGCTTGGGGACCACCTGCACCCCTTCATGAACTTTTTTTATCCTGCGGGCGACGGCACATTTCAGCAAGATAATGCGCCGCCACACGTGGTCCTTGTGACACGGCAGGGGCTGGCGGAACATGCTACTGACTTCACGACAATGATTTGGCCTCCACGTTCCTCAGATTGCAAACCCATTGAACATTTGTGGGACGTCATCGAACGATCTGTCAGGTCGTCACCAACACAACTTGGAAATGCAGCATCATTATGGCTTGCAGTGCCTGTCGATGTGTTTCGGGAACTGGTCGGCTCTCTTCCACGACTGGTCGCCGCCGTTATCCAGGCCAGAGGGGGCCCAACACGTAATTAGGCAGGTGTGCCATGACTTTTGGTGATTGAGTGTAGATCATTTTAATGAACACAACGAGAAGAAATTTTATCTTATATCTTTGGACATAGAAAATATGCATACCAATGTACCCGTAGACGACATTTTAGTAATTCTGGACAAACATATATAACTTTACTATTTCTAAGAATTCCTCTTTTTTATTAAACTAGAAATCTGCATTATTGAAGAATTCTCTAAAATTTTGTTGAACTGATACGATCAATTCTAATTCAAGACAGACGCACAGAAGTCTAATTTTCCAAAATGAGATTAATTAAAGAAGCTAATTAAGATTAATTTAAAGAAAATTTAAAACTTAAAACAATTAAAGAAAATTAAAAAAAAAGAAGTTGTTAAACTTAGCCTGGCCGCACACCAAACGAGCAAAACAGCTCCGAGCAAAACGTTTCGATAGCGAGCAAAACTGTTGCGAACCACAAAAATTTTTGCCGGGAAAAATCAGCGCCATTATGGATCTCGATGATGAGATGGTTGTAGTTATGTGGTACTGGCTACAGCGAACGTACAATGAAAGAAAACCAGAACGCATATGGGTTCATTCTATATGAAAAAGAACACGTGAATGCACGTTCGATATATTTATTTTGGAGCTACGATTGGATGAAGCTAAGTTCACTTTACGCGAAAGACAATAAACACATTTGATTGCATATTAAATGTTGTATCTGAACATATAGAAAGATGGATACTAACTACCGCAAAAGCGTGACCGCAGAACAAAGACTTCTACAATTAAACATTTTATTACAATATAAATGAATTAGAATGAATACTTGTATACAAAATGTATATACACAACTAAAAATAATACTGTATTGTGGTAATAAAACCAACATGAAAGACATATTAAAATAAATTATTGGTTAACAAACAGTACAATACGTATGTTTATCAAAATGTAATTGACTGAGTTTGATATGTATGTTGATTTTGTAATCTGTGTTGTTTCCAAAGATTACAAAATCAAAATAGGTATCAACCTCTTAAGCCAAATAAATTTGCTCGGTGACCGAACAATGGTCCATGCTTCTGCTACGAGCATGTTCTGTCACCGAGCAAAACTGTTCGCTACCCAGCAAAACTGTTCGATCACCCAGCGAAATGCTGAGCCACCGAGCAAAGCGTTTTGCTCGTTTGGTGTGCGTGACTTGTATTCAAAAGCATTGAAAAAACATGTCAAAGCAAAAATGTTTTTGCTCGGAGCAGTTTTGCTTGTTTGGTGTGCGGCCAGCCTTAGAAATACATTTCTTCTTCAAATCCTCCATTGTCTTATTTAAAAAACATATTTTAAAATAATTATTTCGAAAAATGTTTTGACACGAATGAGTTTCTTCATTTTAGAAAATAGATGAAGTTCATCCATCAACATTTGCATTTTTTATTCATTTCTTTTTTATTTCTAGTTGATATGATAGGAATGTTTATATTTTTTGGATATTTAAAATTATAGCACTATAATTCCCATAAATCGATAGATAGTTAAATAACTGCTTTCAATAGTCTATTTATTTCAAATTGAAAGCATTCATTTCTTTATATAGAAATTTTTATAACAGTGAGCAATGTGTACTAAAAAGATTTTCAATTTAAATTTCCAACTCTTACATTATTATTAACTATTAATTTAATTACAAGGTATCGACAACTTTTACCTGGATTTGGAAGACATGCTAGGATTTCGACCAACAGTTTTGTGGAAGTTTTGCTGGATTTTATTATCACCAGTAATCATATCAGTAAGTAACTATTTGAAGAGGGAATAAAGAACTTGAATAAATAGAAAATGTCAATATTGAAACTAACAAAAAAAAGTACATTTGTAGATTGATATGGAAATCTACAAAAGATTAAATGAAAACTTGAAACAGAACTTGATTCAACTGAGAACTTGTATCAATTTAGCTGTAAATATACAAATGAAGTTAGTAAGTTGGAAAATTTTTATTTTCTTGTTTAATAATTTTCAGCCTATTTTTTCTCTTGCTTCTACTTGTTTTTGGTCCAGTTACTACGGCAACCTTATTTTGCTTTATTATGCAACCTCATTTTCCTGTGATAACTTGATCCCCCACTGTCTTTTTGGCACTCCTTACCTTCTGACCTCTCTTGCATTTGGTTATTTCTTATTGTCTTCTATTATTCTTAATCAATTATTTTCGGCTTTTATTTTCTGTGAACCCCTCCTCCTCCCCTTCCGTCTTATTTTGAAATGCCCTCAGAGATCGTCTCGGCTTCCCTCTGGTAAACACGAAAAATATAGTTTCCTACCTAACAGGACGATATGAGTATCTTCTAGGTTAGAGATTCATAATTAATGCAGTTATTAGTAGATAGTTTGACAGACAATGAGCGGACTGGCTCATTTTATTCGTACTTTCTTTCATCGCCAAATAAATGTGTTCAGCGAACTCTGGAATTTGTGAAAATTCCTTGTGCCGTGTTTGTGCTTCAAGAAATCATCTAATCTCGCCAGATGAACAAAACTACGGTTCAAGCTGCTGGTAACTAGTGAATGTAAAGACTAGGACAATGCTGTAAGTAACTTTATTCGGCCTCTCACCTCTGAGTCCCGAGTTCGGTTCTCATGTGGGTTTCGTGATGGTGGATGATCCGCGCTGGGCAGGTTTTCTCGGGGTTCTCCCGTTTCCCCTGCACTTCTCCCAACATACTTTCTCAGTCTTTCTCTCCATCTGTCCATATTTCCGTGGGATAGTACAATAGACCTCTGGTCGCAGTGCTTGGCTTCTGCCACCCACCTTCACTACATATATACATACATACATACAAGTAACTTTATCTTCACTTTCCTGCTGACCAGAACGGCAAGACTGCTGCTACTGGAAATCTGTGTTATCTGAACTCTCAATCACTTTCCGTCAACTGCATTTCTCCAGGGTTGCAATTTTTGTATTTAATCGTGTTTTATTCCTTATTAAGGACTAAGCCGATCCTCTTATCGTGCATTTCTATTGAGCTTGTTATATTTTATTTCATCTTGTTGTGTGTGATTTACACAATATATCCTACTAGCAGCAAAGTCTGTCGGACGACAGGCATAAAAAATCTGAAAAATCATTTTATTATCAACTATCAAATATAAAGTAAATGTAATCTAAATACTGCGCTAACTTGTGAACGAAGCTTCTACGGCAAAAATGGTTTTGAGTTTCGAAATCAGCGTAAACAACTGAGAAAGTATGCCAAATTTCATTAAAATGGATGCAGTGGTAACAAAATTATTTGGTTTTGAACGTATGTTTTGTTAGAATTTCAGTTGTCGAGGTCAGTTCCCAAGAATAAAATTTCATGGAAACAACATGGAATGATCCAATGAACTAATATTTTCATCCAATTTGAGTACCGTTGATTCAATGGTATCACCGAGAACCGTTGGATCTATCTTAATAGCTTAATTATTTGAGTTATAGACAGCTTATTGTGCTTTAATTCTCTGACAATTTGTAGATTTTTTAATTATCTTTCTTCAAGTAATTTAATAATAATGCATTGTTCCATTACAATATTAAATAATGTACATGTCCTATTAATGATTGTAGCAACCAAACTCACCTTTGTATAATCTAAATACTGCGCTAACTTGTGAACGAAGCTTCTACGGCAAAAATGGTTTTGAGTTTCAAAATCAGCGTAAAAAACTGAGTAAGCATCATTTTTCAACATAGTACCCATTACGGGCAACGTACTTGCGCCAACGCGAAACACGGTTTTGCATGCCGTCGGCGAAGAATTGTGATGGCTGCTGGCGACACCACTGCTGAACTGCAGTCCTACGGCGATGAATGTTGCTGGGCGCACAACCTTCCTCAGTCAGCAATTCAATGACAGCCCATTTCATTGAAACCGCATTGTTTCAACCGAACTGTTGTCAACCGAATTGTTGAAAACTGAATTGTTTCAACCGGACATCACCACTGGATGTCATGGATTGCTCTATTACTCTGGAAAGAGAAGAGATAGGAAGGTGCAAAAAGTGACATTCTGTAGCTTAAACATCAGTGCATTAATGATAAAAAATTCAGATTGTTTGCAGTACTATTGGCCAAGCAATGGACTTGGAGGCATTACTTTCTGAATGCCCCTCGTATAATCGAACAGGCAAAACTCAAAACAAAGGCCTTCGAGTTTCGCAAGGCAAAGATTTCAATCAATCTTTCGCAATTTAGAAATTTAGAAAAGTGTTGAATATAAGAATAATATATTTTTTTTATTGGCATTTTCAAATCCCACATCATTGTCCGGATATATATATTATTTATTATTAAGATAAAGGCCTCGATTTCTTTACACCAAAAGATAAGAAATATTATGCTTTGCTTCTTAGTCCACTTTTATTCATAAGCCAAAATTTCGAATAGATATCAAAGTATTAGGCCAGAAATAGTGGAGTTAACTTTATTGTATGAATACGATATGTAAAGTAATAACGAACATGTCAATGAAAAATTCTGAATCAAAACAAGCTAATAAACCTACTAAAAATCAAGTATTCCAACATAAAATTGAATTACTAATTAGCTAATTATTCAATAATCATTAACTTTAATATCTAATAAGTTTTATATCATTTGCTCATTTTTTTAATAATTTTTCTAATATTTAGGTTATTATTTTTGTCGAGATTATAACGTACGAAAGACCAGCTTACAAAAACTACAAATATCCTACATGGGCGATTATCATTGGTTGGCTAATGTCTACAAGTTCTATAGTTTGCATTCCTTTGTATATGATTTACTACATTTCTACAACGAAAGGAAATCTACAGGAGGTATTTTAATTGATTTTCCGAATTGAAGAGAAAATATAATTAATTGTAAATAATTGTTTGAAAATTATGACTATGTTTGAAAAATCCATCCTAAAAAAAATCTGATTATGTCTGTCAATTTCAATAGGTTGTTTGTAGTTCTGTAACTTCCTTGCTTTAACACTATCTTTTATATAAAAAGTTTCGTAAAAATAGACAATGGGAAATATGGAGGGTTGATTCACGTTGATTCGGTCGATTTCAAAGGCGGCGCTAACTCGCAAGTGCAAGTGACGCAGCATTGTTGCGTTCGAATCAGACGTCATAAGCCTGTAGTTGATTACCTGGTAGTTGGAATTGTGTTGTATTCTAAATATGCCGCCAAAAAATCCCAAATTGGTGGGAGGGGTACATACTTGACTTTTCCTATGCTAAATATGCCGGTCAAAAATTGTGGTAAGGTGAAAACGCCGAAATTTCATGTTATTCGAAATTTTCATGCATTTAACCACCGTCAATAGGGTAATAGCAGAAAGTCGTATGAAGCCTATCAGCCAAGAGCGCGGTAAGCCACAGGCTCGAAAACAATCCCCACGACGCAACTCCTAACGTTATTAAGAAAGTAAATACTGTGATTGTCAGCGAGAACCCTAGCACCCAAAGAGCGGTTGCCCAGGCTGTAGGAGTTTCTTAGCCAACAGTTCCACGGAGAATTAGGCGTCATCTGCAATTAGAAAGGCATCATAAAGCTCGCGTTCATCGCCTACTTCCTCGACTCGTTGCCGAAAGGAAGACCAACAGCCGAAAGCTTTACGAGCACCAGTTATCGGGAAGTACGTCACTACTTTGGACGAGGCATGGATCTACCTTAGATAAATCAAGCAGCCAAGGGCAATACTTTATCGCCCTTTTGTTACCAAAAGATGACCCGAGTGGTACCGTGAATGCATAGAAAACGTTTCGATAGGATTCATGGTTGTTGCGGGTTACAGCTACAAAGGAAAGTTGCCGCTGAGGAAGATACCTGCAAAAAGGTCAAGATTAATGCTGCCTTTTACCGAAAGCATGTCCTGGATCCCTTGTATCGTGACGATATTCCTGCATTGTACGGCAGCGACAAAAGGAAAGTGTGGATTCATCAGGATAAGGTGTGGAGCCGTTACACCTAGAGCATCCCAGCTGTAAATGGCCAAATATGGCGACTGAAACCGGAATACGAGCAGCCCCATGCAGTATGATTCTGTAAAAATCCCCCGATGCATCTCCAATGGACTTCTGTAGGATCAGTTACTTAAACGGGCTCTGGGAACACGACGATCGAAAACAGTAGAAGGGCTTCGGAAAGCTTGCAAAGAAGAGTGGAACAAGATCCTCCTTGTCTACCTCCAACTCAGCCTTCTTCAATGGAAACTGCGATTCAGTGCCATAGCCAGAATGGGGATTGAAAACAACCGGTGGTTCACAAAATGGTCCTGCTAAGTCTATGACAGGATTAAAATCGACCGCATAAACGTGAATCAACCCTCCATAATCTTTTCAAAATTTATAATTACAAAATTATTAATCATACTAAGGCCTATATATTTTTATACTTTAGTATTGCCCATAACTTTTCTAGAAACATTTCTAGTTTTAATATACAGGATGGTTCAAAGAAATGTGACGATTTTTCATATTTTGTCAAGAAAAAGTAAAGTTGATTAATAGTAATATATGCCGTAATTATTATAACAAGATAGTTAATGCTTTTAGACAATGTCAAAAGCAAAGCGGCCCCATAATATGCACAATTTTAGAAACAAACTTTTATAAACAAAACTTTATCGGAAGCGACCACTTTTGACCCTCAACTTCCGGTCAGGGAACGGTCCTAGAGGTCTGATATTTTTGGATGTGGTCCCCTACTTTTTGATGCTGAACACAATGGTAAAGGTTTTGGTCCCCTATGTTTTATAGGCAAGCTGTAACCTAGGGGCCGCTAACATTGCTTTTATGATGTCTGGATGGCATACTATGTAGCGGCCAAACGGTTAGAGATATTCGAATGAAACCTTCACCATTACAGTTAAGCATCAAAAAGTAGGTGACCACGTGTAAAAAATCGGAAGTCTTCGACCACTCTCTGATTCCCCCCCCCCCAAGGCGTTGTCTTTCTTTTAAAACGCCTTTTAAAGACAGAAAACGCCTTGGGGGGGGGGTCAGGGAGTGGTCCTAGAGGTCTGATATTTTTGTACATGGTCACCTACTTTTTGAAGCTGCACACAGTTGTGAAGCTTTTATTCTAATATATCTAACCGTTTGGCCGCTTCATAGTGTGACATACAACCAGGACAAAAGCAAGAGCGGTCCCCTAGCGGTTTTACAGGCAAGACTAACCTTGGGGCAGCTAAAAACTGCTGCAGAATGTGATTTACTAGGCATCACTTACTTTTTGAGTAAACATTGAAAATAATAGAATACAGCTTTCGCCTTAAAAGTAAGTTTTAAGTTAGAAGAATGCATCATGCACAATGGAAACCACTTTAAACGTTATTTTCAACAATAGTTGAACTAAGAGCTTACTAGGTGATATCCCAGAACAAGCGTTTTATTTTTTTATTGGCTATCATCACCAAGGTCTCAATACGGAGATCATTAGGATTAATTGTGGGGAATGTGACAACTCCAATAAAACTGCATTAACAATAAAACAGTAAAAAGACATTAAACACTAAAAAGAAAATGGGTATTTATTGCAGTGAGTCTTCCCTGTTTACTGGTGGTTATTCTCAGCTGATGATCGGCAATAAAACGTGAAACGGTCATTCTGAGATATCAACGAGTAACCATTTGCTCTCACCCATTGTTGTTATACAATGTTAGGCATATTATATATGAGGACCCCAGAAGCCAAGGGATCCAAGTGACAAAAAAATTGTTCTGAGATAATCGAGGTCACAGTTTTATTATTGGATGGGTTTTAATAGGAGAGTGCTTTTCAATGTGTCATTTCTCAGTTTAAGTCTTTGACTCTTGACAAGATCACTTGTCTACTCAACAGAACAATATTTTTACTACACGTTCCAGCCAATAACTCGATTTTTTCAAAAATGTCACTTGGACCCCTTGGCTTCTGGGGTCCTCATATGTGTTTTTGTGTTTAAGGAAATTCACTTGAAGCTCGCGGATACCCGAACATGAATTTTCTTATTGTATTTTTAATGTGTATTTATTGTTTTATTTTTAATTTTTGGAGGAGTCGCATTCTTCTTCACCATTTCTTATTTTCAATGTTTATTATTGCAAATAATAATTGTTGCTAATAAATTACATTGTTAGACAGTTCTTATATCTAACATCCTTCCTTTTTCATATTCTTAGAAACCAAAGAAATTCTTGATTCCTCAAAAATTAAGATTAAGGAAATAAAAACAGAAAAATGTGGAAATCAAATCCTTGGGCAGAAGAGCACCAATAAGCTCGAAACATCTGTCCCTGAATCTCAGCTTGACTCAAACCTTTTATTCTGAATAATTCAATTCCACTTTCCGAGAGCACAATTTTCAAAACATCACATTCCATTGAACCACCCTGTATTGTGGCAATTAGAACGTCACTTCGATGGCTTAGCGCAAAAGTAGCGAATATCCATGCTTAAGCTTATGGATATTCACTACTTTTGCTCTAAGCCATCGACTTGTGTGTCTCACTGTCATCCTCAGCAGCCACAGTAAATTCTAATGCCATACTTCCTCTTCAATTCACATCTTAACATATTTGCAAAAATATACTTCATCTAAGCTTCATATTAAATAAAAAATATTTTAATTCCGAATTTTCGAAAGAACATTTTCTTTCCTCCTTTACCAAGATTATCAGTTACAATAATATACAATCAGGTGATATCATGATTATTGTAATAATAATGTTAGTAACCAAAACAATTGTATTGAAACATAAGGGTTGTAGCATTTAATTGCAGAAATCAAACAATTGTAACTGAAATATAATGTTTGTAGCATTTAAAGGGTAGATAATGTTTGTTACCAACTATATCTAAGAGGTGTACGTGTATGATATCACCTGATTGTATATTATTGTAACTGACAATCTTGATAAAGGAAGAAAGAAAATGTTCTTCCGAAAATTCGGAATTAAAATATGTTTTTTATTGAATATGAAGCTTAGATGAGGCCACAGTAAATGCCTATTGTTTTTCAGAAGATAATAAGCGATCTTGAATACTACAGTCAAGGTGGCCGTAATTCCATCTCCCCTCCCCGTTGCTTCTTTTCTATCTTTATTCATCGTCTTTATTCATCTTCTGTTCGTTTTCAACTTTTATCACATTTTAAATTCTAGGTGGTTAAAAATTTGAAACAGTGTAAATTAGAAGTTAAATGGTTATAGTTTTGATTTTTAAAAGACATTTATAATCGATAGTTATATTAATAATATTCTTAAAGTTGGGATATAAATATTAGTTATCGTTTTATTTTAAGAAAAACTACACAAAATTTTGGCAATTGAAAATGTTGAGGCGATTCTGAAGGCCATTTTATATTCGTGATTTTTATATTTGGGATGTTTAATATAATTGTTGTCAAATGTTATGGTTTTTAACTATTAGAAGTTTTTTAAACTCCTCCTAAATTATTATAAAAATTCAAGAAAGAGTATAAAAAGATTTCGAAGTTGAAAATAATATCTTTGGAAACAGTTTTTTTTATTTTAAAATTACTGTGAAGAAATTAAATAAAACTTCTAATCTAAGCCACTTTTAATTAGTCGCTTTCTTTTATTTTAATTGTTAATATAAAAATTTGTCTATAAATTTTTCTATAGCATCTGCAAACTTTTTTTCTGATTTGGAGTTATTGTTATTGAGACTATTAATTATAAATCAAAATTCATTTTAAATTGAAAACTTTCATATATTTATTATACAAAGTTTCAGATTTTTCACTACATTACACTTCAAAGATATATTTATCTTGAATTCTAATATAATATAACTTATAGACGATTTGAGTAATGGAAAACAGGTGGGTTTTCCATGTTAGTATAAAGATCATACAATGCAGGGTGACCAAAAATTTCCATACATAGAAGTAAACATAAGGTTGTAAAATAATAACTCGGCACTCATCTTTCTAGTATTTAAAAAGTGTTTATTTAAATACTATTAGCAAATTTTCGGGAAGTAAAATTTGCTAATAGTATTTCAATAAACAATTTTTTAAATACTAGAAAGATGAGTGCCGAGTTATGATTTTTAATCACAAATTATGAAAAGGAAACAGTTGATAGAAGAATATGGAATCTTTGTATATTAGGTTAGAAACTCTAAACTATTGGTTTGGAGTAAACGAATTCAAAAACTGTTTTTAGGTGTCGGGTGTTATTTTTCTAATTCAAAATAGGCTCCATCTGCATCTATACAATCTTGCTAACTCTATCTTGAGCTATAAATTCCTTTCTTGCACATATCCATGGTTTGGCGATGTCCTTTTTGAGATTACACTTACCGACCTTACCAATTACACGCACAGAGTGTAGACTCTTATCTCTCCTAGATTCTGGATATTAATCTTATTATTAATAAATTTTATATCCAAAATTATCTTTTAACACTTCTTCTAATTTTATACCTGGGCATTTGAGTCAATTCTTTTACGTACACCTCTGCTGCAATGATCTGTCTCTGGGAAAGAAAGTTCCAATGGATAATTCCCTCTCTAAACCACCAAACAGTCAAAAGAAGCTTTCTGGGTGAAGAAGCGGTGTAGGAGTGGCTTCCAGTGGTTCGTTCTTATCGAGCCAAGATTCCGGGGCATTTCAGTCAATTCTTTTACGTACACCTTTGTCTCTGGGAAAGAAAGTTACAATGGATAATTCCAGCTCTGGACCACCAGACAGTCAAAAGAAGTTTTCTGGGTGAAGAAGCGGTGTAGCAGTGGCTCGTTCTTATCGAGCCAAGATAATGAGCGCTTCCTATTATCGTACATTATCCACTTTTCGTCGCAGGTTACAATTCTGTCCAAAAAGCTATTTTTCTTCGCGAAGATGAAGTGAAGAACAAATTCCTCTACAAAATCTCTTCTTTTCATATTTTGTAAAGTATAACAGTAACTCCATATAACTCCTTCATAGTATTTAAAAAATTGTTTATTTAAATACTAAAAATAGCAAATTTTTGGGAACGTGATACGCAAAAACGTATTTTGCGTATCACGTTCCCGAAAATTTGCTATTTTTAGTATTTAAATAAACAATTTTTTAAATACTATGAAGGAGTTATATGGAGTTACTGAAGAACAAATTGTGTAATGCGTAGCCTTGTTTCCTTCTGTAAGTTCATGGGATACACATTTTTCCATCCTCCGCACTTTGCCAAAGTTCTTCAAGACGGCAGAAAATGGTTGTGTTAAATATCCCTGGTTTCTCTGCTATCTCTCGTGAACTTTGATATGGGTCAGACTCAATCAGTTCTTTCAGCTCCTCAACCGGTTTTTCATGGCATTCTTTACGTTGCATTCTTTACGTTGTAATCTTCATCATGAATTTTGGGAATCAACGCTGCACTGTTCTATCTCTTATATGGTCTTCACCTAAAATACTACATATGTTCCCCTTCGCTTCAGCTGTTGATAAGTCTCATAAGAACTCATAAAGCATCAGTTGTCGAATATCCATCGTCTCCATATTTTGAATCAACTCACAAAACAGGACGCAGAATACAGCAAGAACCTCATGACCAGTCGATACCAAATGTAGTAGTTCAGCAGTAGTTCCAAAAGCAGTAGTTCAGCAGTTCACACCTAAAGTATTCTTTAATTACGTTCCTAGAAGTGATGATATTTGCAGTTCGACCAAACCGACATTTTAGGGTTTCTAACCTAATAAAAACTTCCTGTAATAATTCAAAAGTAATATTTTCACACAGACATCCAGTCAACACAATACATTTAATATCTTCTAAAATACACTATTTCTGTACCTTTAACAGGAAACTACTCTCTCTAGAATTCGTAGATTCTTACGAATTCTATTGAGGAAGAGGAAAAGTTTTTTCCTGTCCTTAGAACCTGATGAAGTTTCCTATTGAAGGAAAAGAAATGTTGTATTTTAGAAGATATTAAATGATGATGGGGAACTACGATTCTCTGAAACTGTACAGGAATTGATTTTAAATATTTTTTATTTTCTTAACCTTTTTAACTAAGATTTTTTAATATAAAATCTTTTTAATTACGCATTGTGTGCTCTCAGTAATTTTTATAAAGATATTAAATGGAGTGTGTCGACTGGATGTCTAATAAAACCTTGTCTGATAAAAAGATTTTATTCATAAATATGCTCTACATGAGTGCCATTTCTTTGAAAACAGAATCGAATACGCCTCTGCCAAAAACGATTCTTCTTTAGAAAGTGATCTAAAAAAATAATGAATAAATATTAATTACATTTATATATGAAAACCTTTGGTCACCTTCTATATTGGATAAAACATGTTTATGATTTTAAGTGTCGAATATTTTTGAAATATTGTTATCGGTTCAAAAGGCCGACTTCCCTCCTGAAGAGTCGACTGGTCTGACCCTATCTCCCTATTGAAGAATTGACGGCTCCAGAAGCCAAAAGAAGCCGTCTGACAGTAATAAAACAAGAAAGCAGAGCCAGGTTAGGCAGTTCGTTCCTGGGTAGGAGCCCAAACAAGCAGCTCCAGCTCCAGCTCCATCTGTGAACAGACCTTATCCGAAGACCGACGAGTCATCGTTTTCAATCCCCGGAGAAGAAAAGGGCTACGTCATGCAAATTGCACCCGTCGCCGAGAGAGAGTGATCGTACCCGGTCTTGGCAAGCCGCCTTCGCCGGAGAAGAGCCTGTACTCAGATCCGACGAATGGGCCTGGTCCCAAAAGAGGCCTCCGCAGTGCAGAAGCAATCGTCCTTCCCGGACCGCAAGAACCCCCTGTCTCCTGAACTTTTTATCTATTAACTTTGACGAAAATATCAGGAAGCAATATTTTAAAATAATTTTAAGAAATTAAATAGTCTTCCATGAAATGCATCCATTTTGGTACAATACATAAAGATTTAATGATATTTTGACTACAAATCCCTTTATCAGAGCAGGTATTCTGAAAAGTCCAATGTTCTAACATGATACAAATATCAAATTATTTA
>JAFIDM010000007.1:10382464-10420282 GCA_023159025.1 Thereuonema tuberculata | reverse complement strand
TTCGAAACCAGGGTTTGACACATTGACCTCATGTCAGACTGCCGTATAGATCTCTCGGTCATGTCGGAACGCCATAGAAATGCGAAATATATCGTATCCCTGAAAGATATTGCAGGGATTAAGAGTAAAATTGAAATACAGAACTGGAATAAAAAATACTAACGAATATGAAGAATTTCTGAGCAAATAGAAAAGAGTGCGATTTTTTTTAGACAGTGGATTTATATATTCTATATATATATATATATATATACATATACACATATATATTTAATTTAATTTTCAAAAATCGTAATTTTCAAAATGGTAATAGCACTGATGAAGAGATGGAAGAGCAATATTCAAGAACAGGGTAGTATTGCTCGTTCATATCCTTCAGACTGGCCCTAGAGTTCAACCATTCCTCTGTAGAATGATGACCGGGTTTCTTCCTTGGTGATTAAAGGTGGGTCAGCATTTGAACTGGCTAGACAATTTCCAATAGTCACGAATGACCACTGAAGCATGGGAGCTTATACCTGCAGTTCCCTTATGATCTCTGGAGACTCGAAAAAAAAAGAAATTCGTACCTACCTTTGTAATAAGTTAAAGCCTGAAACTAAAAACGGCAAATCTATCAAATATGTAAACTTACAAAGCAAAAATAAGCTGCCAGAAGGTACTTTTTCTTGCTTTCAATGAAAGTAAACAGTACAGTATCAAGAATAATAAAAGAATATTAATATCTGGCATTTATTATTTATAAGGAATTTTTTTTTTCTTTTACAATTTTATTATTTCTAAAAATTCCTCATTTTTTTTAAAGCTAGAATTCTGCATTATTAGTGGAGAATTATATAAAATTTTGTTGAAACTGAGACAATTAATTCTACTTCCAGACAAATGCCCAGAAATCTAAAATTTCCCAACATGAGATTAATGAAAGAAGCTAAAAATTTTCAACTATTTTAAAGAAAATTTTAAAACATATAACAACTTAGGAACGCATTTCTTGTTTAGATCCTCCATTGTCTTATTTTAAAATAGAATGGTCATTATTCCGAAAAGCATGTTTTAACACAAATGGGTTTTCTAATTTTACAAAAATAGAGGAAGTTTATCTAATAACATTTTCATTGTTTATTCATTTCTTTCTTAATTTCTAGGTGACGTCATAGGAATGTTTATGATACTTTCTGATATTTAAGATTAGCAGTGTAATCCCCAATAATCGATGGATAGTTAAATAACTGCTTTAAATTCAAAGCATTCATTTCTTTGTATGGAAATTTTTATAACATTGAGCATGTGTGCTATAACGATTTTGAATTTAAATTTCAAAATCTTACATTGGTGTTAGAGTAATGTAATGTAATGTAATGTAAAAGATGGGTGGTAAATTTATACCTAGCACCGCGACCTAAGGTCTATTCCTTTTGGTGTTAGAGTAACATTTCTATTTATTTACTTATAAGGTGTCGACAACTTTTACCTGGATTTGGAAGACATGCTAGGATTTCGACCAACAGTTTGGTGGAAGTTTTGCTGGGTTTTGTTATCACCAGTAATCATATCAGTAAGTAACTATTTGAAGAGTGAATGAAGAACTTGAATAAATAGAAAATGTCACTATTAAAATTATTAAAAAAAAAAATACTTTTGAAGATTGACATGGAAATCTACAAAAGATTAAATGAAACTTATTGGAAACAGAATTTGATTCAGCTAAGATCTTACATCATATAGAAGTTAGTAAAGAAGGATTAAGAGAAAGAAGAATAAATAATAGGTAGGAATAATTATATTAAGAAATAGTGCAAGAGGTTAAAAAAAGGACAAATATAAAACAAGGTAGCGATAGCGATTAGTAAACCAATCACAATGCTTCGCAACGGCTTCTGATACGTGAATGAAGATCATTATTAAAAAGTTAATACAAAACGTCTATTTATAAATCAGCGGATTGAAACGTCGGTTGCTTGCAAATTAAAATATATTTTAACGAAGACATTTTAACATCTTCGACGAAATTAGGACCACTTGTACAAGAATTTAATCTCAAGCTCGTCTCAACTTCAAGAAGCACCACCAGGTATGGAATGTGTCTCGACGCAATCTATTCTAACGTAAAGGTGACTCAATCACTATTTATATGGAATAATCGTCATTCTTAGCTCAAACCTTGTTAATAGACTGAATTCACTAACTTTTGAATAATTTTCTTCATTCGCGTATCAGAAGCCGTTGCGAAGCATTGTGATTGGTTTACTAATCGCTATCGCTACCTTGGAACCGACCAGCAAGAGACACAAATTCTACGGCTCTGAACTACTCTTGGCAAGACCTTTTCAATGACACCCTAATCAAGTCTCTAGCCCTTGTGGTTGCTGAGTTGATATTTGTCCACAGACAGAGACAAACCGGGACTATAAAGCTTCACGGTATGAAAAGCCGGTTAAATATGGTTAAATATGGAAGATAGAATGGAATATAACGAAACATTAGGCGATAGAAGAAAAACACAGGAATTTAAAACACAGGAATTTTCCACACACCAAACTTATCTTGATGTACTGTAGCATGGTGGTTACTTGAAGAAAAATATAAATAAATGATCGATAGAACATATATGATAACATATATGATATATATATGTTTAGTAATATAAGTCAATTTTATTCTTATATTCTAAACTGACTAAATTTCTAAATTGCAAATGATTAATTGAAATCTTTGCTTTGCGAAACTCGAAGGGGTAGCTTTGAGTTTCGCCTATCTTATATATATATATATATATATATATAGTTATAACCGAGAAACGCAGCTTCTCACGTTTGAAATTCATTCCTGTGGTTTTATAAACATTGTAAATTGTTCAATTGTAAATTCATTCACTTCATTTGTTTGTTTTTTTCCGAAATTTCGACGATATTTCTTGAACAAAAAGTCTGACGAGAATTTGTTCCTTCTTGATAAAAAAAAGATATTTGCCAATTGACACATATTCAACAAGACACAACATATACTATCACACCGTTATTTCAGCAGTACTCTGCATGTTTTTAAGTGTCCCGTAGTCGGGAGTTATTAGGATGCCCCTGTCTGTGTATCATCATCGATAAGAACGAGAATCATATCTTGTTGGTCTCCCCATGGCCTGGAGGATCGGGTGAAAAAAGACATTTCCGATCCAGACCACTTCTCGTTTTATATTGATAGTGTTAGGAAAATACTGGTAATTGGGCCAGGTTAATAGTAATTAGGATGTATCTATATTGAACCGACTATATTTGAGAACAAATATAACATCTTCGACCCTACTTGGTTCAAGGTGGCCACTGGACACATATTTAGAATCTCTAGACTTACGTGTCGAAAGTGTGGGCTTCGATAAGCTCAATGTCAACATCGCTCGAAACTATTATTGACCCTTGAAGTACAGCGGCTTGAATAAATGACTTTTGCATGTCAATCAATAGTATTGTCATTTTAACAATGGAAGCGTTTTGATAGATTACAAATTGTATTTATCGCTTGGTTTTGTGTTGCTACAACACTGTAAATTGCTTTGTTCTTACAGTTTACGGGATATTATTTACTTTTTTCAATTCACTTCAGAAAAGAACAAGATCCTTTGATAAAACTACAACGTCAATTATTGTTTAATTCATGCAAATAAATGAATTCAGTAGAATTACAACTGCATTAATAAATATTGTAGAACAAATGATATGACTGAATATGACTCTGGTAGAGATATTGAAATAAAAAGTGGATAAAAGGAGGCTTATAAAAACGAATTAGGAACTCCATCTTTAATTTCAACAAAGTATATACCTGAAATGTACCTGAAATATGCTGCCAAACTTTAAGGTTGTATTCAGTTATGCAAAATAACGAATAAATGTCATATAAACATGGATCTGGAAATGCTTTACTTCGAAGATATGAACTATGCAACGATACAGAGGTGTTGGCCGTACAGTCGCTCAGTTTCACAGAAAGTGCTGGAAATGTCCTCCACCGGCCGCAATAAACACGCAACACAACGTCGTTCCATCGACTGCCGAACACGGTCGAAGATGCCAGGTGCACATCGAATTTTGTTGTACACATTCAGTATGCGATCATGCAGTGCGGGGGCGTCAGAACCGGTGTGGTGTACACTAACGGTTTAAGATAACCTCATACGAAAACGTCCGAGGGTTGAAGTCAAGGGAACGAGCAGGCCATGCTGTTGGTCCTCCTCTTCCAATCCAACGGTCAGGATAAGGTTGGTTCAGAAGTCATCGGGCTGTATGGCTGAAATGAGGTGGCGCACCATATTGCATGAACGACATACACATTTTACACATGTGACAAAGAGTGTAAAAAGGAACATCCTCCAGGCTTGTAGGCAACTTATTTTCCAGGAAATCCCTGTAAGCATCGCCGGTTAGTCAAGCTGACCGAAACACTGGTCAGATGAGATGGTCGCTGATGATACCAATCCAAACATTTCCGGAAAACCTTTGTTGGTGCCGTGACTGTGATAGCATCCGGGTTTTCATCAGACCAGTGGTGGACGTTATGAAAGTTCATAATGGCATCTTTCGTGAAGCAAGACTCGTCATTAAAAAGCAGAGACTGCGCAAAAGTAGATTGAACACAGTTTTGCAGATATCACACGTGGAGGGTAATCGGTTGGTGACAGACCTTGCACACTCTGCACGTGATATGGATAGAGAAGTTGTTCCTGGAGAATTCTGTGCAAACTTTGCTTGGATATGCCAACTTCTCTGGCAATCTTTCTAGTAGATGTTCAAAGATTTTCTGCAACTTCATCCAGCACCTGTTCTTCAATGTGTGTTGTTCTGATGTGTCGGTCTCTGCCTCTATCGACAGCAGCGAGCGTAAGTGATCCTGTCTCAGCGATGAGAATCGCACTAAATTGCTTCTGGATGGATATTGTCGTTGCGGAAGGCTTCCTGGTACAGTCGTGCAGCTTCTCTGCAATTTTCATTTGCTCTTCTGCATTGCTGTGCCTCGTAGTTATGATGTTTTCTAGAACAAGCTGCGGCGATTCTGACGTCTGGATTTCGTTCAACCAGACTGCTCCACTTTTGTTTAAGGGGGAGGGGGGAGTCCACTTGTGGTGGAGGAGGGGGTTGTCCAATTTTGATGGGGGGGGGGTATTGAATATTACATGTCACGATTACTCAGGAGCAATTCAAAGACTGTAATATTACGTAAAGGTTAACACCTCTGTATCGTTTCATAGTTCATATCTTGGAAGTGACGCATTTCCAGACCTATGTTTACATTACATTTATTCGTTGTTTTGCATAATTGAATACAACCTTTAAGTTTGACAGCACATTTCAGGTACACCCTGTATATTTCAGACGAACTATTATTATTATTCACCAAAAATCAAGTATTCCCATATAAAATTGATTGCCATCAGCTAATTATTCAATAATCATTAACTTTAATATCTTATAAATTTTGTATCATTTGCTCATTTTTTTAATAATTTTTCCAATATTTAGGCTTTTATTTTTGCACAGATTATAATGTACGAAAGACCAGTTTATAAAAACTACAAATATCCTACATGGGCGATTATCATTGGTTGGCTAATGTCTGCAAGTTCTATAGTTTGCATTCCTTTGTATATGATTTATTGCATTTGTACAATGAAAGGAAATCTACAGGAGGTATTTTAATTGATTTTTCTAATTGAAGAGAAAATATAATTAATTAAAAATAATTGTTTGAAAAATATGACTACGTTTAAGTCATCTACCCTGAAAAAAAGATCTGATTATGTCTATCAATTTCAATAGCTTATTTGTAGTTGTTCTGCAATGCTTTAACACTTTCTTATCTTGCTTTAACAATTATCTTTTATGAAAAAACTTTTTAAAAATAGACTGTGGAAAATAACCTTTTCTAATTTATAATTGAAAATTTTAAATTATAGTTTATATTTTTATACTTTAGCATTTCTCATAATTCCAAAAGAAACATTTTTAGTTTATATATAGAGTTGTTCAAAGGAATGCGACGATTATAAAAAAAATGTCATGAAAAACTGCAGTTGAATAATAATAAAGTATAATTGTTGTAAAAACTGCAGCACAATGTAATTTAATGGGCATCACTTACTTTTTGAAAGTAAACATTGAAAATAACATAACACAGCATATCCATTATAAGAAAGGTTTAGGTTACAAGAATGCATCATGCACATGAAAGCCACTTAAAAATGTTATTTTCAAAAATGGTTAAGTCTAAATGCTTACTAAGTGATATCTCAGAACGATCATTTCATGTTTTATTAGCGAACATCAACGGAAAGTAATCACCAGTAACAGCAAAGTCTCAATACGGAGATCATTAGAATTAATCGTAAAGACTGTAACAGGTCCAAAATTTAAAAATAAAACAGTAAATACATATTAAAAATGTTGAGGTATTAAATTATTTCCCCATAAAATAATTTAATTAGTTATAGTTTTATTGTTTAATGTAATAGAGGCTTGAAAAGAAATTTACTTTTTTTTTTTTCTTTTTTTTTTCTTGAGTGAGAGACTCAAGGAGATATTTTGAATATGCAAATGAGTGCATTGCGTTACGAGATGTGACGTGATATATTAGAACTGATAAACTCGATCTAGTGAGTTGTGTGAAAGTGTGAAATGTGTAAGGCTGAAGGCAGCGTTCAGTCGAACAGCGATCGTCAGTGAAGTCGAGCTGTTAAGTCAGATGGCTAAAAGTCAGTCCAAGTTATTTGAGAGTCTGTAATGAGACAGACTCGTCTCGATGGAATTAGACTCAAGTCCAGAGTCTAAATATCAAAGGAATATTTAATCTAATGGTTCTAAAGTTGATTACGTCCCGTGCGTTTAAAAGTCAGGTTTAAAAGTCATACTAAAGGGATGATAAGTGGACGATTCCATTGCTTAGAAGCAAAAGCACGAAACGAATGGCGAGCGGAGAGTTGACCTAAAGTCAAACTGAAGATTCATAGTTTAGAAGACTCCGAGTATATTTATTAGGAAAGCTGAATCCGGGAAGAAGACAGGTTTATTCAACTAAGCGGACGGAAAGTTAGAATTCCATTTAGATATTGGAAATACGAAGTCAGGAGCGATTTACCAAAGCTAAGTGAATGGGAAAACCTGGACGCAATTCTATCACACAAGCGGATAAAGGTACCGGAAGCCCAATTAGAAGGAAGCCAGTCTAATACTGTTTCTCTCGATTAATTCAATAGAAGAATTAGAAAACTACTACCTAAGCGGGAATATAAAGTGATAGAAGATTGAACTTTAGTTAAATCACGCAAAGTGAAAAGCCATTCTCACCGTTTGGTAGTGTTAGCGCCGTTAGCTGAGACATCGAAATCAAAAGCTATAACCAAATGCATTATGGGAAGAAGGAAGAAGCTCATGATTCGAAGCTGCGCGCCATATTTGAAAGTGTGCCGAAACTGAGGTTCCAGTTTTCAACGTTAACTGAAGGATTGAATACGGAAGACAGTGCTTCAATCAAGTCGACCGGAAGTGTCTATTAATCAACAGGTGAAATCAATTCGAGGACAAATGACTGTAAGTTAAAATTATTCTTATTCCAATTTTGGAGGGCTTTATGCAGAGAGTTTTTCGCCAAGAAGAATAATTATTGAAAAACAGATTGTCGATAAGTAATTCGATAAGAAAAAGCTTTGACAAAGAGGGCAAAGTTAATAGACAATTCACACAGGTGAATTTAGAATAGCCGTTATTAATAATTATTAGCGCGAGCAAGCTTCACAACAAGCCACAACAAGCGCCAGAGTAGAGCATCGCATTATTTCACACAGGTGCAAAGTGATTAAATTGATAGATATATTTAAATTTATTAGTGAGAATAAATTTAAAGGTAATCACATACAGGTGAATTGTAAAACCATAAATACGGAGATCGTATGTATGCTCATACAAGTGAAAGTTCAACTATTAGATATCACATAGGTGAATTAGCCAGAGAAATAAATTCTCGAAGTTATTCTACTAGAAGAACTGAACTTTCGCGAATAGTTAAGATATTGAAACTTAGTGATTCAAATTAGTACCAGAAGTCTGATTAGAAATAGTGCAATAGTGTTAATTGTAATTATTAATCAAATTTTTGATACACACAGATTGTGAATTCGAATTCTTATCTAGAGAAAATATCAAGAAGATATTTTTGGAAGACTAGTTATTGTGAATAGTTTGTAAAACGAGAGACTGAACAGTACACTAGAAGTGAATAAGTTTTGTAAATTTGTAAAATCAAATTTTATGACTCCTGTATTAAAGTTTTTTAAAATTTTAATTGTCTTGCATCTACTTGGTAGCGGGTCTTTGCAACAAAAGTGTGCGTTCTGCATTAATCTCGCAGCAAAAAATAGGTATTTATTTTATTGAGATAACGCTGTTTACTGATGATTTACTTACCTCATAATCGCCAATAAAGCTTGAAACGGCCATTCTGAGTTATTACCTAGTAAACATTTGCACTCACCAATTGTTGTTTATATAATTTTAGGCATATTGTGTGCTTTTGTGTTGAAGGAAATTCATTTGAAGCTGGCGGATACCTGAACATGAATTTTCCTATTTTATTTTTAATGTATATTTATTGTTTTATTTTTAATTTTTAGAGGTGTCACATTCTTCTCACCATTTCTTATTTTCGATGTTTGGCTTGTTATTGCAAATGATAAATGATGCTTATAAAATGCATTATTAGGCAGTTCTTGTAACTAATATCCATTGCTCTTCATATTCTTGAAAAGCAAAGAAATTCCTGATCCCTCAAAAATTCAGATTAAGAAAATAAAAACAGCAAAATGTGGAAATCAAATACTTGGGCAGAAGAGCACCTAATAACCTCAAAACAGGTGTCTGTGGGTCTCAGCTTGAATCAAAATTTCCCATTATCCTGAATAATTTAATCTCATTTTCCCAGAACACAATTTTCGAAATATCACCTTCCATTGAACCACAGTGTATTTGTGTGACAATTACTGCATCACTTAGCAGCCACAGTAAATGCCTATTGTTTTTCAGAAGATAGTACAATATCTTCAACACTCCAATCAAGGTGGCTGTAATTCCAACCCCCCCCCTCCCAACCGGTTCTTTTTCTATCTTTATTCAGCTTCTTTATTCATCTTCTGTTTGTTTATACTTTTTATCACATTTTAAATTTTAGATAGATAAAAATCTGAAACATTGTAAATTAGAAGTTAAATGATTATAGTTTTAATTTTTAAAATACATTTTGATTTATAAGTGATAGTTTTAATAATAACAATTCCCAAAGTTGGAATATATATATTTAAGAAAAATACACAAAATTTTAGGAATTGAAAAGTATGAGGCGATTCTGGAAGGCCGTTAAATATATTCTAGATTTTTAGATTTTGGATGTTTAATGTAGTTATTGTCAAAAGGGTATGATTTTTAACTTCGAGAAGATTTTAAATCTATTCTTAAATTATAATAAAAATTTATGAATGTGTCTAAAAAATTCGTGAAGTTGTAAATAACATCTTTGTAAACAGTTTTTTCTTGTAAGATAACTGTGAAGAAAGTAAATAAAACTTCAAATTTAAACCACTTTTAATTAGTCTCTTTATTATATTTCAATTGTTATTATAAAACAGTAAAATAAGTTTAATTATAAAAGCTGTCAAAAGGTATTTTTGTAACATCTGCTAACTCTTTTTCTTATTTGGATTTATAGTTATTAAGACTATCAATTATAAATCAAAATTCATTTTAAAAATTGAAAGTACAATGCTTTCATATTTATTATGCAAAGTTTCAGATTTCTCATATACTGGTTGGTTATAATTACAGTTGCCCAATTTAGAGGATCCTGTAAGCTACTACCCATAGTTGGAGAGACACCAGAAGTTGTATACATACTATTTTAAGGATGCGCGCAACGAATTTTACTAAAAAAAAATAGTTACAAAACCTGTGTGTACAACTTTTGGTATCTCTCCAACTATTGGTTGCAGCTACAAAATGCTCTAAAATGGCCAACTTTAAATGTAAACATCTCGTTCTTTATGATATATTTATATTGAATTTTAATATAATGAGTAGTAAGAAGGGTTCTATAGATTAGAAAAATAGGGTGCTATAGATCAGTATTTGCATATAGTGTTTGTGATCAGAATTAGCCTTAATGTAAAAGAAAGGTAAGGTGAATGAGATTTTTTTCGTAGCGAAATAGTGTTTGAGATCGGAATATGCATATAAGGTGTTTGAGATTGCAATTTGCATAAGAGGGGTTTGACATCCTAATTAGCCTAATGAAAAGAAAAGATATGGTGAATGAGGGTTTCTTGGTAGCAAAATAGGACGATATAGATCACATTTGCATACAGGACCGGAATTTGCATACTGATAGTTAGATAGAAACCTGGATTGTAATGTATCAAACTTCATGAAACTGTTTGCGGATTTGATTGGTGATGAAAATTTGTGAATATTGAATGATTGATATCGTAATTTGCATGTTGTTGAAGAAATGAAAGAACCCTATGGTGTAATATAACAAACTTCATGAAATCGATGGGAAGAATTGATTGGTGGTAAGTTATGAATATTGATTGAATGGTAATCTAATTTGCGTATTTGTGTGTAGTATATCAGCATAAGGAAAAGAAAAAAGATGATGTGAATGAGGATTTTTGATAGCCAAATAGGGTGTTTGAGATCAGTATTTTCATTTGTGGTAAGTTAAAAATATGATTGAACAATAATCTAATTTGCATATTGAATAATGTAAAGAAACCCCTGGTGTGTAATATATCAAACTTCATAAAAGCGTTTGAGGAATTGGTTAGTAGTCAATATCAATTGTTTGGGATCTTAATTTACGGAGGGTTGTTTACAATCTATAGTAACGATTTGGATTCGGGTCTATTTCCCAGAAATTCCCTTTCTCCACCAACGATCATGCTCTATTTGATGGCCATGAGATACTGCTATCGCTCTGCAGCGCAGTTTCCATTGCAGGAGACTACTGCGAAGAACGGGAAGACTTATACGTTGCCACTCCTGCTGATAAAGTTTCCAGAGTCCATCCAATGAAGTGGACATCGTCTTCCCAAGGCTCGTTTTAATAGTCCCAATCCGCAAAAATCAATCGTCGATGCGTCTGGAGACTTCACTGGTATCTCGGTAAACGGTACAGCCTGGATTCCAGTTTGTTGTTCCATTCGTGTCAGAAAATTCTGGGTCGATTTGGACGTAGGGCTGGACGCCTTGTCTTGGTGGAGACGGACCTTGTAAACGTCGTTTCCGTAAAGAGTAGGTAGTTTCTGTGTATAAATTGGTGTCATACGTGATCCTGATAGTACGCAGAACTCACCTTTGCATTTTGAGCCACCCTCCGTATCTGTAGCTTCCCTTGATAGGAATAACCCGCAACGATCATGAATCCCTTCGAAAAAGTTTCACGAGATTCTCTGTACCAATTTGGAAACGATTTGGCTCCCACTGGGCGATAGAAAATCGCCCTTGGTTTATTGCAGTCGGACAGATAAACATATGCTTCGTCGAATGTGGCCACATACTTCCATTTATCCCCAGCGAGATGTCGTTCATACAGTTTTCTGCAATTTGTCTTACGTTCTGAAATGTGCTTTGGTAAGAGCTTGTGAACCTTGCTTTTATGTCTCTTTTGAAGTCCCAAATCTTTATGGATAATCTTGTTTACGGTACGAAGAGATGTTCCTACCTTCGCACCAATGGTCCTTTGGGTCGCTGGATTGTTCCCCATCACCATTTTCTTGACTTTCTGAATGACAGTCTTTGTGCGACTTATAGGTGTCCTTGGATTTGCTTGCTTTTCAGTCCCGGAAATCTGTTCTGTACGGGCCAAACCAACACCAGCCAACACATTATGAACTCCTTTCTTCGAAATGGTTAAACCTCTTTTTCTACAGGCCGTAATTATTGCGAAATAACAAAATTTCGCGTCGGAAAGGGCTGTAACGTACCCTTCCCAAAATTGTGACACTTTCGGAGGCATTTCTCCGAACAAACTAACCCGCACCCCTCCACACTAATCTTTAGGTACTCACCTGTACGTTTGCATAAATTTGCATACATACTGCGATTGGTTGCGTCGTCACGCGCCATGCAAATCGTTACCATAGATTGTAAACAACCCTCTGTATATATTGACTAATGAAAGGAAATTTAGTATTCTTATTCTTACATTCATTGACTAATGACAGGAAACTTAGGGTTTATAATATGTTAGTAATTTTATGAATAAGAACTTCATTTTATTTTTAGTTCTTTTAACTTTCTTTAAGAAAAGGAAAGGAATTTATTTGATTTTTGGTCCATTTTTTTGAAAAAAAAATATAATTTAATTTTGCTTGGAAAAAATTTAGAGACACACATTTATTTTTGCTTTTTTTATTACAGCACTCATACAAAGAGATTAAATGGTTGAACTTCAGGAAATATTCTTTTTTCTTCTCTTTTTTTTTGGTAGAGAGCAGAGAACTGCAAACTTGTTTGGGAAGTCATAGTTATTTTCGAAAAACTGTCATTGGTTTGTCTATGGACAATTTCACACATGCATACAAACAAACCAGTCAATTCTGTCTTTATTTGGTCGAAACAGTTTTAGGAAATCATGTAGAGAGTCTATGGACAATTTCACACTTGCATAGAAACAAACCAGTCATTTCTGTCTTTATTTGGTCGAAACAGTTTTAGGAAATCATGTCAGACTTTTATAGTAAATATAAAAAAGACAATATTGTCCACACACTGAAGAGTAGGGTCTTTGTAAAGTTTTGTTATTTTCGGTATGACGATAGATATGCTTGAGGAGAAAGCGTCTCAATAGTAATTGTTTCATGGAACAATCATATGAGTCAAAAAATTCGCCCACACTGTTCTTTACCCAGAGGACGATCCAATGAGATCTGGGTTGATCATGTAGATCGAGATTGTTAATGTAGGCGTGATGAGATGGTCGTTGGGATAATTGATCGATTGCATATACACCATCAAAATGTTCTTTGGTTCGAATGTTGCTTTTTTAATAATTCCATGATCATGGACACAGTTCATGATGAGGAATGTCATCGAGTCATGATGCAATCATAAGTAACACTTTTACCACTGTTGTTGTGGTGGTGGTGGTGGTGCAAGGAAGATATACATTTGATCAAAGCACATCTGGTATAGATGATGTGATGAACATTGTGATGACGTGATGAATATCTGGTTTTTATGAGGAGGGATTCGTCACGTGATGAATATTAATCCATGAAGATGTTGCAGGAGGAATCAATCTCGAGGATTTTTTGAATTTCTGCATAAACAATTTCTGCACGATACTTGACAATGCTTCTTTGAAATGCATATCAATTCGTACGGTGCCCTGACTAACTAATTGAAAACATCTGGAATTACTCGAATTGTCTGCCATTAGGTCAAATGCATAAAGGGTTGAGCCTTTACCATAGTCTTCATAATTAAGAGCTAAACCTGTATCACATCCTAACAATCAGTGAAGGCAAAAAGCTAAAGGAAATTTCGTGCATATAGATATATAGATACAATCAGGTTGGTAAAGGTAAAAGACCGTTGATGCATCTTCTGACGCAGGACGTTGCGTCCATGAATGTCTCCTCCACTTCCTAGATACATGTGGCCTTGTTTTCAATGGAGATGAAAACATGTCTGTTGCCTTTGGTGATGAAAGTCACACTGCATCCCTTTGCTTCAAGGGATAGGAAAGCATTGGACTAAGAAGAAATCATTGGCATCATTGCTTCTGAACTAGTTCGCTAGCGTTCAGTAGCAAAAATATCAAAATAAATACCGTTTTCAACTACTCTGTCGAAACAAATACATACAAAAATAAATTGCGAAAATATTGCCATTTCTTATAGTAATTTATAAAAATAAAGGAATTCAATTTTATAAAGATATATTTGTTTCATAAAGTATTATTATGATTATTAATAGCAAATAATTTTTTTGGTTCTTTTTTTATAGAATCAAAAATTGTGTTTAATAAGACAATTTGACTAACAAAGTGAATGTTCTAATGTTTTAATGAATAAAAGTTGTATTCATAATGGCCATAAATCTTTTTTGAAAATTCGAATTTTCCAGATAATATGCTATGTTTGAATTTTACAGAAAATCTGTTTTCTTTCCTTTCTTTTTTGATGTGCAGGTTAAATGGATTACAGCATTAAATTATTAAAAGATTATCTCTGTGAAATAACCGGTAAATACCCAATCAATATTCATAGCTTATCTCCAATCAATTCCCCCTATTGATTTCATAAAGTTTGATATATTACACCATAGGATTCTTTTGTTACTTCATCAATATGCAAATTAGGATACCAATCAATCAATATTTAAAAATTTCCATCACCAATCAAATCCCCAAGCGGTTTTACGAAGCTGTTTTATATTACAACTCAGATTTCTGTCTAATCCTATCGGTATGCAAATTACGATCCTGTATGTAAATGTGATCTATATCACGCAATTTCGCTACCAAAAAAACCCTCATTCACCTTACCTTTTCTTCTCATTACACTAATTAGAATCTCAAACACCCTGTAGGCAAATTCTGATCTCAAACAATTCTACATGCAAATTCAGATCTCAAAACTCTATTTTGCTACGAAAAAAAACTCATTCACTTACCTTTTCTACATTAAGGCTACTTCTGATCTCTAATATCTTAGTATGCCATCCAAATATACCCACTTGTCCATCTTCTGCATTTTGCCAAGTGCTTTAGGGCGGCTTAAAATTGTTGTGTGAGATATCTGTAGTTTTCTAGCGATCTCCTATGAACTTTGATGTTGGTTAGACTCGATCAGTTCTTTCACTTCCTTTGCTAAAACCACATTTTTCGTGGTGTCCTCTAGGAGCATTCTGTATGTTTTAATTTCTACCACGGAATTTTTGGTATCAAAATTTGGTTTCAACATGGTCTTCATCGAAAAAAACAACAAATTTCCCCTTCGCTTCAGCTGCTTATTAGTCTCATAAGAACTCACAAAGCATCACTTTTCGAATATCCAACGTATCCATATTTTGATTCAACTCACAAAACAGGACACAGAATACTGAAAGAACCTCATGACTAGTCCATACCAAATGCAGTAGAGGTGATCATTAAGCATGCTTTAATTACTTTCCTAGGAGTGATGCTATTTGCAGATCAACGAAATCGATATTTTAGGGTTTATCTACTAAAAATCTAATAAACCTAATAAAAAACTTGTCTAACAAAATCATTTTATTCATAAAATATGCTCTACATGATTGCCATTCTTTGAAAACAGATTGAAAAACACCTCTGCCAAAAACTATTCTTCTTTCGAAAGTTACCTAAAAAAATAACAAAATAAAATGTAAATTCTTTTATATATGAAACATTTTGCCTCAACTTTTTTATTGGATAAAATATGTTATTATTTTTGTGTCGAATACTGTTATTTCTGAAATATTTGAAAATAATTTTTAGTCTTTCATGAAATGCATTTATTTTGGTACAGTATATAAAGATCTAATGATTTTTTTTCACTATAAATCCATATCCTTTTATCAGAGCATGTATTCTGAAAAGTCCTATGTTGTAACACAATAAAAATATTATCAAATCATTTATAAAGCGAGCAATTCTTGTAAATTTTATCTTGAGAAAGGACCAAAGGATTTTGATGAAATGGTGTGAATTATCTTTTCTGGTGAGAGAAAGCGATTTAGCTAAGTTTCGACTTCGGGAAACCTCATTTAGGGGGTGAATGATTGACCTGGATACCAATATTGTCTACAGTGTTCTTATTTTATTATCGTTTAATTTTATTCTTAATAAATTCGTGTTCTGTTCGTTATTACGTGTAATAAAATAATAATTTTACTTAATAATAATTTTTAAAACTTATTCCTTTCAATGTCGCTTGTACTTATTGCAGAGCTGACAGAGGGTTAAATAACAAGGTGATTATCTACAGTTTTCTTACTTTATTTTCGTTTTATTTTACCAAGCAAAAGCTCTGTCTTCAAGTTACTTTTTCTTATTAAGTTTTTAAAAGTATTTTAATTAATTATTATTCTAACGACAAAACCTGCATGAACAGATACTTTAATGAATAATTCGTTTTATTTTTCTACAGAGGCTGAATAAATCAGTGACACCCACGTATGTGACATCAAATCCTTCACTAATGATAAAGAAATCAGAAATTGAAATGGTGGAATCCGAGAATGAAGAGAATTTATAATGGGATCTAACAAAACATCTATCTCATTGTATAAAACAAAAATTCAATGAAAAGAATAAATAATTATTTTATTACTTAAATTTATCACTTGTTATACTATTAAATAATTATACACCAAAAGACAAAAAATTCATAAGCTGAAGTGTTTCTCTCGATGGCAATTTGATCTAATATTTTTATTGCTTGCATCCTTATTCTGTTCCATATTATTCTTCAAAAACTGTGACAAAACAGTTGTTTTATATAAATGTATTGTTTTATTAAAATAATTAATTTATGTAAGAAACGACGAAAATTGCTCATACCAGTTTTACAAATGCACGTTGAAAAAAAAATCGTCATTCTGTGATGATTTAAAATATTAAATAAATGCTACTAATTTTAGATATTTCTCAAGGGCTATTATAAATATTTGTATTTTACGAAAATCTTTACATTACCGTTTGTTTGCATTTTTTACGTTAAATTTATTCTTAGTTAACTGTATTTCTAATGTAAAGTTCCCATATTTCATTTGTAGATCCCTCCTTCTACAGCCTCTACCATTAAATATTTCCAACATCACAAATTTAAATGTAAAAAAAACTACATTTAATACTAAAGCAAATTTTCAAAAAGATTGCGTCTTTTCTTTTTCAAGCCTAAAAAATAATAACAATAAGTTGAAGAACAATTAAATTCCTCGAGAAAATATTAACAATATCATTTACTTACAATCTTTGACATGATATAGCTTAACAATTTTAGTTTAGTTATAATATTTGAATATTGCACGTAAATTATTTTTTAAATATTTGAAACTATCCCCAATAATTAGCATTATTCTAGCTATATTCCATGAGTTTATTGACCGAAGCTAAGTGCATCAAGGGACAAATTTATTGACGCATCGCTGTTCTGTAATAAGGATGCTTCATTGCACATTCTACTAAAACATCATGGAAGGGCGTAATTTTAATTAAAAGGTCTTATATACAGCAAACCATTTCTTGCTAAAAAATAAAAAAGCATCTAAAATAAATAAATCTAATTGACGACTTATCTCACGGAGTAAGGCACATGCTTCGCTGATACCATGGATGGGGGGGAGGTATCCATCAAGTGCTGTGTCCCTTCCTACACTTAGCTAAGTGTGTTTCTTAACAGTGATGTAATATATCATGATAAAATGATGGAAATTGAAGGGTTTTCTTTACAAAAGTTAGAAATGTATTTATATTTGCTAGCAGCATGGAATTCGATAGATCAGGGGTGCTCAGACTTGTAGTGTCTGCGATCGACCACAAAATATTTCGGCGACAAGTGATCGACGGCCGACTATTAGGACTAGGCTAATGAATAGTTACTAAGAAAAAACGTACACACTAAAGAAAAATGCTTTTATTGCACATATTTAGAGATAAAAAATATACATAATAGGTTACATACCTAATTACATAATTGTAACATAGTCTTAAATTGCTAATTTTGACTAGATGTTGATGCATGACACTGCATAACATCCACGTGCTTTTCAAAGGATGGCACGTAATTGCTGAGCACCAACCGCAAGCATGATAACATCAGGTGTTCATCAGTAAGCCGATTGCGATATTTTCATTTCTGAAAATGTAGATTCGCACAAGTAAGTTGATTCGAACAATTCTGTTATCTGAAAGCTATTTGTTTCAAACATGGATATTTGTCTTCGGTTATCAAAGACCAAAATTTGGTATCTATTGCTCTGGCTTTGAGATGTATATCTGACATTATCCGCAATACCTCTGTTTTGACAGAGGCATCTGCAATACCTCTGTATTGAAAGTGTTTGATATTTCAGCATCAGATTTTTCAACGTCTTCACAATAAAATGGATAAGTCATGAAAGTTACAATATCCGTCAGTTTATCGAAATCAGAGAAACGTCTTTCAAACTCGCTCAGAATTTTTTTAGCTTTGTCTCGTAATTACCATAATTTAAGGAAAACTTGCTCTTAGTTCCAAAGCTGGAAAATTTTTGAGATCTTTTTGTTGATTAATCAATAACTTTAATTTGTATTTAAAAGAGTTTATTGCGCTAATCATGTCAATAATTGTTTGATTTTTACCCTGCAGCTCCAAGTTAGTGATATTCAAATGATTTGTCACATCTGATAAGAAAGCTAAATCACTGAGCCACTTTTCGTTTATAAGTATCTCAGTGTCGTCACCTCATTCATCTAGAAAAGAAATAATTTCAGATAGTAATTCCTGGAACATTTTTATAAATTTTCCGCGGCTCAACCACCTCACGTCTGTATAAAGAAGTAAATCAGTGTGCTCAGCAGACTCGCTAGCTTCCAATTGCTCTTTGAAGAGGCATCTTTGCAAGCTTCGCGCACGGATGGAATTCGTGGCAATATCCATTACATCTTTCATATTTAGTATTTTTTCAGCATAAAACTTGCTGATGAATGATGCAGTGAATTGTGACAAACGATGGGAAGTCATCATTAGCTCGACACAATGCAATAAATCCATTTTTATATCCAGTCATGGATGGTGCTCCTTCTGTTGTAATGCACACGAATTTGTAAATCGGTAGTACATACTATTTTACAAAATTCAGAAATGCATTGTAAATATCTTCTCCGCGAGTTTTTTCTTCCAGTAGTAGCATTGTCAACAATTCTTCTTTAGCCAACATATCAGAAAATACTATTCGAATGAAAATACATAACTAGGCAGTATCAGTCATATCGGAGGACTTATCAAATTCAAAGAAAAGTATGTACATTCCTTGATATCACTTTTCAGTTGGTCTCCAAATCACTGCTATGATCTCGACACGTCTAGTAACAGTTGGACGAGATAACTGGACCTCCTTGATAGCAGATAAAATCTCTGTTTTATTTTTGAAGTCATTAAACAATACATCTGCAGCTTCAATACATGCTTCTTTCACTACTGTTCCATCTTCGAAAGGTTTCTTGTGCTTTTCCCAGTATGTAGAAAAGTTTAAAAGACGCAATTATTGCAATTGTTGGCTGGTCTAGTGAACATGGATTGCTCTGCTTTCAAGCTACTTTTCAAATCTTGAAGTTTTCGTCTTCTTAACTCACTCTTTTGAGGAAAATCATTTCATAATTTATTATGCATGGCTTTATAATGCCTTTCTAAGTTCTCGCGTTTAGGCAATGCCACCGAAGCTCGACAAACAAGGCAAACACACTTAACATAACAAACATGGCCATAACACAAGAATTCGTTCTTCCAATCACTTTTAAAATGATAGGTTTTACTTTTCTTCACCCCAATCATTTTATGTTGCAAATTCTATGTACTAGTATTCTAAGAACCTAGTAATAATGAATGAGAAAATGCTGCGTTTGCTTTATGTATGAAAATCTAATTCTAGAAGAATCTCTAAAATTCTAGCCAATCAGTGCCCTGAATGTCACGCGGTTGTGGCGCTTCTGGAATATTCCGACCAATCAGAGCGCAGCGTGAGAGATCGAATGTTGTCTAGACAACATTGCTTCCGATATAGTGCGCATGCGTAATGAATGACAGGTCTCAACTTGAATTGAAACTATTATTATTAAACAATTAATCTAAGACTAGAATGTTCGGTGTCCATAATGCGTAATTATTATTTAAAAGTGTCGCGCCACAGAAATGAGATTATTTTATATTGATACCTATATTATTTCCGCGATCGACTCCAAAAACTCTTGCGACCGTTTGGGCATCCCTGTTATAAATCATCTCTATATCCCCTAAGGAACAAGAAAATAAGATTTTTTTTCTCTCATCAAACGAGTACCTACAACGGACGTCTTTTGAAATTCTATGTTTTTGGCGACAATTCCTGAATATTTTAATATTAAAAGTTTATCATTTTTTACTTTATGTAATTTTATGTAAGGAAAAAATTGTTAGTTAATTATTTACATGGATATAATAATAATAATCATCATATTCTATCTATCAGTAAATAAAGCCCCAAAGCGATGTTTGTATGTTGATTATTATTTCTTTATATCTTATGCACCGGACAACGCCGGGTCCTTCCACTACTAATGTTATGAAGTGATGAAACTGTTAACTCTTTATTTTTTTGTAACGATTATTTCGGTTGGAAAATATCAAAGAAATTATATAGGTATAACAGAGCAATATAGAATATAAATTGAATAATCTCCTTGTGTCTGTAAACTTCTGAATTGAAAGTTTTTTTTTTCCCTTGATGTTTCCTTGTTGTAACTCGAAAATTATCTGACGAATTTAATGCAAGAATTTAAAAAAGAATAATTCGCTTTCTTTTTCATTACAAATAATAATATTCTACAAACTTTCAGGTTCGGATGTTGCTTTCGTAATATATCCAACTGTTGTGCTTGGATTAAAGTAGTCTCCAGTCTGGGCTGTTCTATTATTCCTTACAATCATAATGATTGGTATTGATGCACAGGTATTTACTCACTATTTAAGCAATTTTTACAGATATATTTTAATATTAAGATAGTAAATACAGGATAATTTTCAAATAATCATACTATTCGGATGTTGTTTGAGAATGGTGAAGAGGACAGTAGAATAAGAGGGCAGAAGAAATAGTCAAGTTTTAGTTGTCAAGCTGGACGCACATATTACGTATCCGAAAAACGGACAAATGACGTCATTTTGTACTACGTCCGTCGATTTGTGACGTCAAACTCACGTATTTTTTTCACTATAGGGGAAAATTGGACGAGCTTGAACATTAACGTTACCAATCAGAATGTTTTTTTGTTGCAACGTCAACCAATCCCAACGCAGCTGCGCCATGTGGCGAGCAAATGGCAATGTTCCGACTAAACTATAACTCACCTTCATTCGCATTTCCCCATGAGTGTCCCTTCGCTGAAGAATATCACGCACCCATTTTTTCTTCCTCCTCCTCATTTTTTATTCCTCCGCAGACAATACCGTGTATAAATAAGCATTCATCAAAAATCGCTGGTCGTTGCTCAGCCAATCCATCTTGCTCAGCCGAAACCAGATGCATTATGGGAAACGTTCATTTCCTTTCCGGTTTTAACAACGAGAAGACGGAACACAATGCATGTTTAAAATACGGGAGTAGGAAGACGGATTAAGCAATACGGAATACGTGATACGGAGTACCAATGCGTCTGGCCCTTTACAGTATAGACGGTCAAAACGTTCGCCTATGGTCATTCTACAGACTTCGAATTGATAGTTGAGTTCCTGCCATGCTCACTGCAAAATGTCTGCACTAATGCTGTCTACGGATAGTGTTCTGCATGTCTGCAGCTCTTGCATGTTTACGGGGAGAGGTGGCACAAAAACATTTTCCTTGACGCAGCCCCGCAGGAAAAACTCACACTGGGTCAAGTCTGGGGATCGTGGTGGCCAACGAATTAGTGAATTGTGGTCTCCAGAGGTTCGGCCAATGCATGGGATATCCACCGATGGTATTCAGTCTCAGGAAACTTGAATTGAACGAGTGTGGCAATCAATGCTCCGGCAATGCCACTATTGTATAAAACAAAGAGGGGCGTTATCTTTGATCACCTTTGAACATCTTCTCTAATGTACAACAGTTCAAATAGGCAAGTGGCAATGGTCCTTCCATGAATGATTGTCTACCAGTCACAACACTAAAACGAGGGTAGAGCTGTAGCGGTACAAGACCGGAAACACATTATTTAATGAAAACTTTGTTTTCGTGCTCTCTATTGTTATGGAACACCCTGCATCTCAGAGAAGATATACAAAACAGAGTAACTCCTGCTAATGCAATCTGAAGCCCACACCATAAACATAGGTGACAAAAATCAAAGTTTAGCCGTGGGACGCTGGGCCCGGAAATCCTACAGCCAAAACCAGATAAATATAACTCCAAAGGAGAAGTAAAGAAAAGACAAACAACCCAGGTATACCAAACAACAAAATGTATTTGAAATGAGCTTCATATTATACAACCACACACAACAAATCAAGACTAATGCAATAGAAATTACATATCAATAAAAAATATATATATATATATAATAACAACACACAACGCTTTGTTCAATGATTTAAATTCGGCAGTTCCAACAGATTACAAATTACATCAAAATTATTCTAGTTGGTAATTATCAAATAGTAATTTACAATAATCTTATCAATGCAATTTAACAAAAGTATAAATTTAAGACATATTCTCACAAATAGTTTGAGTCACTTTATAAGCAGAGTCTGATCGAAAATTGTTTATGAAACAGACTTTCTGACCATAGAGTATGTTTGAAGAGTTCACTCCCGGACTTAATTTCGCCAAAGAAAATATACTCACAGTTCGACGCTCTGTCCTGTTTACATTGGCACAAAATAAAGGATAGCTCCGACAAAATTCGCTGTTCATGTCAAAGTATCCGCGTAACACAAATAGCGCACAACACATTCTTTTGCACTACGCGAACGTTCTTTAATAACAATGGCTAATCACTGTAACTGAGTCATCCTAAGGGTATACTGCTTTTCTTAATATCTGACAGATATCCAAGAAGCTACTTCAAGAAGCACAAATCTCAAAAGTATCCAGAGATATTCGCACCACAGGATGAGATACAAGTCTTGCCATTAATCGTGTATAGGTAGAAAAGAAAAACAAAGCTGTTTTTCTCCTAACAGCTCCTCCGTTCTTCCAAGACGGAAGAAAAATACGTGTGTCTCGTCCGAGCTACATCGTGAGAAGTGACTCTGAAGTTTCAAGAATGCATCTCATAGGGATGGTGACGTAAGCAACGTTTTACCAATGGCTCTTCAAGAAATAAGGAGTGTCTTGAAACCTCAAATGACATCATTATAAACTCCGTACAGAAACAATATGGCGATACCTTCTTTCCAGCATAAAAATTGTTCCAAAATAAAAGCAAAATTACATTTAATAATCTACATCACATTTACAGATAGCAATTATAAAGGTTACATAAGGTGGTAGGATGCAAGAATATATAAAAAAAAATGCTAAATAAAAAGTTTTAATGTGAAAAACCTGCCATTTTACGATTAATTAGAAATCAGGGAGAAGAGATAAAAAAACATGGCGGATCGTGCGAAAAAAATAAACAAGGCAAAGGTCACTTTGCCTTCACTAAGTGACATAATCACACAGAATTGTGACATAAAAAGTAGGAGAAGAAAAATAAAATAAGGAAAATTAAAAAGACCGTAACACTATCTACCATATTCTTCTGTAACATAAGTTCTAAAATACTCTGTATATATGTATATCTTTAGTCCAGGGAAATTAGACATTGACCCGGACATTTGAAATAACAAGCTGAAAATTGGTAGAAATGTTGAGAATAGTGTTCTGATTGATATCCCAAAATTCCCAAAAAATCCATCCTGGGGAAAATTCGCCATTTTAAAAAAACCCGCCGCCATCTTGGATATTTCGAGTTTTAAGCATAGCGACTGAACCAAGTGTTTGAATGTATTCGTTTTTGCGTCAAATTACGTAAATCAGGCTGCAGTAACTTCCGAAACACTAAAAATTAATAATTATAGATCAATTGTGGTTCTTCAGAAATAATAATAATTATGAATATGCGACAAACGAAAATTGATCTAAAATTAAATAAATGTTATTACAACATAAAAAAATTAATCAAAGAAGACTTCATAACACAAGGCATGACATATAGGCATAAGCAGCAATAGAAATACATTATTAAGTTAAAAGTTAGGTAGCTTGTATTGTGTTACCACTGCAGCTCGACTGCCTGTTCACTAACTGGCCAAAATCTTTGACGATAATGCATGATCTGAAGAAATATAACCTATATTAGCGTCAATTTAAGACAAGTAAAACAGTCTTCTTTAAATTTTGTAGGTATTTAACGTTTCTATGACAACACGTCTGTTAAAGGTTCAACGTCGTCATCGCTATCCGAGTCAGAGTAGTCCATACGATTTGTGCAGTCATGTCCTGGGCAGTAGCCGCACATACTTGTGTAAGGAAAACCGTTTCTTCTGCACCTGCATCTCTTCTCGCAACCACAGTTACAGTTGCCGAATATGGTATTCAGTACCCGCTCCGGTACTGGTTCTTCTTTAGTTGGAATGGGTGTCAGCTGACCTACATGAACCATCCATCCCCACTCTGCTTACGGTAGGCGATTCCCCATCCAGACTGGAACCTAGAATGAAACAAATTAAACATTGAACAGCCAGTTTAAAAAGCTGTCGTTGTTGATAAAAACCCTTCTAACTGCAGTTTTAAAACAAACAAAAAAAAGATGCTCCAATGAGCAAGTTTTAAATTAGCAGAGTTTGTGCATGGCTCAACTCGCACAGTGTTTGGCTAACAGGTAGTTCTCCTGCTTGGAAGAATTGTGGGAGACGGTGTACGCGAAGAACACGGTGACCGAGATGGTAAACGGCCATGCCTACGCTCTAGCTGTCCGCGCACATCTTCTGATACAGCTGTCGTTGGCGATCTTGATCATTCAGGATATACAAGACGCAGACTCTCTTCCCAGCGATCGCTTGAAACGAACACACTCAGACCACACTCTGGACTTCGGTGGATGACATTTTGTCGTCAGAGTACATCGCCCAGGCAGCAGAGTTGTTCGAAGCAAAGCTGAAAGGCCTCTTTTCATCTGGACGGCTCACTGCGAAGCTGTGGGTGCGATTCTTTTAAGATGGTTGGCATCATGCGTCTGTTTGTCAGAGCTGAACGTTCTGGAGTTTGGGTTCTTCACTTGCTGTGTGTCCAAAGAATGATTCCGTATTTCCACTCTGCGGGACATCTCAGCTCGAGGATGCTATGACTCCCTTGGAGTTCCGGCAATTTGTTAAGGAAGGCTGCTTCACTGTCAGGAGATCTGCAAAGTTCTGGTCAGGCATATGGACCGATACAACTATAGAGCAAGTGTTGATGAGAAACATGAAGATGGCGGGTGGGCTCACACGTGGACGTGGATTGACGGATAACATCATTGCTCGATGGGTTTGTGTAATGTCTTCATCTGCACATGTAATCGACGCCACTGAAAGATTTTGTGGAGTCTTCACCGAAACCTCCGACCAACATGTGGACTAAGAGAGTCTCGGCAAGTGAGAGATAAGGCAGACGTTCGTAAGATGGTAGACTGGCTCCAGTCCCACCATCCTTTTAACGACTCAACGAACCTTCTAATGTTCTTGTCTACCTGTGTAGTAGCCGACGATACAGTTAACTGTGATGAGGCTCTCTCCCGTGGTTTGCAAGCAAGCAAATCAATCACAGGTCAACGATTCAGTAAAGTCCACTTAAAACGAAACAATAAAGTCACGACTTTTGCTACTGCATCTAAAACGGTCAAGATCAAAGACACTGTCGTCGAAATCAATCCTAACCAACTTTTTCACCGATTGCTGTGTGTTGTGCGTGACGATGTTGACCTCGAGGAGTACCTGACATATGAACTTGCAGCAAAGCCTCCAGCGCTGTTTGACGGGATGTTGATGCGGAAAGGCACTATGTCTGGATTGATCGACGTTTTAGAAGAAATAGCGCCGTCCAAGACAAACTTTCCAGTGAACGCAGAGTTTACAGTAGATGGAGGGTTCCTCCTGCACCGGGTTGTGTGGCCTCGTCCAGGGAATTTCAGCCAAATCTGTCTGTAGTATGTTAAGTACGTGGCAAATCAGTGGATGTGATAGCACTTCTGCTCCGTTCAGAAAAGGCACAAAGGGATCTTTCAAGAAGTTCAAGCTTGTTTAAGGGAGACAGTGTCGGTTGTCAACTAATAATTCTAGGTTTGGATGGGGAATCGCCTGCCGGAAGCAGAGTGGGGATGGATGAATCATGCAAGTCAGCTGACACCCATTCCAACTAAAGAAGAACCAGCATCGGAGCGGATACCGAACATCATATCCTGCAACTGTAACTGTGGTTGCGAGAAGAGATGCGGGTGAAGAAGACACGGTTTTCTTTGCACAAGTATGTGCGGCTACTGCGCAGGACATGGCTGCACACATCGTATGAACTACGCTGACTCGGATAGCGATGACGACGTTGAACCTTTGGCCGACGTGTTGTCATAGTAACGGCAAATAACTACAAAATTTAAAGACTACTTTTTACTGTTATTAAATCGACGCTAATTTAGGTTATAATTTTTCAGATCATGCAATACCAGTGAGTGAAAGATTTTCGCCAGTGAGTGAACAGCCAATCGAGCTCCAGTGACAACACGAAATAAGCTACCTAACTTTTACTCTTCATAATGTATTTGTATTGCTGCTTATGCCTGTATTTCACGCCTTGTGTTATGAAGTCTTCTTTGATTCATTTATTTTGTATGTTACGATAACGTTTATTATAATTTTAGACCAATTTTCGTTTGTCGCATTTAAATAAATATTATTTTTTCTTAAGCACTAAAATTGGTCTATAATTATTAATTTTAGTGTTTTGGAAGAGAACGCAGCCTGAATTAAGTAATTTGGTGCAAAAACGAATACAATCAGACACTCGGTTCAGTCGCTATGCTTAAAACTCGACAAATCCATGATGGGGGCTGTTTTTCAAAATGGCGGATTTTCCCCAAGATGGATTTTTTGGGAATTTTGGGATATCAATCAGAACACTAATCTCAACATTTCTACCATTTTTCAGCTTGTTATTTCAAATGACCGGGTTCGGCCACTTTTTTGTCTAATTTCCCTACACTATTAACAGTATTTCTATTAAGGATATTGTGGGAATGTTAATGGCTGACTGGAAATGTTCTCAAAAGTCCGGACGAATTTTTTTTGTGAGTTCCATTCATTTCTCAAAATTGATTTTTTTTTTTGATGCAAATTTACTATTTGCAGATCAGTTTCTAATTTTTTTCAATGATTTTCAGAGGGAGGGCAAGTGATCAAATTTCTTTTTTTAATTTAACAAAAAAAATTAATCAACAAAATTTTATATGACCAATTCTTTCACGAATTTTTTGTGTGAATACCATTCATTTCTCAAAATTGATTTTTTTGTGAGGCAAAATTACTATTTACAGATCAGTTTCTAATTATTTTCAGAGGGGAGGGCAAATGTCTAAATTTTTTTTTTTAATTTAACAAAAAAAATTAATTAAAAAATTTTATTTGGCCAATTCTTTTACGAATTTTTTTTGAGAGTTTCATTCATTTCTCAAAACTGATTTTTTTTTGTGAGGAAACTTTACTATTTGTAAATCACTTTCTAATTTTTTCAATGATTTTCAGAGGGGGGCAAGTGTCCAAATTTTTTTTTTAATTTAACCAAAAAAAAATTAATTAAAAAAATTTTATATGGCCAATTCTTTCACGAATTTTTTTTGTGAGTGCCATTCATTTCTCAAAATTGATTTTTTTGTGTGATGCAAATTTGCTATTTGCAGATCAGTTTCTAATTATTTTCAGAGGGGAGGGCAAGTGTCCAAATTTTTTTTTAAATTAACCAAAAAAAAAATTTTAAAAAATTAAAAAAAAAATTTATATGGCCAATTCTTTTATGTTTTCGTAAACTATATGTCAGGATGTATATTCAGGGAAAAAATTGTCAGCCTACTTGTTTCCATTTAAAAACTGCAGCCAATTTTCAAATTTTCACAATTCGCTTTGAAGTACCACATTGCATCAAACTTTCTGCTATTATTAACCAACAGAATGTATATAAAGCAATAAAAATTGGCAAAAGTTCATGAAATTAAGTATAATAGCAGTACACAACATCTCAGTTCTCAACTAGGTAGTGGGTGACATGGCCTGGATGACTTGAGAAGGTTGCAAGTTTCGTTGCAGCTGGAGAATGCTCTAAATATAGGCCAACTTTAATTAGAACCATCTTGTATTTAAAATATAGGTTGAAGTAAATGCAAGATCTGAAAAGTATAACACACGGCATTAATGATTAGCGAACATAACAGATTCAATTTTTCGGTGCAGCAATTGATATGAAATACAGGGTGATTCACGAAGATATGCAGAAACTTGGGGAGCTCATTCTACATGTAAAAGTAATGAAAAAAATTATATAAACATAGGTCCGGAAATGCTTCGGTAGCGAGTTACGGCTAGCGAAAGATTTCGCCCATAATGTAGTACCCTGGGTGAAATGAAGACATGCTGAAGTCTGGGAAGGTAAATTAAGGGGCGAAATCAGTAGTCTCGTATGATTTTTGACCTGATTAATCGAATGAAACATGTCGCAGAACTGTATCTCCCTGTGTTTGTAAGTGTATCCCACGTGGAACCTACGAAAGATGGATCGCGAAACAACCGTTTTTCCGTTTGACGTACAATAACGTTGGTAAAGTAGGTTAGACAGAAATGTTTACAACATTGTAGAAAATTTAATTCTGAAGAAAACGGTGCAAATACAGTATGTGTGTGTGGTCGGTTCGCACCGAAGTGCGAGCTTCGTTGCCGAAGCATCCGTGCTCCAGGGAGCGCTAGTGTTCCCAAGACGGCGAACCCCTAGCAGACTCCCTAGAATTACAAGAGAAAGATACTGGGGTGGTTTCCCGTGGCCTTCCCCAGGACGCCATTAAGGAATGACGTCAGACCGAAGAGAAAGTGAAGAAGAGGCTACAACACAGGAAAGGAAATTTTTGAAACATCCATGCTCGCTACCGGGATTTGAACCCGGGCGCTGGCACATTGATCTCACGACAGACCGACCACACCAGCGCGGCACAAATACAGTATACGGAATGTGATTAGATGGTCGAGTAAATGAACGTTTCGTCAGAACAAAACAACACATGTTGTACATATGGTCGACAATAACGTTGTTAATTTCCCAATAAACAGCGTAAATGTTTATTACAACTTTACATGTTACAACAGGTCTGATGTACTTACAATTTCTGCAAGAAGAATTACCGACATTGCTTGAAGATGCTTCTCTTGCAACGCGACGCCGGATGTATTTCCAACATGATGGCGCAACGACTCATTTTTGAAATAATGTTTCCACCTATTGAAGTCACCAATTCCCAAATAAATGGATCGGTCGTAGAGGTCCTATACACTGGCCACCCAGGTCACCAGAACATACGCCGATGGATTTTTGCATATGGGGATGGACGAAGGAAAAGGTTTATACGGTCAAAGTGAACTCCCGTGAGGCGCTACTTGCCCTTATTAATGAAGCATTTACGCAGTTAAAGGACAGCCCTGCTGAACTACGAAAAGCAACAAGATCAATCGTTAAACGTGCAGAAAAATGCATTGAGGTTGATCGAAATATTTTTGAGAATTTACTATAATTTTATTGATTAGGTGTAGGGTAATGTTTTTCAGTTCAATTTACTTTGCACTGTTCTCCATAACAGTTCATTTAATCGAACATCTATTAACTTTCTGTATACTGTATTTGCACCGTTTTGTTCAGAAATAAATGTTCTACAAATTTTGTTATACACTTTTGTGTGTCTAACCTACTTTACCAACATTATTGTACGTCAAACGGAAAAACGGTTGTTTCGAGATCCCTCTTTTGTAGGTTCCACGTAGGATACGCTTACAAACATAGGGAGATACAGTTCTGCGACATGTTTCATTCGATTATTTAGATCAACAACCATATGAAACCACTGATTTCGCCCCTTAATTTACCTTCCCAGACTTCCAGCAAGTCTTCATTTCACCCATTATGGGCGTAATCTTTCACTAGCCGTAACTCGCTACCGAAGCATTTCCGGACCTATGATTATATAACATTTTTTCTTTACTTTTACATGTAGAATGAACTCCCGAAGTTTCTGCATATCTTCATGAATCACCCTGTATAAATATATATAATTTATATATTATGTTTAAATTACTGTAAAAATGGAGTGCTAATTCGTTTTTGGGAATTTCCTTTATAAATACCTCTACCAGTATCATATTGAAACATATTATTTATTCTTTAATATTATGCATGCAGTTGGCAATTGTACTGAATTAATTTAATTGCATGACTAAAGTTATAGTTTTATCAAGAGGTCTTTTACTTTTCTGAAGTGAATTTAAAAAAGTAAATAATATCCCGTAAGCTAAGAACAAAGCAATTCACAGTTTTGTAGTAAAACAAAACCAAGCGATACATACAATTTGTAATCTATCAAATGCTTCCGTTGTTAAAATAACACTACTATTGATTGGCATGCAAAAGTCATTTATTCAAGCAGTTGTAATTCAAGTGACAAGTACAATTTGAAGCGATGTCCACCCTGAGCACTACTAGTAATTCTAGACTCCCATTTTGCACCATTCGGAAAACTCTAAATATGTGTTCAAATATATGTACCAAAAACTGGAAGTGAGAAACTTAGTTGAAGATATCATAATGGTTCTCTGCATAGTCGGCTTAATATATATGAGTAGTAAACCCTAATTACTAACAGCAAAAAGCCGGGCTTTGAGTAGATTCGCCACTGTTAAAATTACTTTCGCAAATTTGCTGAATAAATATACAGTGTAACTTGGATAATTAGAAGCTGAAGGGACCACTATGAAACTTCCAATTATCCAAGACTTCGAATTAAACAAATTACATCTTTTAACTTTAATTTCAGGTCCACTGAATACTTGAAAAGATTATTCTGTCAATAAGTAAATATTTATTCAGAAAGATCATGGTATGAAAGACTTAAACACTATATGTATATAAATAAAATAAGATTTATATTACGTAAGCTACAGTACATACTGTGGGCCCGGTAGCGGAGTGGGTAAGGGCGCTTGGCTGCGGGTTGGAGTTGACGGGTTCGATTCCCGGCCTCGGCGGAGGACGGGAATTTTTCCACGCTTCTTTCTCCTCCAAACGGGCCCTAGGGTCTACCCAGCCCTCTATAGAATGGGTACCGGGTTTCTTTCCCGGGAGTTAAAGACGGGCGAGCGACGGGCCGACCCCCCGTCCTCAACTTTGTCCCGTAGGTTCTGAACACTGGAGTCTACCCTCCAGCTGCATTGCGCGGTCATCTGGGCCTGATCGCAACTTTAACTTTAACAGTACATATTACATTCAATACAGAAAATTGCAGTTTTTCAAAAAATTGTGCAATGTCTGATTCTTTTGTAGAATTCAGTCGCTTAAGGTTAGCAAAATCATTAAGCATGTTTAGTGAACAGAAAACAGCTTCACTTACGTTGGTTTGTCCTTCAATGTACCGACGAAATTCGGGGCTATCCCGTACTCGTTGGCGATTTGGCATTTCTTCTTCACACCCTTTTCCACCTCGCGAATGACTGCGACCTTTTCAGCGAACATTAAATTCTTGTACACGCGTGGTTTACTGAAAGACATGGTGACACTGACAGTAGGAAGCTCGAATGGCGTCTGAAGCGTCACGTGTCGAAGGCGGGAAGGGGATTTCAGTTGTCACGTGTCGAATTTCTTAACGATGAAACGCCGAAAAGTCGTTATGGTTCGAAATTTTTTATAAAAAACTTCGAATTAAGGAAGTTGAACTTCGAATTATCCACGATTTTTTAATATTGATTTAATAAGAAATTCAAGGGACTAAGAGAAATCTTCGAATTAACCACGATTTCGAAATAAAGACGTTCGAATTATCCAAGTTGCACTGTATTAAGATTCAACAGTGACAATACTACGAAACTGTAGGATTAGTTGAAATTACAAATTTTTGTTTCAGTTTCAGAACTAATTGCGCTTTTGTTATGGTTTTTCTCACGACATTTCCCAATTTGTTAAACACAAAAAAATTCTTCTAAAATTGATAGTGTTAAGTATTGAAAATATGATTGTGCACATCGAAATGGATTTCTGTGTGGGGTTGCAAAATTTCAAATTTCTAGCAACTGTAGATTTTGAATAAAACGGTTCACAAAATGCGCTCTTGTTAGGAATGGAGAAACGCATTTCGCTCCTCTAATTAACCTGTCCCAATTACCACTATTTTCTTGACCATATCAATGTACATATAAAACTACATTGATGTAAGTTCTCAGTTGAATCAAATTCTGTTTCCAATATGTTTTCATTTAATCTTTTTTTAGATTTCCATGTCAATCTGCAAATGTACTTTTTTTAATAGTTTCAATGTTGATATTTTCAATTTATTCAAGTTTTTCATTCGTTCTTCAAATAGTTACTTATCAATATGGTTACTGGTGATATGAAAACCCAACAAATCTTCCACCAAATCATTGGTCGAAATCCTAGCATGTCTTCCAAAACCAGGTAAAAGTTGTTGACACCTTATAAGTAAATTAATAGATACGTTACTCTAAACAATAATGCAAGATTTTAAAATTTAAATTCAAAATCTTTATAGTAGACATTGCTTATTGTAATAAAACATTGTATACAAAGAAATGAATGTTTTCAATTTGAAATAATAATAATATTGAAAGTGGTTATTCAAATATTCTAACGATTTATGGGGAGCATATCATCATTGAACTGTAGTGACCAAAAGTTATGGATATTACAAACAGTCCAAAGTTTTGTGGGATCGCACTTTTTGAAATTCGAGTCATGAGATCAATCCGAAGATTGTCCGCTTTTAACTCGGGCAAGAGACATGATCATTACGTTAGTGATGGCGAGGTAGACTTTAAGGCCAATAATTAAGAACAAATTCCTTATCACTTATGAGAAATCGAACCCGACTCTTCTACATTAAAAGACAGTTATATTCCAGTTGATCTTCAGGGTCAAATGATCTTGTCATCATTTTCTTTTCTTGTTGATGATGAATGCTGGTTTACACATCTTTAATCTTAAATATCAAAACAATATCATAAAACTTACTATGACTTTCAGCTAGAATTAAAAAAAAATGAATAAGCAATGAAAATGTGGATGGATGTACTTTCACTATTTTTTTAAATAAGAAAGACCCATTATTGTGAAAACATGTGCTTCAAAATAATCGCAATTTGTTTTTAAATAACAGAATGGCGGATCTGAACCAGAAATGTATTTCTATAGTTGCTATATTTGTTGAAATTTTTTTTGAGTAAAGCTAAAACTGTTTAGAATCTTTCATTAATCTCATTTTGGAAAATTTTAGATTTCAGGGCATTTGTTTGGAAGTAGAATTGATTGTCTCAGCCTCAACAAATTTTTAGATATTTTTCACTAATAATGCAGAGTTCTAGCTTAGAAAAAAACCGGACGATTTTTTAGAAAAAAATTATTATTATTAATAATAAATTTATTATTATAAATAATAAATGTCAGATGTTAATACTCTTATAATTCTTTATACCATACTGTTTATTTTCATTGTAAGCAAGAAAAAGTACTTTCTAGCAGCTATTTTCTGCCTTTATAAGTTCATATTAGTAGTAATAGTGTGAATATAGTCCCTTGAAAAACTTGGTTTTTATGCAGTTTTCACTACTGCAGTAAAGCATTGTAGCACTGCAGTGAGAGATTCACTGGAGAGATAGTTCAGTGAAAAAGTTGGTCTACATGGCGTTTTCACTACTGCAGTGAAGCACTGTAGCAGTGCAGTGAATGATCCACTGGAAAGATAGTCGCATGAAAAAGTTGGTCTATTTGCCGTTTTCACCCTACAGTGAATCACTGTAGGGACTGCAGTGAAGCACTATAGCACTGCAGTGAAAGCTGAAAGCGATAGTCTTCTGAAGAATGATGCTGGTTTATATGCCGTTTTCACTATAGCAGTGAAGCACTGTAGTACTGCAGTGAAAGCTGCACTTGAGCGATAGTCTCCTGAAAATGTTGAGTTTATATGACATTTTCACTACTGCAGTGTACTGCAGCAATACTGTAAAGCTATACTGGAGTGATAGTGTGACTAGAGTCCCCTAAAAAGTTGGTATATATGTTGCTTTTTGAGAAGGTTCCACTGGCCAAAAGAATCGGAAAAAGGTCCTGAATATAAATCACTAATAACTTAAGTTAGTTTATATATCACTTCTCTGAAAGTTTATGTTTCACTGAGAAAAGGAGAACCTCAAAAACTTCAGTGAGTAGTTGCTCTAAATACCACTGTTCAGAAAAAGCTTGAACAAAGCTATGTAAATTTAGACTACTGCAGAAGTAATTGTCTTAGTTAAACCGAAACATATTGGCAGAAACTTTGCTTACAATGTATTTCATTTTTATTGTAGAGAACAACCATGGATTCATGTAAAGAAATTGTTTAGCTTCGACTTGTTTCTATGTTATAAAACCAATTCTGTAGTGAAAAGCAAACTCATAGCGTTTTTACGACAATTCTTCATTTTTTTGTAAAGTAAACCGAATCTTCCAAATGAGATTTTCGGAATAAGACATCAGAAGAATATTAATAAATAAGAATATTACTAAAAACTAAATTGAAAATGTAACTACGTGAATAAAAAGATGATTTGTTGTCAAGAGAATAAATGTATCTTAAAATAGAAAAGACAAAAAAGGAAAAAATAGTTTATATTTTTGGTATCATTAGTTGATAGTGATATGTGAAATAAAAAGCTAAACTAATGTTGATTGGTTTTTGTGCGGATCTTTGCAATAATATGTTCTGAACATGTAGTATTGTTATCTGAAGATTGTTAAATAAATGTAAATTACTCTAATGAAAACCTATTTTTAAAAATATAAAGAAGAGGAAAATAACAATAGAAAAGAATAAAAGAATGAAAACTTACAGTTTATGGAGGGTTGCTGGAAATGATACAATTTGGTTGAATAAAATACTGACTAGATATACAATACTGTCTAAAACCTACATCTCCGTCAGTGGATGTAATAATGTTAATTTGAGAATTATCAAATCGCAATGGAATAATTTTATACAAAAAGAATGCATTTAAATTATTTAAGGGGAATCGGTGTGTATTTTTTTCAAAATTTGAAAATTTTATGTATATATCTTCATTGAATGATAAATATTTCGAAATTTATGTCTGAGTTCAATGATAATACTCGTGGAATTTTAATAATAAAATCCCTTGTCAAGATGAAATCATTATTTTCATTGTGCACCAAAACTATATGCAAAGATGTATTTAATAAATAAAAAAATAGTGATATTATTTAAGAAAAACATTTTTGTAGAACTGGTGTTTCACGTGTACTGAATATTATTAGGAACATTACTAGAACCGTATACCTGATTATTTAAAAAAATTTATACACACATTAAAATACTTGACTCAAATCAAGACTTGAGAAAGCTGGTTCTTGCCTGCGAAACGGTCGTAATAATTGTATATTTTAATGTGTGTATAATTTTTTTTTAAATAATCAGTTGTACGGCTTTAGTAATGTTCCTAAAAACATTTTTGCTTTCAGACAATATTTCTCGATTTATCTAATAGGAAAATTACTTACCTTCTGTTATGAAAACGAAAAGATTGAAAAATAAATATGATTTGGAAAAAAGTTTGACCTTTTGTTGAAAATGTTTTGTTTTCGATTATGCTGTGAAGGACAAAATTTATTCTACTTCCTAAAGTTGTGATGTGCCGTAACTGCGTAATTTTTTTTTGCTTTGAAGGAGAGGAAATTATTTCTACTTTGTAGATTTTGTGATGTAGCGAAACTGCATGATTTATGGAATTGCTATTCGAAAAACGGAATTGTACAGAGCGAAAAGAGATTTGTAAAATTTAACTTTCAAATCTATTTAGTAATAAAGATGTCCATGTAACGAGAAAATTTGTGATTTCTTGCTGTTGATTGGTATTTTCTGTTCTCATGTAAGCTAATAATTTTGATTTGTAATCGGAGGAACAACAATTTTTTTTGGCTTATTGTTATTGTTGATTCCTTATATAAGTTTTACATAAGAACTCCATAAAAGGAGAGAACTTAAGTTGAAAGTATCAAGTAATTCAATACCCCCACACCTGGCATAAAGTTTTACAACTCTGTGGGAATTTTCAGCACAACAAAAAAACCTTTTGCTCCTGGTCCGACTCCTTCTATGAAGAAATTATAAAAGGGCTTTAGTACTTTTCAGAGTTGAGCTATCTCTACCTCATGAAGATTCCGAAGTGATTCTTTCAAAATCATAGTATACATTCTAGGATTTAATGCATCCAATCTTGTTTCTCGAGAAGATTCACTAGAACTCTCTATTTAACTATTTATTCTAAACAAAATAATCTAAACAAGATCACAGGTATTTGACCACCTAAAAGACACAATATTGATACCACCTCAATTCATTCATTATACTTTTACATCAACGTTGATATCGAAAACGTGCCCGAAACGAAAGTTTTCAGTATTGTCCCAGGCCATAACGATGATCCCGTGCAATTCATACACTTCTGAACAATATTGTGGAAAACCATTATCAAAATAACAATGGGATTCTTTTCTCTTTCACTCCCCATTCACGTAAGGTCAATGTTCAGATATCAGGGCCCTATCCTTTAAAGTTGTCAAGACACATCTCCGTTATTCTAACTTTTTATCTATCAGAGGAATTCTGTCAGAGTACAGAAGCCCTCAGTATTAAATCTGTATGGAAGTTTTCACAGTATCTATATTTATTCGGACATCGTTGAAAGCAGTGTCTTGGAAGACACAATGGCTCCTTTATTCTGCATGGATCAAGTACGCGGAAATGACGGAGATCTCGTAACCGAGGCATAAAGCAATCCGGTCTTTACTATCACACTCTTTGGAAACCATTTCTATTTACTTGCGTGGCCCGCCGAACTTTCCATCCCCTTGAGAGGACGTGTTCATTTCGAATAGCCCACTGACATTAGCGAGCTCATTAAACCATATTAGTGCGACCATCGGAAGTATCACTAATAATATTCTATAGAGGCGGGTCGTGGTAGCAACCTTTCCACTCCCGACATACCGTTTTTCATTGTTCATCGCTACCAACGAGGGCACGGACTCGGTGGTCTATTCTCCTCTGTCTCATGTTGGGTCCAACTCCTTCTTAAGGAATTTTACCCTTTCTGCAAGACGATCGGCCCTACGTAGAGAAACACGACTCGATATCGAGCGTGATAACATGATATCCAGCGGGACAGCCTTTTAAAGAAGCCGCCAAAGCACTATACTTTTATATCATTTTATACTTTTACCTCTATACTTTTACCTCTATACTTTTACCTCTTATTTCGAGAGGTAAAACGTTAGACCTCACAGGAAATTGCATTCTAACATCTTTCAGCAAAATAGGGCTCTACTTAACAACGTTGATCTCCGCATTCGGCTGATTCGAAATAAAAACTACTTTAATAAAAAAGTTTAACGTGCCTTGAATTTAATATTATTAGGCCTACTACACTGGCACTCGTCAAAAGCTAAAAAACAAATAAAATCGCAACGTACGTTTCGGAATATCAAAACATAATTCCTTTTTCAAGCTAAAAAAAAACCCTACCTTATTTAAAAATCTATCATCTCTTATCAGGAGTCGTTAATTGAGTGAGAACCGGCCGTGGTCTTTTTATAGGATGCGATCGCCCTTCCCCTGGTGGGTGTTTCTGTAATTACTTTCGGAAGAAGCTGTCTGCTATAAAAGGTCGAAGCGCCGTAATCAAATCAACCTAAAGTCCATATTCCAGTATGTTTTTTGTGGATACATCTCGATTATAACTAC
>JAFIDM010000007.1:10360481-10373714 GCA_023159025.1 Thereuonema tuberculata | reverse complement strand
CATAAAGAAACCCAAAAAGATTTTGCACCTCCAGCTGTCACCGGAAGGAGTTTATAAAGAAAGAGTTTATAAAGAAAGGACAATAACAGGATCAGAAGGTGCGAACATATAAGAATCCCACTCTCGCTCCAGAAAGCGAGACCCCACAAAAGCAAAACACAACCAAAAATACACAATAATAGAAAAAATATCAAATCCGGAGCCTGCGTACAGCTACGCTAAACGAAATTTATCTATAGCATAAGCAAAGCTTTTAAAGTACCCAGTTTAAGTAATAACAAATTTTACGTGCCTAATAAATCAGCAAAGGAACCAAATGATAAATTAAACATTTAGTCTTTAATGACAAAAAATTATGTACAGTATGATTCTCAAAAGAAAACCTTCAACAGTACAGTATATAGATACTGTTCATAATTGCTAATTAAAACAATTGAAAACTAATTTTAAAAACAAAAACTTACTTAATTTAGATAAAATGATTATCGAATGTTTTACAGGAGGAGACAGATCATTGAAAAGGGAACAAGTTTATAAAACCTCATCTTGCGAAGACGAGGATGAAAGAAGATAACATACTAAAATAATGGCTTTTAATCTTTAATACTGTATATTTCTGACAAATTAGCAATAATCTTTCACTTAGAAATATACGATCTCAGCTTGTAATCAAGCAGTTAATTTAAGATGTAACAAGAAGTTCGAAAGAACTTGAAGTCTAACATGTCTTTTTTTAATACAGTAAAACCTTGATATAACGCTCCCGCTTATAGCACTTTCCCGTTCTTTACGCTCCTTTTATAAGGTCCCTGGAATTTTCTATATACCTCTGTATACTTTTACCCTCTTATAACGCTTCAAATTCCGCTTGTAGCGCTTTTTTATATCGGAAATTTTGTATCGAAAAGAAAAGTAACACTGTAAAGATTCTTTTTTTTTTCCCTGATAGGAGGGAATCTTTGAACTCTATGAAATGCGGGTCTGTGATACAGTGGTGTAAAATGTCGAAGCGGAAATCCCTTTTTATAAGTGAAAATTTACAAATTCTCCGTAAGTACGACGAGAATTCTACTGAAGTCAGAAGGATTTCGCAGAATCTCAAGGAATTCCCTCGTCCAGTCTGCGAACAATAATGAAAAACAGGGATGCAATTACCGATGCAGCGAAGGGTTGTTGCAAACATAAAAAAGTATAGTGTGCACTAAATCTGCTCCGAAAATATATTAGTATTGCTCCTCCCTCCCCCCCTCCTAGTGGTGTATTAATTGACGTTAATAATTACCTGAACCGCATTGAAAATATCATAATTCATAGCAGTAGCAAACACACCCGGCAAACCACAATCAAAGATCTTTTTAATAGGAAATAAGGTCTTATTTGCAGTATATCTACTGCAGAATCAAGTATGTTTGTTGTAAAATGTTGTCCAAATCTTTCCCCATCTCATAAATCATTTCCCGTCTATAGCACTATCCCGCTATTTACGCTTGTAGGTCATGGTCCCTTGACGTGCGTAATAACGGGGTTTTACTGTATTTATTTATTTATTTATTTAGTTTTGTTTTCAGTATCCTGACGAAAGCAAAAAGTCTACATGTAAATTCAAATTCTAATTTTTACTGAATACAAACAATACACATTTTTCATTTTCTGAAGATGAAGTTAAATACGCTTTATTTGCTTAAATTGATTAATCTTAATCGTATCAAACCATGCTCAATGGATTATGGATTTAATATTATATTTATTGTTTACGACAATAAAGCCTTAATAGAAATAGGATAGAATCCATTGTTTAGATTACAATGCTTTCTATAAAACTTTTAGTCTTCTGATAAGGATCAGAAGACTACTATTCCCGTTTTGTCTGGAGACAAGTATCATCAAAATATCATTAGCAACAATGGCAACAATCGCAACAATTGTTATTAGCAACAATGACAACAATCGCAACAATTGTGCCTTTTGCATTCGCAACAATCACATTTATAATAAGGAAATTAAGGCAATATCAATTATATTGTCATAGATAAAGAAGACGTTGCGAAGCATTGTGATTGGTTTACTAATCGTTATCCCTACCTTGTTTGGTGCTAATTTCTCGACAAGGACCTACTTGCAAAAGATTTTCAAAAATGAGTCTCTAATATTCGAATACGCAAACTACACTTAAAGACGTTCCGTAATGAAATCGGAAAATTTCTTGTTGAAGAGGTTATCTTGAAATACGGCGCACCAAGAAGAATCACCAGTGATAGAGCATTGTCTTTTACCTCCAAACTTCTGAGAGACATCTTTAAATGATGGAAAGCCGATTTACGAACTTCTACGGCTTATGACTATGGAATGAACTTAAATGTGGGAAAAACCAAGGTGATGAGAATAAGCAGGCAAGTAGGTAATGTCAATATATCCTTAGAGGGAAAGATTATGCAACAAGTAAAGGCTTTGAAATATTTGGGAAGTCTGGTGAAATGGGATGGAAGTTGTACTGAAGAAATAAGAAGTAGAATAGCAATGGGTAAAGAAGCATTTGAAAAGGTAAAAGCATTGTTAACAGCACAAGGCATTTCAATAGAATTAAGGAAAAGGTTTGCTAAATGTTTTGTTTGGAGTGTGGTGTTATATGGTTGTGAATCATGGACTATTAAAAAGAAGGAAGAGAGATTTCTAGAAAGTTTTGAAATGTGGCTCTGGAGAAGAATGTTAAAAGTGAAATGGTCGGATCGAGTAAAGAACGAGGTCGTTTTAAAAAGGATAGGTGAAAAAAGGAAATTGTTTGAAACCATACGCAAGAGAAAAGCCTCTTGGTTAGGACATGCGCTACGAAGAAATTGTCTACAACAAAGAATAATAGAAGGAAAAGTGGAAGGAAAGAGAGGAAGAGGAAGAAGAAGGATTGGAATGCTGGATGATGTTAAAAGGGGAAGAAAGTATGAACAATTGAAGAAAGATGCACAGGATAGAAGAAAATGGAGAGCGTCTAATTGAAACCTGTCGTAGACAGTTACACCAGACAGTTACACCAGAGAGAGAGAGAGAGAACAGATCGTTTGAACAATCATGGAATTCCATGATTGTTCATTCCATCCATGTATGTTGACGCCTACAACACTTTCAAACAAGAGACAACGGGGTTCGCACCATTCTATCTTATTCATGGCCGAGACGCTATGAAACCCTGGGCCACTATTCTGTCTCAGAATTCGTCCAAGGAGGCACTAGTCAACTACGGTGCCGAACTAACTACAAGTGAAGAAGAAGCTCATCAACTTGTCCGTATACGAACGATCGCCTCCCAGGCCGATGACAAATGCAGACACGACGCCCATTACAAGCTACCAATTAGGAGATTACATATGGATTACGAATGCAACATTTAAATGCAAATGTGAAGCATTTTAATTTGAAAATAAGTCGCTTTTTCTCATAAATTTGTATATCTTACACCTCAAGATGTTACTGTAGCTACCATTTTATTTGACAGTCAATAATTCTTTACTATTTTATTATTCAGACCCTAGCAGCAAAGCCTGTCGGACGACAGGCATAAAAAAATCTGAAAGATCATTTTATTATTAACTATCAAATATGAAGTAAATATAATCTAAATACTGCGCTGACTTGTGAACGAAGCTTCTACGGCAAAAATGGTTTTGAGTTTCGAAATCAGCGTAAACAACTGAGTAAGTATGCCAAATTTCATTAAAATGGATTTAGTGGTAACAAAATTACTTGGTTTTGAACGTATATTTTGTTAGAATTTCAGTTGTCGAGGTCAGTTCCCAAGAATAAAATTTCATGGAAACAACATGGAATGACACAATGAACTAGTATTTTCATCCAATTTGAGTACCCTTGATTCAATGGTATCATTGAGAACCGTTGGATCTATCTTAATAGCTTAATGATATCGACTTACAGACAGACAGACGAACTTAGCCAATATATATATATATTAGCTAAGCCGGACAGCTATCTGAAATTTTAAAAAATCCCAATACAAACTTCAGAAAGCTGTTTCTGTGAATATGTATTCTAATTATTCACTTCATCAGCGGCATCTGGTGTTAAATTTTGAAACTAAACTAAAATTTGGAAGTATTAAAGCGCATTATTCAAAGAAAATTGCTCTTTTTATTGTATATATTCTTTTTAATTTTTTTAATTTTTATGTACTTTTATTATACTTTTTTTGTTTTTTACATACATAGAAAAAAACTTAATATATATAGAAATAAATTTCAATACATACATAGAAAAAATTCATTATAGGGGAAGGTCCTCGAGTATGGGACAGCTAAGCCTTTTTGCAAATTGCAGGATTGTTTAAGACTAAATCAAATTGAAAGTTATACTAAAACAAACTTCAAGGTGTTATAAAAACACCCTTTGAAGGAATTACGTCAAACCGGAGCGATACCATATTTTTTGTTTCATTTGAAAAACCCTTACATTTTGCTCATTCAAAATGTTGGAGGGTTGTATGGGACACCTTGTATAAGTTACGGAATAAACCAGTCTGATTTGTAATTCACCCTTCTACAATAAAATATGTAATATTATATGTTATAAACCATTATTACAAGTATTAATAACCTTAAAACATTTAAATTTAAGTTTTTAAAAAATTTAAATTTAAGTTTTTAAAAAATTTTAAATTTAATTTTTTGCCACTTTAAGAAATTAAAATGTGTTATGAAAACAAACTGTTATCACAAATGTTTCTTTATTTGACACACTTTGGTAAACAAGTGAAAAATGGTAAGCAATTAGCAATTGTTTACATAAATGCATTAATTTTTTACTTTACAGCCATCGCATTTGTAAAAAAGACTGTCCTCAATATTAGCACAATTCTCGTGGGACCATCCCAGGCACTCACTACACTGTATCCAGTCTTCATCGAAGGATTCTCCACAAACTAGACAGTAGATAACTGTCTAATATTATTTATTTATTTATGGGAAGTAGGGATTGTCGAAATGTAAAATGAAAATGTAGATGAATACATCTACCTTGGACAGATTGTAAGCTTCAAGGATAGACAAGATCGAGAAATCAATAGAAGAATTGTTCAAGGTAACAGAGCCTTTTGGACACTTAAGGAATACCTTACAGGTGATCTCCCAATATGTCTGAAAAGAAAAATATTTGACATATGTATTACCCCTGTATTCACATATGGCAGTGAAACTTGGAACACCACAGAAAGACAATGCGAGCAATTAAGAGTGTCACAAAGGAAACTTGAAAGGAGAATGCTAAATATAACTATAAAGGACAAAATAAGAAATGAAACTATAAGGAAACAAACAGGAATCAAAGACTTTATAGAAGTAATAAAAAATTCTAAATGGAGATGGGCAGGGCATTTGGGAAGAATGAATGATGAAAGATGGACTCGATTACTAACGGAATGGCAGCCAAGAAATGGAAAGAGAAAAAGAGGACGCCCAAAAAACAGATGGAGAGATGACCTACAGAAATTCAGGGGTGCAAGATGGTGGAGAGAGACAAAAGATAGAAGAAGGTGGCGGAAATTGGGGGAGGCCTATGTCCTGCAGTGGACTGAACCAGGCTAAGAAGAAGAAGAAGAAGAAGAAGGGATTGTCGAAACAGATAGTAATAATAATGAACCTGCTTTATCTAGTTAAAGCAATCGCCTAATTTGTGCATTTCAATTTTGTCCCATACAACCCTCAACGCACCTGTCCCATACAACCGGACTGTAAAGCGACGCAACTTTTACTCTAAAGGTCAAACTATCAATCCGATCGGAAAGAATCGCTCATAACTTACTTACAATAACCTTTAGTTGCTACCAAGACAATTAAACCATTTGTGTACTTACTTACAATGAAGATGGGATGGTCTAAAGTTATCTCCGTGCACGAAAATTTGGCGCAAAACCAGTAAAACACGACTCACAAGAGAACGCGTTGCAAAACAAATTCAAGATTCCTAACACTGGTCTTTGGCATCACTGCGTTCACGGCAATGCCGATGTTGGTGCTGCCCCTTGCATCGTTTGGCCAAAACCCCGCCTGTCCCATACAACATGCTGTCCCGTACTAGAGGACCTTCCCCTATACATAGAAAAAATTATTTTTTCCACATACATACATAGAAAAATTCCCCAACACATACATACATACAAAAAAAACCTCCCCTTTGTATAATCTAAATACTGCGCTAACTTGTGAACGAAGCTTTTACGGCAAAAATGATTTTGAGTTTCAAAATCAGCGTAAAAAACTGAGTAAATATGCCAAATTTCATTAAAATCGGTGCACTGGTAACAAAATTATATCGAGTTACGGACAGACAGACAGATAGACGAAATTAGCAAATTATATAAGTTGATAATGATAGCAATTGATTTAACACGGCATTGTCGGCGTTTGATTTAAAGTAATCAAATGCACAAAGTATATGTAAGCAATTTCATAATGGACCCCATGAAAATTCCAAGTAAGAATCCTACCAATAATATTACCGCTTGAACAATGATAAACAGAAGGAATGAAACCACACAGAATAAAGTGGAGATAAGTCCAGCATAAGGCATCAACGCTCTCCACCCCTTCTTTCGAATGAAAATAGCCATAGGGAAAACTACTGTTATTGGTTAAATAACTAATGACTTTCGAATAATATATATTGGAACTCCAAGATATCTCTGCCACTGATAAACCTGCACCTGAGGTAGTTACTCTACCTGAACAGTCTACTAGGTCTGCCAAGCTTGATCGCAATTCTGCATGAATGATTCGCACTCTGTTTATCACTTATTCCAGCTGTAATATTTGTGGCAGGATTAATTATAGGGGTCCATTATTATTAATGAGGTCCATTATGATGAGAACACAAGAGAGGAGATTTCTAAATTTAATTAATTTAAACTGCTTGCCCACAGTGCCGTAGCTAGAGGACTGGGGGCCCTGGATCAACAAGTGATTATGGTTTCGTAAAAAAAAAACCCTTCTTTCGGGGGCCCCCTTTGCTCGGGGGCCCCGGGGCACTGCCCCGGCTATAGCTACGGCCCTGCTTGCCCATATACTGTACTGTTTGTTCTATCTTCTTAGATTTTAGCAAATCCGTTATTCTAGTGCAGAAATCATCATCACGAACTCTGTTCTTTGCAGAAAATTAATCATTCACAATTACTATTATCCTCCAAATGAAAGTTGACCGGCGGAAGTTTGAACTGCGCAGCCCTTCCGGTAGCTGATCAATTATGTTTTCCTGTCACAATGGACGACAGGGTCTGTTTTCACTGAGAAAGACATGTTGATAACGCCAAATTAAAACTTCTCTCGACTATTTAGCGTTATTTCAATACCAGTTGCTAACAATAAGTATTTATATAAATAAATAAATATATATTATTTATAAATACAATGCTCTTTCGCAAAGTAACAAGCGATTACCGTAATGGCGGCGTCCTGTCATTAAATCAGACAGAAGTGCCTGACCAGACTAATCGATGATATATGCGCAGATCTCACAAAAACAGGGCGGCCATTTCTCATTTGGAGGACAAATAATACTGTTAATGGTCAATAAAATTTAATTTTAATTGGAATAGTTAAGGCTTTGTTGTTTATTTTCCTTTACAGTCCTTAGTTGTATTATCGATAAATGGTACAAGATAATGATCGCACAACAGCCGCCTGACTTTTGTACAGACATTGAACGATTGCCGCAGGGCTTGTTGTAGCTAAGTAAAGGCTACTATCAAATCACAGATATTCTTTTATTCAGATATTCACAATTATTCTTCATAGGATACCTTTGTTACTATTCTTATTATCATAAGACAGAACATGAAATTTAAATTAAGAATTCAAATTTATTATTTAAGTTTTTAATTTTTCAGTTATTGTTGTTTTCTTTTCATTTTATAATAAAATGTCTTAATTAAATTATGTCATCTTGCTTACGAAAATTTGAGACGTACTTTTATTAAATCAACAATTTATTTGTAGGAAGTTGTAATTAATTTATATTAATTCTCTCAATTTCTCTTAGTACCTACCCAGAAACGTAAATTATAAATATTAAAAACATTCAAGTAGATATTATTTGCAACAAACTGTTGCTGAAAAACTAAATTAGTTTTAACAGTGTTGAAAGCTCGGAAATTTTTGTAGATGTTCTGATGGTGTACATATAGATGACATTACTATGTTCCTTTTTGTAAGGTTTATATTTTAATTACGTTTTTTTAATTCTCTTAGTACATATATACTTAGCTATTCATCACGTCGTGGGGACTGAGTACATAGCTATGCGGGGTAAAGACCACAATACTCTTGCTCATATTTTATCTTGAGCCATGTTAATTTTTTTTAACAAACTTTTTAAGAAATCAGACCAACCATTTTGCGAGGGATGCGGAGGTCATTTTTCCAAGGATAGAAGGAGGTGAGATCGTAGTTTGGATCACCAATAAGTAACGTACCAAATTTTAAGAAAATCAGACCAACTGTTTTAACGTCATGTGAGTTCAAACAGACAAATAAAGGGAATAACATGTTCAAGTGGAGTATTAAGCTTACAGGTGCTCAGTCAATAAACATATACGAATAAAGATATTTTTTGTTCTTGTTCTTTCTTGTAAAGAAATCTCATGTTCACTTATCGCATATGGAAATATTTATTTAGATTGATGAAGATTCATATTACTCTCAATCCTCGTTATCAGATGACTCTGATTCCACGAATTCGCATAAGAGCTTTTTCAAAAGTGTAACTCATTTGCTATACACGTGGTCTCTTAGTGCCCATTCGGGTCCAGGGCAATAGCAACGAAAAATTCTCAAATCTCTTAGCTTAGATTCGAGCTTCACCAAAGGAAGTTGAGGTCTTCTTCTCCCGCGGCTTATGTTATGTTAGCAAGCCTCCATTTCGTTTTGATATGTTGTAAAGAGTTTAATGGACAAGATTCGCTGGAATTCGGGTAGATAAAAATATATTATTTAGTGGATTTCCTACAGGATCAATGTTTCAGGAATTTTTCAGGAACATCACCTCAGCGATTAAAGAAAATTAACTGCAGACCTAGTTTACATCACAATTGCCTTAATATTAATTTATCAATATAAGTAATTCTACATTTTCACTTGCCTGAGTTACGTAGATGAGACCCAAAACAAAAAATAATAAACAAACCACAAGATAGACTATTTTTCTTCCTTGAATTATACTAAACTGAAATTCTTCTTGTATTGGTTTTATAAACCCTTCAATAAAACAGAACTAAAAAGAAAAGTGTATTTTCATTATTTTATTAATTAATAATAACATTTAACAATTAAAGTAATTACCGTGTGTAAATTAAAATTAATGAAGAATTTTAGGTCATCACAAATCTGAATTAAAAAAATTGTCTGTACAATTAAAATACATGAGTGCTTTTGTATTAGGTCAAACTGGTAATCTCACAGAAATTTTAAGTAATTTGAAAATTCAAACTAAAATGCAATATTTCAGTAAAATATAATGAATTTAGAAAAAAACAGTGAAGCAGGTAAGGTAGTTTTTATAATTTTTCAATATACATATCCTAGAGCGAGTCATACCTTATATCTAACCTGCAGCTAATCGACAGACACGCTTCGTTAATATTTTCCTCATTTTTTCGGATGACAGGTGAGCGATCCTCACATTAACGAAATTAAGCATCGAACATTTAACTATGTGTAAAGGCTGTATTGAATGCTGTTAGGATTTACCAGTTTGGCCTACTCGGAACTAGTTTGGCCTGAAATCGGGTTTGGCCAGTAAAATACAGACTTGTACTAATCAAACAACAAATCGTATCAGGAAAAAATTGAAAGCCATGTATGTATTAGAATTTTAATTAATAAAATATGGACTTAAAAATGCTTAAATATTTATTAAATACCTGCGTATCAATATCAAGCAGTACTATTGTAAGGAATAGTAAAATAGCCCAGATTGGCGACCAATGTAATTCAAGCACAACAGTTGGGAATATTATGAAAGCAAGATCAGAACCTGAAAGTTAGCAGAATATTATTATTATTTGTAATGAAAAATGAATCCAAGTATTAGAATTTTTTTTAATTCTTGCATTAAATTACTCAGAGAATTTTCGATTTATATGAAGTTAATAATCTTAATGTTTCGAGGGAAAAAAATAGTTTTAAGAGGAAGGTTAGAAGCACTATTGTCCTCAAAATGAAAGTTGACCGGCGGAAGTTTGAACTGCGCAGCCCTTCCGTTAGCTGATCAATTATGTTTTCCTGTCACAATGGACGACAGTGTCTGTTTTCACTGAGAAAGACATGTTGATAACGCCAAATTAAAACTTCTCTCGACTATTTAGCGTTATTTCAATACCAGTTGCTAACAATAAGTATTTATATAAATAAATAAATATATATTATTAATAAATACAATGCTCTTTTGCAAAGTAACAAGCCTTTACCGTAATGGCGGCGTCCTGTCATAACATCAGACGGAAGTGCCTGACCAGACTAATCGATGATACAAGCGCAGATCTCACAAAAACAGGGCGGCCATCTCTCATTGGGAGGACAGTAAGAGCCTGCCATTCAATAATGGCTCTATTGATCTTTCCCAACTTTAATAATCTTTACAAAAGATACAGGTTACAGTTTCATCATTTCATAACAAGATATAGAAATTAGAACATGAAGAATCTGGGTTGACCGCTGCGTAGTATACAAAGGAAAAATAATAAATATACAAACATTGTTTTGCGGTGATAGATAGGATAGATAGAGCGGATACTGATAGATAGGATGTGATGATTATTATTTTTCCGAATCTTCCCTTTTATGTTCTCGGTGCGATGCATCCGGTGTACTAGCATTTAGGGGCCAAGATAGCAAACCTGATGCTAAGCTACCTGATGGTATATTCAAAACAGTACGTCGTGTCTTCAAAATCTCTTGATTTTCATGCTGAAGCAAAATTTTATCTTAAGTCATCTATGGGTCATTCCACAGAAAACGTACTTTTTTACGTACAAGGCAATTATTTACTTAAGAAATATTCAAAGTTCTTCTTTCAGTGGTTATAAACAGCAATACAAACGAAGGAAGATATGAACATTGGTATTCTTTGTTCTTTCATTTTATTTCTATTAAATTTTTAAACAATAGTGAAGATATGTATACCTCCGTTACGTGTCACAAGTGCTTCGTCAGAAGGGTGGTCAATTATTTCATGAATTTAAGGAAATATTGAATAAGTGAGTCATATTGTATTTCTTACATTAAAAGGTGAACTTCAGTTCGACATAAAAAAAAATGAGAAAATGTTAGCTTGAACATATGTTTTTAGGTTTGAAAGTTTGTCACAGACTTTCCCTGTATCCTCCGTTCTGAAGATATTTTAACAAATTCCCATTAGATGGCAATGGTATTCACAAAGAGTGGATGAAGGAGGAAAAGACGCCACTTTGTTTTAGCTCTATCTTGTGTTTGGAGTAAAATAGTATGGTTTAACTGTATTCTATCTAACAGTTTCTTCAGGATTCTCAAGACGGTTCTAATCTTTGTGTATCCTCCGTTCTCAACTTAGACAAATAAATAACATTGAGAAAATACATAGAACTTGTTGAAGTTATTCTTAAATACGATTCAATTACATTTTAAAGGATGTTCACGAGCTAACCTCACAATAAGCATGACAAACTAGGGAAATTTTGCAGAAATGTATCCTCCGTAGATGTATCCTCCGTTAAATTAACATTGAATGGAGGATATTAATTTCGTAACAGAGGGTAAAAAATCATTTATTTAAATACTATGAGTCTCAATAATTGATTTAGTATATGTACTATATTGTTTATTATCATTATCTCAATAATTAATTTAAAATATTTATGATTTTGGAATATTTGTTTATTATTATCGGTAAATTTCTTTTCTGCTATTTTGCGATAAGTTAATGTTCTGTTTAACCACTCAGTTTCAGAATAAATTGAAATTTTACTTAAATTATGAGTTATGCTTTTAAAATATGGTAGATTTCATTACTGTATCTTATTCTCTGTTACAGTTGTGTATCCTCGTCCATATCAAAATTTGATTTTATTCCTTATTTCATGAAAAAGGAAGAAACAATGTAACAATTCATTTTATAATTCATAGAAGCAATAATACTGCTTAGAAAATAAATTTCAGATTTGTTTGTCAATACTTTTTTTTAACATTTTTGTCTCTTAAAAGTTACGTTTTCTGTGGAATGACCCCTATAGAGCTATCTTATCTGATTCCACCTAGTTAATATTATTATCATTTGGATGGATAATATCAATGAGTACATTTGTCCTTTTTTAAAGCCTACGAAAAACGATATCGGACCTGTTTACATTGATGGCTGTATCTATGTGCAACGGCAAATCATAATAAAGTCTAGTTTGATCATCTTCGAGTACCGATTGTTGTATATGTAGTAAGGCACTACTTCTCTTTCCTCTATGAGACCAAATTTTTTACCTAGTGTCATATGAATTACATCAATATTTGCAGTGTGGTTATGCCTGTCGAGTTATTCCGTGTTTGCCAGGATGAAGCATCCTGCTATCATATGATCTACTGTCGCAGAATTTTTTTGGCAAATTCTGCATTTATTGGGTAGGTCTAATTTTTCAAAGTATTTCTCATAATTATTTGTCGCTACCAATTGATCCAAGATAGAATGGATAAATCCCTCTGTCTCAGCAAGCAGCGTTTAGCCACCGTACTGAAAATTCCATTTCGTTTAAAAGGTCTTGGCAATACTAGCTCTAGCATTACGATTCATTTTTTTTAACGTGTTTTGAAACTCTGATTTTTATACTATTAAAAACACATAACAATTTAAAAAATATTTAAAAAATACTTAAAAAAAACATTTAAAAAAGATATCACCACGTTTCGAACCATCAACTATAATATTGTCCTTTATCAAGTGTATCCCTCGTTAAAAATTGATCCTCCGTGAATGGATTCATTAACAGAAATGAACATCCGTTGGATGTTGGGCGGAAGCTCAGGTAGCCCCTGGTGTTGAAAAACTGAAACACTTTGGAATGAAATAGAAGTCGTTTTTTTGTGTATGTTTACGTCTAGGAATTTTAAATTCCATATTCCAGGACATTGGTTGTTAATAAGTCCTGATTGTAACTCTTGCGGAGTCTCATCATGCCCGACTCGTAGAATTTGCGAAGATATGAATCTCGGTTGCTAC
>JAFIDM010000007.1:10347079-10360099 GCA_023159025.1 Thereuonema tuberculata | reverse complement strand
CTGCTTTTGGAGTGTTCGGTTGTGGATTAGAGTATAAACAGTGTATATCGGTATCATGAGGCGAATTAATCCCATATTTGTTGTCAAAATGTTAGAGGTAAAGTTGCGGCATGCTGAATATGGAAACGTAATCGGAGTCGAGGATATGGAATTCGCGAATATGTTATATATCATCATAATTCAGAAATTTAATGGGGATGGCTCAGAAATGCATTAAGATATGTTGGATGGTATAGTGATTTCGAAGGACAGGATGAGCCTGTACCTGAAGTTGGCTATTCCAGCAGTATAAGATGTTCATCTCCAGAACAACAGGAACCTTCAAGTTACAGTGAGCACTAACCATCTCCACCCAAAATGTCGAGGCCCAGTGAATTACAAGATATTGATGACAATATACTGGAGAACTTTTATGAAGACTATTACAATCGTGGCTTCAACTGTGGTGATCATTCAAATGTCTCTCGTGGTAAGACGTGCAGTTTTGCATGAGAATGACTCATACCATTATTTTTGGCATGAGTGATTTATATTCTAAGCACATTTTTGTGCGTTCGAGGTCAAGCACTTCCCTTGTTAGATTTATTGGGACTAATTCTTCAATTCTTTAACCACCGAAGATCGGCTATCTGACAGTTCCATGCGAACACAGCCGATGCTGTGCAATTATGAAAAAAAATCTATTTTTTAAAAGCTCTCTGATAAATTCTGACGCATAGAATTAATGCATCTAAGTATAAACTTTATTTATTTTTGAAAGATAATCTCAGTACTGTGATAATACTTTTGTAATAACTCTCCGTCCAGCTGAAGTGGACACAATTCGAAGGAAGCCATTTCTACGAATCGGCGTGACGTCACGACTGACGTGTTACAAAGCTTCACTCCGATTGGTTACTTTCCGGTGGACCAAATGTTTTGCCTGATCAAAATAAAACCATTCGGTCAACGTGTTTTATTGGCAAAGAACCATCGCTCGAAAACCTGGCAGACAAGGTCACATGCGACCTGGGATCCGTGCACAAAGGCTTTTACTTTATCGTGTTCACCCTACTTTAGGCTTAATGCCGTCAAACTGGGAAAGGATGGGGAAAAGACTGCGATTTAAAGATGGTTAGCAAGAATAGAGAAGATAAAAGAAACATCGTGGAAAGCGAGAAACGAACATGCAGAAGCAGAAAGGGGAGAGAAACATTATGAGAGATCTAGAAAAGCATGCAGTAGGAAATCTCTAGATGTGGATAAAATAGGAAAGTTAAGAAGAACTATGCTATCCTTCTTCTTTTCCAACATTCATAATCTTGACAAGTAACGTCCTGGGCTTTGGTGATTTACTTAACATACTAAATTTACATTGCTTTCTAATAGCATCACTGAAATTAGCTATACCCATATGCTTCTGATCTATTCTCACATATAACACCAGACCATGTTACAAGCTATTGTTTTACCAATAAAATATAGGAACTCTGTCCGAAACATTCATTTATATGCTGTTACAGTATATTTCTAGAAATCTCTCTTCCTTCTTTTTAATAGTCCATGATTCACAACCATATAACACCACACTCCAAACAAAACATTTAGCAAACCTTTTCCAATAGAATTAAGGAAAAGGTTTGCTAAACGTTTTGTTTGGAGTTTGGTGTTATATGGTTGTGAATCATGGAAAAAGAAGGAAGAGAGATTTTCAGAAAGTTTTGAAATGTGGCTCTGGAGAAGAATGTTAAAAGTGAAATGGTCGGATAGAGTAAAGAAGGAGGACGTTTTAAAAAGAATAGGTGAAAAAAGGAAATTGTTAGAAACCATACGCAAGAGAAAAGCATCTTGGTTAGGACATGTGTTACGAAGAAATTGACGACAACAAAGAATAATAGAGGGAAAAGTAGAAGGAAAGAGAGGAAGAGGAAGAAGAAGGATTGGAATGCTGGATGATGTTAAAAGGGGAAGAAAGTATGAACAATTGAAGAAAGATGCACAGGATAGAAGAAAATGGAGAGCGTCCAATTGAAACCTGTCGTAAAGACAGTTACATCAGAGAGAGACAGTATATTTATGAATATGATTTTCATCTACCTCATACTTAGGTTTACAAATCAATTCTTAATAGTCAGTTGCAGATTTATGTATAACATTGCAAGATGATTCCTTTCTAGTTGGACTCGGCAACAAATGAACAGTGTTTACTAAAATCCATTGTTATGACTTAAGGAAAGCACGCATCTACGTGATTGGCGATATTAGAGATGGAAACAGTTACTGACAGCAACAAAGGAAGGCAATGATGATTGAATTCATCATTATAATATCAAACTTATCTATTATTAGCGTAGTCTTTGGCTGCTCGTAGCGCCAAATTCCATGATATTAAATACTATTTCAAATTCTTAAATACTACATCAAATACAATTTCGTGAGATGAGCATTTTCTGGAATCAGTCGAGTTTGTATTTTGATCTACTTTTGAAATGCAGCTATGCAACAAAACATATATTTACTATCTTAAATGTGTACAAATTATTTAAAATATATATAACTAATTTAAAACTCGAGCAAAGTTATGTTATTGTAGTGAGATACTCTAAATAATACTTGAAAAGGAATTTGTCTATCAATTAAGATCTACTGAAGATATATGTATTTATATATAGAAATTTAAAAAAAATGAACTTACGTGAGGTTCATTACAATTTTATTTTACGGTGAAATTCGGTAAAATAATTCTAAATAACAATGCCTTATTTTAATTTTATTAGTTTGTAGAACATGCAAAACTTATATAAGAAAAACAGTCAAAAGTAAATTATCCATATAAAACGTTTGTCGATATTTTGACTGATGTTTTCTTGTGTTTAGTTTTGTAATTTTTATAAGAGAATTCGGGTAGTAATTTTTTCCGATTATATCCATATCGTTCCATAACGCCCTTTTTCGATTTCTTGTTAACAGTACTATAACTGTTTCAAATATTAGTAGGTAGGCATTTCTCCCACGAGTCTCCATTCGACTCATCGGGCGCTGAAGGTATAGGCTTCGACCTTTGAATGACCATTGCGAAGAGATGAGATTCAGCCCAGTGCTCTCTCCCTACAAAGAGTCGTGGTTCCCATTTTTTAGAGAAGTGGTGAACCCTACGGCCCATTCTTGGGTAGAAATAACCTCGGAAATATACCGGGGATTAAACTCTCACTCCTTCAGGCAGGTGCATACACCACTGGACCACTACGACCATTATAGTAGTAATAAATTATAAAAATTAAAAAATCATTATTATAAAACTTCTATATATTTTTAGATTTAAAAAAATGTAATTACCCTAAACATAAAATATACCACTTAACTGTAGAGCACTTATAATTTATTTTCTTTAGGTGATGTCTCAAAGGAGACCGTTGTAAAAATTCCAATTCGTCCTACTCGAGAACATTTTTCTCATCCACTCACTTTCGTTATAGCAATGGTCGCTTGTTGTGTTGGCCTTGCTAATATATTAAGGTTCCCTTACTTGTGTTATATGAACGGAGGAGGTAATTCTGTTTATATTACTATTAATTAGCTATGAATCGCGAAGTGAACAACAGGCAACATTTACATTGCGTTAGAAAATTGCCTTCATTAAGATTAAACTAATTAAACTTTTCACTAAGGAGTGGAAGGAATAAATATGTTAATTTTGTATAAAAAATATTTTTTCATTTATTTTAGTTTACTCATATATAAGTATTTTTATTTATTTTTATTCCAAAAAAATTACTTTTTCTATTAGTGTAGGGGAGACCGGGGCTAGTTGGCATAGATTTTGGTTTTTGATTTTTCTTTTTTGTGTGCAATACTTAGGGGGATTCTGGTTAATGCGGCGGATAGCTTATGTTTTTGACTACAAAATTATGTAGGACCCATTAATTAAATTTAGGTAACCCCAAAAACACTTTTCCTAAAAGATTGCAACTACGCCAACTAACCCCGGGTGCGGTGCTAGTTGGCATACCCCTAGGGGCGAGTTGGCATAACGTGCTATGGATAGGGGTAGTTGAGCAGAACACAGCAATTTTCGAGAAAATTTTTTTTTATTTTATCAAAAATTTTATTTTAATAACACTTCAACGAAAAAAACAACTGTATGATAAATTAAATTAAATGTATGAACAAACAATGAATTCTTAGCTACCTATACTTATTGTTTGATATCAAACACAAATGTAGGAGTTATTTGAACAGATGGGTTCAATTTTCGCAGAACTTTAGTTTGGTCGTACCAAATTTAGTCTTCCTCGTCTGGACATCTCCAGTTTTTCCCCTTTTTTACCATTTGTCATAGCTATGCCGACTGATCCCTACCTAACTATGCCAACTAGCCTCACAGGGATTTCCAAAGCAAAATGGATATCACACAATCCCAAACATCAGAAACAAAAGATTATGATACATGCATGCAACCACAGTTATCCACTCTTTCGAGAACCGCCATCAGCAGTACCTTAATTCGATCTACATGTTCACCAGAACAAAAAAAAATACGATGAAAAAATTTACTCATCAGTCAGCAAAACGCTGAAACAGGGGTCACTTCCTTCGTGACGCTTCCAAGCAAACTAAAGTCGCAGTGGATGGTGCACCTTTACATACACTTCCCACTACCAAGATGTCAGCGCTCCAGCTACACGGTGACAGGAAATAGAAGCTATGTGCCAACTAGCCCCTTATGCCATCTGACCCCGGTCTCCCCTATTCTTTGTATAATGATGCGCATACAAACAGACAACGAATCTAAAACTTGGATACCAAGACTTTGATTTAAATTCATCAATTCATTAATATGATTCATCAGTGTACCCACTGCTGGACCTACTGTGGCCAACATGGTTTGGCTGTTGTATTACTCCGACCAAGGCCGCGGCTGACATGTCTGCATGACAACGCTGTTTCTCTCAAACGCGCTTAGTTGCTCATACTTCCAACGGATAGGTAGTAGAAGCACCTTCACCGACTATTCAATTTAACGAAATGGCAAAATCAGTCAGAAAATCAGTCGAAAAGTCTTTAGTATTAAATTGATGCAAGATTTTTTCCTCGTTAAGCAGTTCTTATTATTTATTTGTTTCTGTTTTCTATAGGTACTTTTTTAATGTGTTATATTGTGTCATCTTTGACCGTCGGGGTGCCTTATCTTTATCTCGAATTGTCACTTGGTCAGTTTATGCAGGCTGGAATGCTTGCTGTCTGGAAAATATGTCCGTTATTTAAAGGTGGGTAAATTGTTCTCACGTTTAGTATAATTTTTTCCTTTTATAGAACTGAGAGAAAACTTACAGTTAAGTAACTATTATTAACTATGAAAAACACAAAGCTAATTAAAAATTCATTCATTGATAGAATAGTTTTCTTAATGTATAAATATTATGAATCACAGATCAAAGAGTTAAAACCCTTTGGTCGACATGAAAATTTTTTTATAGTGCTTTTACTTGATGACCTTTAATAATGACCTTTAATGACGGATGGCCGAACCTAAGGTACTGTGCAGTTAACAGTATGTTTAGCGAAATAGGTCCATCTGTATTTTCCAAAATATTACTTCAAACATCTATAGTTCAGAAAGCGTGTGACGAGTACAACTTCCTAATTATTCTGACTTCATTGTCTGAACTGTCTTGTTAAAAGATTGTAATTGCAGATATAAAGTTTACTTTATGCAAAAAATAGGAATTGCTTTTGTAATTCACTACTTATATGTTTTATCAAAACTTTTCAATTGCAGTCAGATCTTTGGTTGTTAAAGAAACTGGAGTGAGATAATATTTATCAGCAGACATTCAATATTAGAGGACGGCGACGTTAGTGTAATTTGATTTAGTGTAAGTGTGTATAGTTAGTGTATAGAATCTGTAAAGCTAATCGAATATAGATGATAAGAGATTGATAAAAATCATGTCAAGTGCTATGAATGGTAAAGTTGTTTTCATATTTTTTCATGAATTATCTATTCTAGATTAAGAATAAGTCTTCAATGTCTGAAATGCATTACTACCTCCTTTTTTATTTTAGGTATTGGATGGGCGATGTTAGTAATGGGATTTTACGAAAGTGTTTATTACAACGTGATGCTTGCTTGGGCTTTATTATATTTATTTATGTCGTTGCAAGCTGAAATGCCTTGGAAGAATTGTAATAATGATTGGAATACAGTTAACTGTGTACCAGCATTGTGTAAAAATCAAGTATGTTATAACATCTCTAACAAACAGGCAGTATCTTCAGCTAAGGAGTATTGGGAGTAAGTATAAGAAAGTTACATCTTTCAATAGTTTTTGAAAGATGTAAATTTTTAAGAATTTATAGATGGGGCATGCATTACTATTATGCTAAAAATGTATTGCACATACAGTACTTTGTAAATTTATAAGAAATATCATACCTTTAAGATAATTGAGGAGTATTTTATTAAAAATGTGCCTATATATGAAAATCAGTGAAAACGTTCTACGAAACGCAATATATATATAAGGGGCGTTCAAAAAGAAACGAGCCGGAGTGTGTAATGGGCAAACCGGTGACAGAAGGATAATATCGTTGCATGTGTAACCAAGATTGGTTCCGACAAGAGTGAGTGCGAAGTTCACAGCCCGCCGCTAGAGGGTCACGGGTGCAAGTCACGTGACTAAAAGCTAGCAGAAGCATGCGTCAATCGTCCAACGAGGTCATTCACGTTGTAAGCAGTGAAACAGTGCAATGGAGGCGTCTAAAGAAGAGCAAAGAGGTGTTCGTTTTCTGACAGCAGAAGGAGTAGGGGGAACGGACATTCATCGAAGAATGTCACAAGTGTACGGTGAACACTGCATGTCCCTTCACTGCATAGGCATCACTGCTTAGGCTTCACTCCTTAGGCTTCACTTCATAGGGTTCACTGCATAGGCTTCCCATAGGCTTCACATAGGCTTCACTGCTTAGGCTTCACTGCTTAGGCTTCACTGCATAGGGTTCACTGCATAGGCTTCCCATAGGCTTCACATAGGCTTCACTGATTAGGCTTCACTGCATGTCGGACGACGACGTTGTGAACTGATTTTTTTGAAATTCACAACGCAGCCCCGGGAATTTTACGAGATAGCCATTCATCGCCTTGTATCGCAGTGGTACAAGTGCCTCAACAGCCAGGGCCAATACTTCTGACATACCTGTACTGGTTTCTGTTCCTCGGCTTCCGGTCCGTTTCTTTTTGAACGCCCCTCATAGATAGAAACTAAATAAGTTACTCGCTAATTAAATTGAATTCAAGAAATGTTTTATTGTAAATTTTACAAATATTTTGACAATTCAAAGTTTTTAATGAATTTTACATGCTAGGACTTGGCACGTTTTGTTCCTTTCTAATGGACTTAGCACATTTCGATAAAACATACCTGAAATCGATAAATATCACTAACGAAATGGAATTTCATCTATACTGTATTTATAGAAGTTACTGTAGAAGATCGATATAATATCCTCTATGTTTTTGACTGATAGCCATTTTTTTCGTAAAACAAGATTTCTTTTCTTTTTTTCTACATTTTAGAAGAAGAATTTTACAAATAACTGATAGAATTGAAAATCTTGGTACCTTGCAATGGGAACTCGTAGGGACGCTATTGATCATGTGGATCCTTTGCTATTTCAGTCTTTGGAAGGGACTTAAATTCACTACAAAAGTAAGATTTTAGATTACTTACTTCTGCAGATATATTAACTTATATTAATATTATTGTGGTTGTGAGTTTTAAAATGAGTTTTGTGTAAAATTTCAACCGTCATAGCTAACACTGATATTTCTTATAAATTTAAAATAATTTGCAGTTTTGAGTCTCAGAAGAATCTTTTGAGATAATATAAATTGTGATTCTTCTTAACAGGTGATTTATCTAACAGTTGGTATTCCTTATGTAATTCTGCTCATTTTGATGATTAGAACGTTCCTTCTTCAAGGTGCTGGAAAAGGTATCATACATTATCTGAAACCAGATCCCACTAAATTTCTAGATATCGAGGTAACAATATTTAAGTAAAGTTATCGATTGTTTTTTACTAATTTAGGATTTTTATTTTCAGAATTAAATATTTGTATGTAAAATAATCTTTTGAAAAATGGAAAAACAATGAAAATGCACATTCGTTTGCTTTTACACCTTGAGCCATCATAGATGGGAATGTGGGACAGCTGTTTCGTCGTTATTAGGACTAATCAGCCAGGAATCATTGTTTTTTTCGCTTTTTCTTATTACATATAATGCACGTTAAACTTTCTTACATATTAATTTTTCGTCTATGCATATAGTTAAACCTTTTATTTAAATGCCTTTTGTGTCCATCGCTTAGCGGGCTAAGGTAATTATGCTGTACTGGTCAGAACCATTTTTCTATTGTTGTTTCCTTTTTAGGATTCCCACTTCCGAGAGCGGGAAAAGGATCCACAGGCTTTCACGCGTTCTGAGCTTGATCATCGAGGGTGTATCTGGCTGATGAGTCCTAATAAGGACGAAACAGCTATTCCACATTCCTATCGATAATGATTCAAGGCGTGAAAGCAAACGAAAGTGCATTTTCATCCTTTTTCCATTTTTCATATTACATTAAATGGACATTAAACATTCAAAATAGTCCTTTCTTAAACATTTTTGAAGTTGTAAAACAAATTGTAGATCATGAATCGATCTTAGATGCTACAAAGTAAAAGCTAATATCAGAATTGAAAGGATTGCAATAATATATTTAGCATTTGTCTGATTTGTCAATAATTAAACATCCTAAACATCTTAAGCAGCTGTAACGGCCCGAAATTGTTATATAATTTCTCTCTATCCTATCCTCTATTTCCATTATTTTTATATAATGAATTTTTAGAAATATTTTCTAATTTCTTTATTTCCCCGAACCTTATCTAAATGCTACTTTGTCTTCATGAAACAAATGTTTTCCAGATGATCTTTTGTGTTCTCTCAGCCTCTTTCCCATTTGGCATCTATCTTGCGCAACCATCCTTTACCTCCTGCTTTATTACCTTTCGTTGTTCCATTCCATCATTCAGCCTGCTAATAGATGCTTTCCAGATTGATCGACGCCTCCTGCATTAGGTGAAGTCACTACATGGGGACAGTCCTTACAAAAATAATAGTGAAGAGAGCAGAGTGGGCATCAAGCATCCGGAGAAGGAGCCAGTGAAATTTGCCGCCTTCCGGCAGGCCCGTTTCTACCAAAGCAAAGTAGACTCTGGTAAGCGAAAACCGCCTAACCCACTCCATCAAAACCATGCTGAGGTCTGCTGGGAATGCTAGACCCAGCTTTAGTTCCCCACCCCGGAGACAACGTTGCGTCAGTTTGAACTTTCTTCGAAACCTCCGGACCTACCGAAGCGTCGCCACAACGTATTTTACCAAAAGTAACAGCGTCCCTAGACTACCCGCATCTGGCTGAACTGCTCTTCGGTTAAAATCAAAAGTACGAACTGAACATTGGACTGCTCCTCCTCCTCCAGAGAACTACCACGAACTATACGTGCTCAGGTAAACTATGGACAATACAGGCGCTTAGGAACGCCGGTATATTGACTATAACGAAGTGTTGAATACACTTGTGTAATTTTATATTCATCTTGTTTACTTCGTCTGAAAACCCCGTAGTAACGAATATGCTTATGTATTTTCATTTACCATCTATCCTCATAATTTGATCACCTATTTGTAAATATATATATTATTCTTTATGAAATCTTTTACTTTATTTCCTAAACTTGTTATCCCGCATTATCTATTTATCTTTATTTACTCACTAATACTGTTTCTTTATTTATTGACCCTTGCACTGGTTAAAGTTGAAGGAGAACTCCGTATTAAGGGCTCTTAGACACTAGAGCTTTGTTAGTGGAAAAACTATAGAAAGGGGACTTCGGCCGTAAAGGGGACTTGAGGCCTCCGGGAGTTTACTAATACGGCATAATTGGCGCGTGTATCTTACCTTGCGCACTGCTTACAAAATAGTAACCAGTGTATCTCCCTCTCTTATATGGACATCTCACGATCGCATAACTTTATTTGTAATTTCTAAATTTATATCTTTATTAAATATAAACTATATCTATATAGAGAACAAACGAGAAACACGCACAAATTAGAATTATTGGTATGTATTTAGAAACGGATAGGTATACAACCAGAATAAGAATTAAATAAAATACGATAGAAGCAGAATAAATTGAAATTAAGTATAGTAAAAAAAAAATAGCAAGATTTAGGTTTTTCTTTGAATGTGTTTTCTCTTTAGTTGATAATTTTAATTTATTCTGCTTCTATCGTATTTTATTTATTTCTTACTCTGTTTGTGACCGTCTGTCAGCCTGCAAATGGAATTCTAGGATTTGCTTTGAATTTATAAAAATAGTTAATTTATATGCCAGTAAATCGTAACCCATAGTTTCCAAATTTACAAATTTTTTTCTAAGTAAAATCTCCAAAGGCATCATATTTAATTTATCTCAAGGTCATTTCTCAACTACTTAGCATGATAATTTTAAATTAGAATATTTTAAATATAAAATAATACAGAAGTAATAACAACAGCTACAGCAGTTACACAGCTAAGAGGTAACAGAGTTGTATCTGGTAATCCTCGGAATCAGTTTTGTGAAGATTCGAATCCTATGATGAGGCACAGATTCAATTCCGCATTTTGTTCATTCGAAATTAAACTAAATGTTACTGAAGAAAGACCTTCTTGGGTTTCATATCCTTCTTACAGCAGTACCCAAATTTAAGTTCTGACATCAATACAAGAGACAAGGAGAGGTTATTTTTTTCTTTGTTATTTATCGGTTTGGGCATGATTTAATAAAAAAGCAGCGGTTCTTTCAATCGTTTCATCGATTTCTTAAATATTTCTTAATATTTGAATTTATCCATTTTATCTTTTAATTATTAACGTTACCTTTTTTTACCTATATTTCAGGATAAACTAAATTTTTTAATGAAAAAATATCTCACTAAAGATGATTTTTTTGTATGACTGTTAAATTTAAATCACGAAAAATTCTCTTTATTAATGAAAATTTGTTATTTGATAGAATGTACATCTAAATAATAATTTTAAAGAATCTTTTAGAGTCTTCATAAAATTTTAAATAATAAGGGTGTAAGATATGTAATTACAATTATTTTAAAAAAATACAATAAGTAACAGTTGTTGATCATATACTCATGAGAAACACATAACTATAGAATTGACATTATTCAAATAAATAGATTCAAAGTTGTAAATAAAATTAAAAGTTGTAAATTAATGAAAAAATAAGTTCCAGAAACAAGCTGTGAAAATAAAAAGATAAACCAATTTTAGTATTTTTCACAGAATGGAAAAAATTAAAAAAGTGCAATTTTCAAATTGATCGAAAGATTAGCAAATTATCGAAAATTAAAAAGAATTTCTTGGCAAGTCGTTTGTCGAAGACTATTTGAAAGCAAAACCTAGTTCAGTGAAAAATAAATCAAGCTATAGAGATACTGGATTATTCCAAGATAAAATTTGATTGAAATATCTCTTTTTAAGTAGTATGCAACTTGGTTTAAGAAGACTTTTAGCTGAAAATCTTCATAAATATTTGGCCTATAATTCTTAAATGTGAAGTTTGGAAATGTAGAAGTTCTAGATAAGTTCTTTAATGAATTTCTGTAAATGTTCAAGTGAATTAAAGATGTCCGTTGGGCATATTCTGATTTTATATAATAAAACACATATAGCTAAAAATAACTACTAACAAAAACGTTTTACGTGTGGTGAACATGTGTTGAATAGATCAAAGATGGAGCCTGCACGCCTGATTAAGCTTTCTTTTAAAAAAATAATTAAAAGTTAAAAAGCATTTAAAAAACATCACACGACCATGGTTTCCACTTCATAAAGAAAAGTCATCTTTAAGTCTAACAATGTTTAGTTTAAACTTGCTGATTTACTACACCAAGTAAAATATTGGTACGAACTGGATATTTTTTTATTGGATATTTAACGTTAGCTGGCTGTCACCTGACAAAATTCATTGACAAAAGAATTTTAAAACTGCTAAAATAAACTTTCTGTATATAGAACTTTGTCAGCTTTTTGCTGTTCAGATATCTTATAGTTCATGAGAGCGCTGAGATGTAGGCTATGATTTTTCAATGGCCAAACTATACCAAAGATACTAAATGATTGCATGGCCACTAAAAAACACAGGCTCCCCATCTTAATGAGTGCTGCTCAACATTCATCCGGAGAGCAAATAGCCTGCAAAAGAAATCCCCGACTTGTGCCAGAAATTGAACCGGGCTATTCAGCCCGCATATCAGTAACAACATAAGGGAGTCAACCATGGACATCTATTTTATTAACCACATTTAAAATATTTATTGAAGTCATTTTAAAAAGCCATAAAATATTAGATTCCACTAAAAAATAGTTGAAATAACGAAGTATAAGAGACAAACACATAAACAAATCACGATACAGACTATGAAAAAGAAGAGACTGACAATATTATAATATATGTAATATAAAATTCCTAACAAAAATTGTAAACGTAGTTAAATTTCTAAGGCATTATTATAAACAGCAACTTCGTTGTTTCATTTCTAGGTATGGTATCATGCTATGACCCAAGTCTTATATTCTCTAGGGTTAGGCTACGGAATTCATATTGCATTTGGGAGTTGTAATGATTACCACAATAACATCTGTTGGTAAGAAAATCATAAATCTTGTTCGCCTTTAACTAATGGTAGTTTTATGCCATCATTGGTTTTGCAGTTAAATTTGAATGCAGTTAAATTTGAACGCGTGTCATGTGAAGTAATTTAAATAATGCTTTAATTTTTTCCAATCTTTAATAAAATAAAAATACTTATAATTAACGCACTTCTTAATTATTGTTTATATTTTCGTTTTACAAATTCGAGATCTCATAGTTACAATAGAGATTTATTTATTTATTTATTTATTTATTTATTTATTTATTTATTTATT
>JAFIDM010000007.1:10334645-10347069 GCA_023159025.1 Thereuonema tuberculata | reverse complement strand
TTTATTTATTTATTTATTTATTTATTTATTTATTTATTTATTTATTTTATTTAGGAAAAGCTTAGTGATTGCTTTAGTTGATTTTCTAGCCAGTGTAATTAGCGGAATGATTGTTTTCTCTATCGTTGGTTTTATGTCTCATGTGCAAAAGAAGCCAATAAGCGAATTAGTTAAAGATGGTAAATATAAACATTTTTATATTGTTATCGCTGTTAATAAAAAAATTGTAATTTGTAAATCTTTACGAAAATATTACTGCATTGAATTGCGGCATTCTGCTTCTAATCAATATTTTTTGCATACTTAGATATACATATCCAGAGTTCAATAAAACTCAATATTTTGTCTTCTTCATTGCTCTTTATTCTTCGATACTCTCACCGAATTATCGCGAAAATTATCCACAGCTGAAAGGCAACTGAAATCAAAATTCAGAGAACTGGGGAATGATTGCCAGAAACATTACTAGAATAACTCTTCGGATAAATTCATTGACACTAATAAATATTAATGATCTTTCTACCAATATGGGTATATGGATACCAGTGTCCTTTTGGAAGCCAAATTAGGGGGGAGAGACCGCAACTTTTATTCTGAAAAATTTTTATAGTTAAAAAAAAACTATAATTTTAAAGTAAATTGTGTTTTTTCTAAATACCAGTAACATTGTATGTGTGTTCTGATTTCTAAAATGAAATATTCTTGAGAATATGTGAAATAAGAACGTGGTGATAGTTTGAAACTACACCAGTAAGTTAATAGCAATCAATTGCAAGTTTATTTAGCAATAAAACTGTATTTAGTTTCTGTATTTTATTTTCTTTATGCCATTAACCCTAATTATGCTACCTATACAAAACTGGGCACTATTCTAACTTTATCTTAATGTTTTTTTACGACCTTAATTTATTTTCTCGAATAAAAATACGCATTTTATTAAAATAGAAACTGAACGAATCAATATATCTTGTTTTACATTAAGAAAATAATATTGCTATTGAATCTTATAGGTACAGAGCTTGCCTTTATAGTTTTTCCGACTGTAGCACTAGAATTACCAGATTCAACACTGTGGTCTGTTATTTTATTCCTTGTCATCGTTACGATTGGTTTTGATAGTCAGGTATTAATACATAATCTCTATAAGTTTAAGAATTACATAAAAATCGAAATATTAAGAGACTGTTAAGAAACCTTGTCATTATTTCTCAGCTATTTTCTTTTTATTGATATATTAAAAATAGTTCCATCTTTTACTCAGCAACGACATGTTTATCTATTTGATTTTATGAATTTTATGATTCTTAAATAAATAAAAATCAACAAGATAGTTTCGTTAAAATTGGGCTTACAATCTGAATTATTTGAAACCATGGAAAACGGTATGATTTCTATACATTCCAAGTTCTTAAATAATTTTTCTCTTTCAAGTGTATAATTTTCTTCTGTAGTTCCTTAGTCTTCAAGCAGTTCTAATAGCAGTGCAGGACGAATATGACTATTGGATTGTACAGAAAACGAAGATTTTTGATCTTTTGGTTTGTGCTTTACATTTTGCTTTTGGTCTCATTTATACAACTCAAGTAAGTGAAAGAACAAAATAAAGTGTTTACTGTCCGACCACGATATCTTGACGACTGGAAAAATTCCAGAGCCCTATGACGTCAGCACTAGCCTCTGTCAGAGGTTCCAAAAATGTTATGTTACAGCTATAAAACTAACAAAAAATTAGTTTTAATTATGTTTAAAGGAAATTCTGTACTGTTAGTTATTGTTTGACTACCTGCAAAATAAGATTTACCTGTTATATTTAAGTTTTATTTATTTCTTTTAAACATTATGTATTTTTAAAGCTGAGTGATTTGAAGGGCGCTTGTTTGTAATTGGCTGAAAAATAGATACGCCATAATCACGTGGGGTTCATTCCAACGGTCAAGATATCTGATCGGACTGTAAAGCAAGTAATTGAAAACAAAATTTAAGTATTCAATAAGAAGCGATGTTAATGTCTAAAACAAAATGTAAAAAATGAAGTTGTGAAACTTATATATTATATAATATATTACGTAATATATATTATATAATATTTTAATTTATATTAAAATTAGAATATAAATCCACGTTTGTAATACATGTGCATATTGATGAACAACGGGTAATATAAGCACTTACAATTAACCAACCATCAGAATGAAGATTGATCATGATCAATTGATGAGCACTTTCGCCTTTAATTCCGGTAAAGAAACCAGGTTTCCATTTTACTGACGGCAAGACACATCAAGAAAAAAATCCCTATTCTCACAAGGAAATAAATCCTGCTTCTCCAGACAGTAAGCCATTGGAATATCATACTCACATGTGTATATTAAGTGTTTGGAATAACTTTGAATGTTTGCCTCAAAAGCCCAAGATGAGTCCAGGTCTTTAAAAGATCGAGATTTTTATTTCTTGTGAGAAGAAGGATCGTAGTGTAATATTTAATGTGTGTGAAATTGATTTAACTTAAAAATTATTTCAGCCACCGCACATAATTAAAAGTCGAAAAATATTTACAGTTTAAAAAAACCACCCCGCTAGCTGAGTCCAAATTGCAGATTGGACGTCGGAGGGGAAATGAGGTCTTACGAGAAGACATCAGCATATAAAGGGTGGTTAGACCAATAAGGGACAGGGAGCAGGCAAGAAGTAGGGAAACCCCGTAGCACTGCAGATAACTGGAAGGAAGGAGTCATCGGCAAAAGGGGGTGAAAAGTGCCGAGAACGCACATGGAGATGTGTACAACAAAATAAAAGATAAACAAAAGAAAACAATGCAATGAAGTGAAGCACTTATTAAAATTGAAGTGATATCATTAGGCTGGCGTGCAAAATTTCTGATAAACATTGTTTATGAAAATGCAATCTTTGTAACATTTTGAAGTAGCAGCTATTAGTGTAGACTCAATAGCCAGGATAGACGGATTTCCAAAGTTGCTTGAAAGTCCAGTATTCCATCGGTATCCCATATCAGCCTCCCGTATCGGTATTACCGAACATTCCATCAACTTCGGGAATATGTCTATCCTGGCTATTGAAGAAGAAGCCCTGGTGTTTTTCCCACGGTTATTTCTCCCACACGGATCGTAGGGTTTACCCTCTGTCGAATGGGTATCGAGTTTCTTACTCGGGGGATAAATGCCGGCGAGAATCTGGCTTACCATCCGATGTCTATGACTCCCGTTATTCTCGAGAATCAATTGGGGACCTAAACTTCTCGAGCAGCCCAAGACCTCCATGGCTTTTTGCGGAACATTTTAACTTTTTAACTATAAATTTCTAAATTAAAGTTGGGTGGTTTTCATCAACTGCTGTAACATTAGTACCTGATAATGATAGATGTATTTTAATCTAATGACTTTTTTTTCTTTTTTAGGGAGGCATGTACTTCTTTCAAATAACTGAAACATATGGAGTTGCTGGATGGTGTGTGTTTTCTGTGATGTTCCTTGAAGGATTAGCAATTGTTTATGGTTACGGTAATTCAATAATTTTTATGATTTAATCTTCATATACAGAGTGCAAATGATTACATGCAATAAACTTCTAGAGTGTAATGGGTTGTGAAAATCGAACATGCTTTTTGTGAAAACAGGAACATGGATCAGAAAACTGCACCGATTCCGTTTTACAACCTTGTTTTATTCACTTCAAAAATAGAACGACCTTTGACGCAACGAATCCTCCGTGAAACGAAGTATTGCCTTTTACTCCGCAGGAGGAAAGGATTCACAGAACGCACTTCCACGCAACCAATCCTTCTTGAAACTAATATTATTATGAATCCTGCTCTCTCATGTGCAATTTGAGATAATTCTCAGGCAAAGATAAGCCCACCAGGACTCTGCAGTTGGCACAGAAGTTGTCATTTTTTTTTCAATTAGAGCAAACGTTCAAAGACAGCAAGTATCCGACCGCCTACCCTTCTCGGATCCTTCCTTCACTCTGTCTTACTCGTTTTTTTGGTGTGTTTCTTTCTACCAATTAGCAGAGTCGCCCTTGAATGGCGTTTCCCAAGGAGAGCAGCAAGATGGGGAGAGATGGCGACTACCTGTCGTCAAGCACATCTGTTGACACTTGGCCACAGTAGAAAGACAGGGAAACAAAAGATGGCTATAACCAGTGCTCTTTTTGTAAAAAAAAAAGGTGGTGGAAAGCTACTAATTTTTTTTTTTTTGCAATTTTATATAATATTCATAATACTATGAATATGGTGCACAAGCAGAACCGTCGTAATAATTTTGTTGCCGTTTGCCGACCTGCTCTGCTCAACAGGGCGATTCTATTTGGACCAAACATCAATTTAAATAAAAATCCGTCGAAAAAAGGTGGTGGAACGCCGTTCCAATGCGTCCTATGACAAAAAGAGCACTGGCTATAACAGAAGGCTAAGAGGAACACTGAAAAGTAATGAAGCAGCCGAGAGTCCGAAAAGGGAAAGAGAAAGTAAGTAAAATGGATGTTATCTGAGCGGGTTTGACGAGAGAGTAGACCAAACATCTGGAAGACACCTATGGAAGGGGACAAAAGGAAGGACACAATAAGCTAAGGTTGCTTAAACTGCAAGTTTGGGAATATGAAGAAGATCGAAAATATAATTCTGAAGATTATGTCTTACAACAAATGAAAAAAAAAATGAGTTGAAGGGGAAGGTGGGTGAGCGAACCCAAGGTCGTTACAGCACAACAAATAATGATCATGATCAATTAGTAAGCTTTATTTCACGCTCATTTACCTGTCATTGTTTACTGAAGTTCTATTCAAGAGCAAAATGACTGAGTTTAATATTAATATTATGAGTACGCCAGCATGATATTAATTTACAGCGAAGCTCAAAGTAATGGCAGAACAAGCTTATTGGTCTTTCAAATCTTCGAACTCAACATTCACCACTCCACATAACACCACTTTACACCACATTACACCACTTTCGGCAGAGTTGGTAAGCGGCTAAAAGAAACAGGCACCTTCATAGTTAACAGGATCAGCTGCGGAAGAATCTTTGTAACCCAGGATTTGAAGAGGAAATGCTTCATAGGAGAAAAGAGAACCAGATACGAATACCCGAGTTATTGCATATGCCTTGAACTCGGACAGGTTAGAAATGACGAGGAGCTATCATCGTCAAAGGGTTCAAGCATTGGATCCAGCTGAATTGAATTCTGTTGCTGGTATCTGGAAAGTTATTTGGTTCCAGTGATTATACACTCACCCGAGATGGCATTTTCAACTGTCGGAACAGCCATGTTTGGGGAGAAGAAAATTATATGCCATTCTTTCCAGGTCATTCCAGTAGAGGTTAGCCATTAAGGTGTGGGTTGGTGTCATCGGCAGTCGGTTGATTGGGCCCTACTTCTGCCAACAAATCTCACCGGTGATATTTAGAACATATTCCTCAACGAAACTTTGCCAGAGTTCTTGGAAGACGTGTCACTGGCAATTCGTCAGGAGATATTGCTACAGAATGACGGTGCACCAACACACTTTTCATCCGCTGTTTGTGCCCAGCTTAATAGACAATTTGGGACAAGCTGGATAGACAGAGGTGGATCAAACACATCAGCCTCGTGGCAGGCCGGCTCCTTGACTTTGACTGAACGGCTGAAATTATATAAATCAAAACGTCTATCAATACATTCAATGTATTATAAGAATATATAAGCTAAAAAAATAAGGACAAATCATGTAGTTTTGCAAATAATCCTTAATCATTGTTCAACAATGAATTTGATCAGGATTAAGACAAAAGAATTCATATAGTTTTAATAATTGTCATTTCCGTACATATATATTCCGTACATATTACTTTTCCGTACATTTCCGTACATTTCCGTACACTTTTCCGCCTTTTGAGTCTTTAATTGTTTTATATCCCAACTGAAAAGAGTCTACTACGTTCCCTACTAAGGATCTGAGCATAACTCAAAAGGATTCCATTTATCATCAATTTCTATATTTTTACAGTCTATTTGGAGCTCTAAATAAATTTCATTTTCCTTTGTTAAAATGGCAATCAATTTGATGATTGGTAGTTTACTACAATTTTAAAATTTTATTTATTTTAATTTATTTCTAAGGTGTCAATAAGTTCTACCTAGATTTAGAAGATATGTTTGGATTTCGACCTTCAGAGTGGTGGAGGATTTGTTGGCTTGTAATATCACCATTAACACTGTTTGTAAGTATAGATTATATAAAGAAAAATGAAGTAATTTTTAAAAAATCCTGACTACATAGTCTATAACTTAATAAAAACACTAAATTAGTTTAAATTCATTGTAAATTCAAATATACATCAAACATATATCTTGCATACATAATGGAAATTTCACAAGTATATTGAAATGTCAAGAAGGATTTTCTTATTGAAAGAGTATATAAAAAAAAAGAAATTACTTACTGATTGCCTTTATCTCAAGGCTAGTAATTGTTATACAGGATGGTTGGCTAAACTTGAAGTCCCGATGCAACTTAACCAAAATCACGAAGAAAGTCCATATGTCAATAGGTGCGGAAATTCAGATTTCAAAGTGATTAACATGTACGTAGTCTATGGTATAGCCAATGTTAGATGAGGTGTTCGAAGTGAAGTGTTCGAAGGTGCTCCTCCAGGAGCATCAAACACATGCCTTACACCGTCGTCGTGAGGATTGCCGGACACCCTCAAACATTGTAAGGATACGATTAAAAAAAATAGAGAGGATTTAGCGTCGAGAGGGCGTGTTTGGTCCTCCTCAGCCAATCCAACGGCCAGGGTAGATGTGGTTAAGATGTCGTCGAACATTGAGGCTGAAATTAGCTAGAGCGCCGTCATGCATGAAGTGGAGCTGATGACGTATGTGTAATGGAACAATGCAAGTAAATTCGTTTCTAGGAAATGCTTGTAAACATCCCCGTTTAACCTAGGTGGCAGAAGTAATGGTCAAAAGAGATAATCTCAGTATCAGAACATTCAATTAGAACTGCTGTTGATGCCGCACTTAAATTGTAGTATGTGTATTTGCATCGGATGACGGTTCATAGACTTCCTGGCTGAAGCATGCTTCGTCTATGTAAAGAACACAATACTGAAACGTAGGTGCTGATATCATTTGCAAAATCTGACACGTGGAGAAAATCCGCTGGCGATAGAGCACGCACGAGCTGCACATGATATGGGTAGATACGGTGTGAGATATGTTTTGCTGCTGATGGAACCACTTCGAACACATCATTTATCGCTGGCTACACCATAGCCAATGCACGCCTAATCATTCTATACGTCTGCATAAAGCATTTCTGCACCCATGACTTTTTTTCGTTATTTTGCTACGTTGTATCGGGCATTTGAAGTATAGCCAACCATTTGAAGATCACACTGATTATTAATTATACAAGTATTTGTAATATTATCAATTTTATTAGCTTTCTGTACGTACCATCTATTTTGTAAAACCTGATTTATAAAATATCTTCATCAATATTTAGGTTCTTATAATTGGGGTTATTATAAAACATGAATCTCCCAAATTTAACAATTACGAGTATCCTATCTGGATACATGTTCTCGGTTGGCTTTGGTCATTAAGCTCAGTAGCAATTGTGCCTTTATACATGATATACTATATTGCTTCGTCGAAAGGAACTCTACGACAGGTATTTGAAATTTTTTCTCTTTATTTACTAAGCATCAAATACACTAATTAAAACATCTCAATACGATACCATTTAGGTTCATTGGAGACGCTGATTGTATAGGCTTGTATAGGCGGAAATAGGGAGGATTCCATAGAAAAAGTTTCCCCTCGTTATCAGTCCTCCAGTTTCACAGTCGGTTAAATACTCTTCAGTAGTCTTCTACGGATCTGCGAGATTTCGATGATGTATTACTCCAATAATGCGATGTCTATTAATTTTAAAATGACTACCTTAATAATTCCGAATATGGTCTATATTTCATTTCTCTATTACACCTATTTGGTAATAAAAGTACGAGTACTTTCTATCGGTTCTGAAAATTAAAGTCCTATCGGTCCTAAAAGTACTTTTGAGTACAAAAAGAAAACAAAAAGCTCTCATACCAGAATGGAATAAACAATATTCATTTCATATTCAAATAACCAAATCTTCACACCAATAAAATATATTCAGTAAAATACATTATTGAATATATTAAATCACAGCAAATTTTCGGAAAGAATCCTTGCTTTTTCAAGCCTATTCAAAACTAAACAATTTCGTTTTATATAAAACGCTGTCTAAGTCACTAATTCGACGCATCTCAGGTTTTTGCACAATTCAAATTAAGTCATGACTTCTTTGGTCATCAAAATTAAAGTTAGCATTCTATTTCTAGACCGTTATCGTCATAGATATGTAACAGTTTACTTACAATCTTTCAACTTTTTGAATAGGCCTGAAAAAGGAAGGAAGATATTCTTTTCGAAAATTCGCTGTGTTTAAATAAATTGAAAAAATGTATTTTATTTATTATATTTTCTTGGTGTGACGATGAGGTTATTTATAATAATAATATGACGACTAGAAGAGAGGAGATTAGGAAGAAATATGGACTTAATATTCATTTGTATTTGAATTAAATAGAAATATTTATGACTTAATTATGACTTTGAATTAATAAATAAACCATTTATTTTACACTTTCGAAAAATAGTGAAAAAAATACATCTAATGCGGAATTCGTGAGATGGATTCGTTAAGTTCACTTTCAATTACCCACAAATATGCCTAAACAGAAGAATTTTAGAATATTAAAATCGAAATATCTAAATAAACAGTGAAAAGTGGAAGTCAATACTATTCCTTAATAAATTATTGTATTTTAAATAATCTTACTAAAATAATGTTTTCTTTCATGATTGAGTGTTCTCTAAACATAGTATATCGCCTATGATCTACATATCTTACTATGTCTCTTCATGGTTTGCTGGAAATCGCAGCCTTGTGTCCAAACACCAAGGAAACTGCAATAAAGGAAATTAAATCAACGTCATATTTATATAAAACGCTTTCTAAGTCACTAGTAAAACGCATTTCAGTTTTTTTTTGGAAAATTCAAATAAACGTCGTAGGATTGATGACTTATTTCGTCATCAAAATTAAAGTTAACATTCTTTTTCTAGACCGTTATCGTCATAGATATGCAATAGTAACGTTCATCTATAGAATTCAAAGTTGCAATAGTCTATTGATGGATAACAAGTACTTGAGGAATTAATAGGTACTAATATATTAATATAACTAATAGATAACTAATAAATACATATATAACTATAACAAATTTTACTCTTTTAAAAAATAGTTACACAGTGTAAACGTTCACCCAAACAAACACAAAAAATCACGTTTAATCACTGGCATTCTCTTAGGCAAGACGGGCCTCAACCAGGGGCCTAAGTGTTGCTAAGGTATTGACGTAAAATGTTCGCAGTGCCAATGATGGCTGTCTTTTGTAATTCAGCTGTTGTTATTGCTGGTGCTCCAAGTCTGGTGTAATAGTCCATAAATTTAAGTGATAGTGTTCCTAGCGCACCAATGATGATTGGCAACACTGTAGTTGTTTTATTCCATATTCGTGTAATTTCAAGTGCCAGAGCCCTGTATTTGTTGATTTTTTCCAGTTCTTTTTCCTGGACTCTACAGTCCCCAGGGATGGCAATGTCAATTAGGGTCACATTTTGTTGTTCAATTAATGTAATATCGGGCGTATTAGCAGTTACATGCTGGTCTGTTTGAATACGAAAATCCCAGAGGATTTTAACTTGCCCGTTGTCCAAGACCTTTTCTATACTGTGATGCCAGGGTTTTTCTGATGTATGGAATCCAAATTTACGACATAGTGCTCAATGTATTTTCTTGGCTACATCGTCATGTCGCTTTTTATATTCTGTGTTAGCAATTGTAGAGCACTCACAGATTATATGATTTACAGTTTCTTCTCGGTTGTTACACAGTCTGCAAAGGCTGTTGGTGCTTGTGCCTTGTATTTTGGCCTTCATAACATTGGTCTGAAGGGCCTGTTCCTGTGCAGCAAGGAGCAGACCCTCAGTCTCTTTTCTCAATGTACCATTTTTTAGCCAAGTCCAGATGATATTTTTGTCATGTTTATGTTCGATTTTTTTGAAGAAAGCCCCATGAAGGGGCTTGTTTTTCCAGGCTTCTAGTCGAGTATTATACTGGTCTTTTTTGTACTCTATTTTGGATTTGGTGGCTTTCAGGAAATTTTCAGTTTTAACTGCTTTTAGCAGTTTTTCATTACTGTTGTTGATGTAGTCACGGAGGCCACATTTTTCCTCTTCAACAGTTTGTTGTATCTGTAATAAACCACGACCTCCAATGTAGCGTGGCAGATACAGTCTATCAATGTCACTCTTAGGGTGTAATGAGTGATGTATAGTTAGAAGTTTTCGTGTTTTTTTATCGAGTGTCTCCAGTTCAGCAGTTGTCCAGTCAATAATTCCCGCTGGATATCGAATTAAGGGCACTGCCCATGTATTTATTGCACGAATAGTGTTTCCAATAACTATAATATATATATATATATATATATATATATATATATATATATATATATAACTATAATATATATACACTCATGGACAAAAAAATTAGCGCACCAAGAAGGAGTCGTCAAAATTAAACGAAAATTTACATACGTAATGACTACTTTGATATAAGTTAATGATTAGAAAATCAAAGAAAAAGGATAATTTATTTAGAGAAAAAGGCAAAAGAACGGAGGAGTTAATACTCCGTTGGACCCCCTCTAGCGCGAATGCACGATGCGATACGATCGGGCATTGAGTCATACAAGTTCTGTATGATGTCTTGAGACATTTCGTTCCATATTTGCTGTAACCTTGCCTCTAGTTCGTTCAAATTCGTGGGATGCCCAACTCATCGTCCCAAATGATCCCAGATAAGCTCGATTGGAAACAAATCTGGGGATCGGGCAGGCCAAGGAAGGGTAGTAACAGTGCGGAGACAGTCTTGTGACACCCTTGCCGTATGAGGCCGAGCATTGTCTTGTTGAAAAATGGCTCCTGGGAGCCGTTGCATGAGTGACAACACATGTGGTTGCAGGATTTCATGAACATACCGCTGGGCTGTCATAGTGCCACGGAACAATACTAGGGGTGACCGTGTATTGTAGGCAATGGCACCCCATACCATCACACCAGCTGTGGGAGCGGTGTGTCGCTGTACAGCAAAGGCAGGATTGAAGCGTTCACCACGGGCTCTCCACACACGAATACGATTGTCATCACTGCCGAGATTGAATCTGGATTCGTCGCTAAAGACGACCTGGTTCCATTCCGCTGCAGTCCAGTTTCCTCGTGCGCGGCAAAACTCCAAACGGAGGCGTCGATGGGTGGGCGTCAAGGGCAGCACACGTAATGGGCGCCGCGATATCAACTGTCCTTCAGCCAGGCGCCTTCGTATGGTTCGAGAAGACACAGCGGCCCCTAGTGAAGGTGCTACCTGTGCCTGGATGGCGGCCGATGAAGCAGTTGGCTATACGCGTGCATTTCTGACTATGTGGCGGTCTTCTCGACGACTGCTCTGTCGAGGGCGTCCTGAGCCTGGTCTTCGTGTACATGATATCACTCGGGTCCAATGGTCCCAACATCTCCTCACAACACAATCAGAGCGGCCTAATTGACGAGCTACTCGCCTAGCTGACCACCCAGCTTCCATCATCCCGACGATTCTCCCTCTCTCAAACTGCGACAACTGCGTATACTGTCTTCGAACACGGCGTAATGGCATGTCTACCTCAGCTCTTCCTTTGTAAATGATTCAGCACACTCAAACAAGCTTTGGTTACCTGTTTTATACTCCACAGAGTACGATGTTCAACGCCCTCTACCGGCTATACGTAATGCGCAATCACGCTGCATTTCTAATCATTTGCATATCTCCCCGACATGTACCTTCATTGCAAGTTTCGTTACAATCCCGCAATTATTTCTTGGCGCGCTAATTTTTTTGTCCATGAGTATATGTATATATAAAATCGAACAGGCAAAACTTACAGCAAGGCTTTTGAGTTTCGCAAAGCAAAGATTTCAATCAAACTTTTGCAATTTAAAATTTAGAACAGTATAGAATATACGAATAAGGCCGGACAATGATGTGGGTTTTGAAAAACACCAATATAAAAAACACATTATTAAAATTTAATAAGTAATAAATAAAATATCGTTATTGCTTATTTCTTATATTAGTAAATGTTTTTAAATTTTAGATATTTTAGTCGTGTTTTTAATTTTAAAAGAGCAAAGTCTTGGTATATTGCGTTTTTGTTTTCTAAATTGTTTCTAAATTTCGTCGCTGATAACTTGAAGGTAATGGACCACTTGAGGATAGGCGGGGCTTCGTAGTT
>JAFIDM010000007.1:10296319-10314997 GCA_023159025.1 Thereuonema tuberculata | reverse complement strand
GTGTGGGTGTCAGGGGTGGTGAGTGTTGGAGAAGAGTTTTCGAGGTTAAGGGGTGTGAGGTGTGTGTCAGCCTTGACAATGGCTGAGTGAAGACGCTTGTCTGATTTGATGAAGAATGGTTAAATATCTTACATTTAGCAGCCAATTCGTAATCGAGTGGTCAGAATGTTTATGTGGCAATCCTAGGAATCAGTTTATTGTAGATTCAAATCCTACAATGAGGCATAGATTCATTTCTCTACCTCTGTCCATTCAAAGTTGAAGAACGTAAATATCACAGAAGTAAGAACTTCCTTTCTAACTTATCTCGGATTTCATATGATTATAGTCACCATCATATAGTCACCAAGTAACAGATGCTTATCGTCAGCAGGCAATTTCTTGACTAAACATACATTGACAAATGCCACTTCTAAAACTACGTACAAAGAAACTTTGTACATAGAACGTTGTCAGCGATACATCTTCGCTGTACAAATATCATCAGTCTTTAACATAGGTAGTTCCTATCAATCTCCTATAATTAATGAGAGGCTTCAATTTTCAACGTCCAAACTATACCAAAGATACTAAAAAATTACATGAGCAATCCAATCCTCTCTGCTTTCAACTTCCGCGCAAGAAACCCCGTTCTCATTTTAAAGATTGCTGCGCATTATTCTTTTGCTAAATAGCTAGCAAAAGAAATCCCCGCCTTGAGCTGGGAATTGAACCCGGCTACTCGAGCGCATAGGTTAGTGACAATACCAGCAAGTCAAATAGTCACATCTCCATTATTAATAGCATTTAACAATATATCTGTATTAAGTAATTTTAAAGAGACAAAAAATATTAGAATCCAAATAAAACAAATGAAATAGTGGAGTAAAAAAAATAAAAAATAAAATAATCAACATTAAAAAGGAGAGTCTGGCAAATATTGTTTCTTTTCTACGTAAAAGAGAACTTGTCTAATTTTTACATTCATTTTTTTCCTATGTCGGAGACAGTGAACAAAAAATCTAGAGAATTCCTCATTAAAATTAAACCCTAGTTACATTGTAAAAACATTAATATAAATAGTAACTTCATTGTTTCATTTTTAGGTGTGGTATGATTCCATGACCCAAGTATTATATTCTATAGGATTAGGCTACGGGATTCATATTGCGTTTGGAAGTTTTAATGATTACCACAATAACGTGCATTGGTAAGAAATTCATAATTCTTGTAAGCCTTTCTATAAGGTTGGTCTGATGAATTTAATAATTAAATTTTAATGCGATTAGTGCTGTTTTGTAAAATAATTTAAACAGTATTCTAATTCTTTTCTAATAAGTTTATACATTAACATTCACGAATGTTTTCAAAGCGACCTACGTTTCATTTTCAAGTGAGAAAAATCACGTGAACCTGTTCTCACGACCTCGCTTTCTGTTCCCGAATAATTTGCCTCGAATTCTCACTTGAAAATGGAAAACGTTCGTGAATTTTAATATATAAACTTACTATAAATGTATTTGTAAGTTAGCGTTGAGTCTTTGATATAAGTTATATATATATATATATATATATATATATTCTTTTCTATCTTCACTAACGTAAAATTAATTATGATTACTGCAGCATCTCAATTATCTTTTTTTTTTACTTTCACAAATTGGAAATCTTAGAGTGCACATAGAGATTTATTTATTTATTTATTTATTTATTTATTTATTTATTTATTTATTTATTTTATTTAGGCAAAGTATAGTGATTGCTTTAGTTGATTTTCTAGCCAGTTTTTTAATCGGATTGATTGTATTCTCTATCATTGGTTTTATGTCTCATGAGCAAAAGAAGCCAATAAGCGAATTAGTTAGAGATGGTAAATACAACAAATTTTTTATATTGTTATCACTGTTAATAAAAAATTATAATTTGTCTATCTTTACGAAAACATTGCTCCATAGAATTGAGGCATTATTTTCTCATTATTCTTAGCTACTTAAAAATTACATAAAACTAGCTAAGTTACCAGAGTTGTTCAAAGTTCAATATTTCGTTCTCTTCATTCTTCCTTACTCTCCCAATCTATCCCTGAATTATCCAAAAAATTATCGTATCAACAACTGAAATGCAAAAGTTTCAATATTTATTCAAAATCAGGGAGGAATCTATCCAGAAACATTACTTGATTAATTGTATTCATAGCTTCATTAAACTATCAAATATTAACGGTCTTTAGAAGAACGTGGATGTTTGCGAACCAGTGGCAGCACTACGATGAGACGTGCTGTGCTTTTGAAATAAATGTGGACTGTTCTTAGTCTTTGGCACCAAATAATTCCCAAATCTCGAAGACGAAATGGTCCTGTAATTTTATCTTTAAAAATAAATGTTATTTGTTAACATTATGTGTGTTTTAGTCAGTGATTACATACTGTAGTAAATTTCCTCACACAAATATAAGATTATTTTTTATTAGTTTTATTTTGCTTAAAAATAATATTTCTCATGAATCCAATAGGTTCAGAACTTGCCTTTATAGTCTACCCGACTGTGGCATTGGAATTACCAAGCTCATCGCTGTGGGCTGTTATTCTATTCCTTGTCATCGTTACGATTGGTCTTGATAGTCAGGTATTAGCATACAGTCTCTATAATTTTACGAATTACATAAAACCGAAATATTAAAAGACTGCGAAAAAAAAACCAGTGTCAATCTTTTCAAGCTACTTTAAAACATTCAAAATGATTTCATCTTTTATTCAGCAATTACATATCTAGGAATTTGATTTCATGAATTTTGTAACCTCTAATTAATGACGAGGACAATACGGTTTTCCCAAAATAAGGCTTACAATTACATTTGAAAGAAAAAAAGAAAGCATGTAAAAAGACATGTTTTTTTATACATATAATTTACATATTATAAAGTCTTTGATGTTTATATAAATTCACAAGTAATTCTCTTTCTAATGAATAATTTTCTATTTAGTTCTTGAGTCTTCAATCATTTCTGACATCAGTGCAAGATGAATTTGACTATTGGATTATACAAAAAACGAAGATTTTTGATCTTTTGGTTTGTACTTTACACTTTGCTCTTGGACTCGTTTATACAACTCAAGTAAGTGAAAGTAGAAAATACGCTTACAGTTAATAATTAGAGAAAATATTTAAGTATTCAACGAAAAGCAACGTTAAGATATATCCTTTTTGAAACCAAAACATCTCGATCTCGATGTTAATTTGCTAAATAAATAAAGGTTTATTTTTTTAAATGTTATACAGTAAAACCTCGTTAAGTCGTCACGCAAGGGACCAAACATTTCTGACGACTTAAGCGGAGTGACGACTTAGGCGGAGTGGGAAGTTTTGAAAAAACAAAACGAAAAAAACCCTGAAAAAACACTCAGTATTTTCATGATTTGCTCTAGGATTCGGTGAAAAAAACAAGATTTTTCAGAAATCAATATATATAAGTGATTGAGTGGAAAATAAAATAAAAAAAAATAATTAGTTACCATATTTTAATCGTTTTAAAAGAAAGGCAATATCTGTATTTAAAACGTTCCAGCCAACCATTGCTGCCGCCAAAAACTTCAATATTCAACTCCTTAGCAATTTCTATGACTTTTTCTTTGAAAATCACGGCAGAAATCGGAACCTTTTGCGATCTGGCATGTTTTAGCCATCGAACTAAAACCTCTTCGATCTCGTCAAACTTCGATTTCCTCATTCTCTTTCTTTTGTCTTTGCAGTCAGCTTCTTCAATTACTTTACAATTACAATTACAATTTCACTTGTTTCGATGAAAGAATGTCATTTAATGTAGTCCTGGGAATATGATGTTCTTTGGCAAAAGCTGTTTCGTATCATTTGATTTTTCAAAAAATGCAATTAAGTCTTTTTTTTCTTTAAAAGATAACGAAGTAACTTTTCGTTTCCCTGACATGTTAAGAACGTAATCGAACCACGAAATTGAAAGAGAAAAAAATAGCCCTTATAGCGGGACTTACTCACTATGAAATGAAGTCATACTCAGAAGCAGTAAGAAAAACGTCTATACTCGACAGAGTCGCAGCGAGAAGTGTACTTTGAATGATCAGCAGCGAGATTCCAAGAACCCAAATCTTCCGAAGTGACAGGCTTGGTCGAAAATTCCCCGTACAGGCTTGCATTTCTTAAAGTGAAGGGGCGGGGCTGAAAAGACAACACGATGGCATGCAAAATGGAGAAGAATGATGCTTTTGGCCATTTTTGAGAGTGACGAGTTATCCGGAGTAGAATTAAATTTGGTGACGGGTAAACGAGGATAATTTAACATTATTGTGTATGAGACTTTGTCGGGACCAAAGGAAAACGACGACTTAAGCGGAGTGAATACTTATCCAGGTGACGACTTACCGAGGTTTTACTGTACATGCAAGGGTTCCGGAGCGACGATACCCGGCTATTATTATTATTATTAATTATGATATATTATTATATATTATAAAAACGTTATCCTGTCTGTCATTCTGTAAGCAAAACACTTAAACGTCGAAGGAAGGAAATCGTTTGGAAAATGATTCAAGAATTTTCCCAAAACAAGTTATTTATCATAAAGTTTTGTAATAAAACTTAATATGTTTCGTTATCAAAAATGTGCTGGGTGTTATCAAACAAAAAATATAACATTTCAGCCATATATAAACCACCAAACACAAAGAAAGGTAAATTTACTAAGAATTAGAGAATCTATTCTTAAGAAATGAAAATATATTAAACAACTGTCCAACTATACTAATTGGCGACGTAAATATAGATCTTTTCAAAATGAATAAAAACAATGCAGTACAAAAAGACCTAAAACTTAAGTGCAATAATGGTTTCAAAAATTGTCTTTACGGAACAACAAGAAACAACTGTGCAATTCATGGAATTACGAAAACAAATATAGATCATATTTTCATAAATAAGCATAATATCAAAACACTAGGAATAATATGTAAAGAACGAATCTCGGATAATAAGAGATGGAAATGAGGAAATAACAGAAAATAACAGAAAATCCAAATATAATCTTTAAAGAACTAATCAATGAGGTTAATAAAACAAAATTCATGAAAATCTACATATATAAAAAGAAAAGTTCTGACTCACTGACTTACTGACTCATCAGCGCCCACCCCAAACCCTGGACCTAAAAAGCTGAAATTTTACACAGAGGTTCCCTTTATACTGTAGACAAGACTTTACGAATAAGGCAGGATTTTTCGAAATTCCCAAGGGATAGGGAATAATCTGGCAAACTGATCATGTAGTGCGTGGCGGCAACCTCAGGTGTGTGGCGCCAACCCGCAATACACCTGAGTTAAGCGGAGAAGGCCACCAGTCATATATTCGTCGTATATTCTCCGATCTCAATATTAATTTGCTAAATAAATAAAGTTGTTTTTAAATGCTATATATGCATGGGTTCTGGAGCGAAGCGACGGTACCCGGCCAGTTTTACATAAGTTCTTTCCTATATTTAACGGTTATATTGAAAATTTTCCTTCACAAATTTCAGACAATAAGTAGCAAGAACAGTTAAATACTTTATAAGAAAAGACACAAATACCCTTCGAAAAGCGGTTGCGCCTGTTCTGGTCTTTTTATGAAAGTTTTGCTGCTTAAATTTTGATGCCATTCATGAAGCTTCTTCAAAATTAACATGTTAATCTTTCTTAAAAGAAACGTTGTTTCGTGAATTCATTTTCAAGCATCTATACAGGTCTAGTGGCTATGGTCGAATCACTCTAGAAGAGTACGTAGTCTCTTGATTACAAAGCTGGTGACGCTAGGTTGCTCCAGTGGATTCCCCATTGTAGTATTGCTGGCAACAAATTGCCGGCTAAATTGCTCAAAGAAGATGGCCAACTATAGAAGAATGACAACCTATCACCAATTTGTTTATGCAGATATGCAAAAGTTAGAAAATAGCGTTCTAATTAATGGAAAGATAAAGTTTCTTGGAGATTCTGTAACATTTTCTTAAATGACTTCTCGTAGAGACTTAACATCGTATCAAACAAGGGATACGGGTGGTCTTGGACACCCTGTACAATTTCATAATTTTTTTTTTAGTATTAGTAGTCTACTAATGATGGAATAATTTAATATAATGAGTGTTTTCTTTTTTAGGGAGGCATGTACTATTTTCAAATAACTGAAACATATGGAGTTGCTGGATGGAGTGTTTTTACTGTGATGCTCCTTGAAGGATTAGCAATAGCTTATATTTACGGTAGTTCAATAATTCTCATGATTTAGTCTTCATACAAAAACAATGATTAATTATGAATGAATAAATACAAACAAATGCAATTTATTTTAATATTTTTTTTTCTTTTTTAATTTTAATTTACAATTGAGTCACGCTAAGATTTCCACAGAAATTTTCTGCATGATTTATACATACATTTGTTATACTTAATATTTAAGTAATATTTAATATTTATTATTTGTTGTAATTAATATTTAATGTTGCATCTAATGGCTGCTTTTTACGCTCCCGAAAACTTGCCTTGAAAACTCCCGAAAACCGGCATGAGGCTCGAAAAACTCCCACTTGCTCGAAAAATCTGCCAGTTGCTCTAAATAGGTACGGTTTTAAATTCAGGCAAATATTAGAAGCAAGTCGACACAAGCGCTCATGGCGGCGAAAAAATTTATTTCAAAACTACAAGTGTTAACTTCACGCCGAAATCTGGATATTCTTTGCTCGTGGTTTCAATCCACGACTTTATTCACTACATTCTCTTCCTCTGGGATATTTTTTTTTCTTTTATTTATCTCTGCTGTGGAATGAGTTGAGAAGTAATAAAAAAAACAACGCTGCAAAACCATCTTGCTTGTCGCTTCGGCGACTCGCAGTTTAATCGTGATCTCAACGAGAACAAAACGAGACTTGGACACGGAAAGTTCTCTTTACCGTATAAAGCGATACGATAAACGGGCAGCGGCAACTAGCAATTTGCAAGTATTTGAGCGCCTTTGAGGCAAGTTTTCGAGATCGTGTAAAGCAGCCATAACGTATCATTATTGGCAAAAGTTAATATAATTCCGTAAGGTTTCAACATCCTACTTAATTTGTCAACGATAAATAATCTACCGCCAACGATATGTTAAGTGTTATGTTTCTTCGTGGTCAAATGCCTTTTGTGGGAGAGTTTAGCTGCCCAACGATTTAATTTTCCACAATGTTATACTGTTTTTATTTTATTTTTTTGATGGGTCATTCTGAATTTTATGAATATACTATGTTACTTTTTCCCTCGTATGGGTTGTGAATCTCACTTTAAACTCAAAAGGCTTCAATTTATCACCAATTCTAATTCTAACAATCTATTTGGAGCTTAAAATTAATTGGATTTTTATTTTATTAAAATGACGAAGGAGCAATTTGATAGTTGTTGATTTATTACGATTTTACAATTATTTTTAATTTATTTATAAGGAGTCAACAAGTTCTATCTAGATTTAGAAGATATGTTTGGATTTCGACCTCTAGAGTGGTGGAGGATGTGTTGGCTTGTAATATCACCATTGGCACTGTTCGTAAGTATAAATAAAGTAGTATTAATAAAATTGTAAAGTCATTTTTAAAAAAATCGTTATCTCATAGCCAAAAAGGAATATATCAAGTATACATTAATGTAAAAGTTCATAAATACGTTCTGTAATGACAATAAGAACTTATTATTGAAAGAATATTGAAAAGAAAAAGATGCCAATAAAAATCTTTATCATCAATTGATAACTAAATGATATAGCTTAGACCAATCTTACCAATAGATTTCTTTTTCTTACTTTTATTTTAATTTTTCTTTGTGGTCAAATATTCTGTGATGAGGATGCTCAAGGATTTGATTCTCACATATTGATGTTGTTTTTTTGTTCTCTTAATCTTTGAGGGTATCTTAAGCTTTTAGTTTCTATGGATATAAGTATTTCTCCCTCTTATACGCATTTTGAGTTTGGGCTGAAGAGAATCTAATATGGTCGAATCATGGTTTCGGCTTGACTCAAAAGGACTCCTTTATCAAGAACTGATTACTTTTCTGCTGACCTATAATAAGGTTTTCTTTTTCTGGCTTTCAGTTTGTGTTTCGTTGTGGTCAAATACCTTCAGTGGTGAGCGTTTACCTGCCCAAGAATTTGTTAATTTTCTTAATTTTAGGTTTTTGTAGGTTTCTTTGGTTTTATATAAACGAATAATGTAGACAGAATTCATAATATGCTCAGCTAGGACTGAAGTCTTACTCATTGCCTTTCGTCTGCAGACTTTGTATAATATATCAATTTTATTATCTTTCTGTACGTACCATGTATTCTATAAAATCTAATTTATGGTTATTTCTTCATCAATATTTAGGTTCTTCTAATTGGGGATGTCATAAAACATGAAGCTGCCAAATTTAACGATTACGAGTTTCCTCTCTGGGTACAAGTTTTTGGTTGGTTTTGGTCTTTAAGCTCAGTAGCAATTGTGCCTTTATACATGATATACTATATTGCTTCGTCGAAAGGAACTCTACGACAGGTATTTGAAGTGTTTATTCCTTATATTATTAAGTAACAATATAACACTAATTTATAATAAATGATATGTAATCTGAAAAATCTGTAAAAACTGAGTGTTGCTTTGCCAAATTAGAGTTCTAAGTTAAAAAACTCAATTCGAAGTCATGCAAATTCATTGAAGGCGCTGGATGTATAGACGTATAGAAGAAAATATACAGGATCCATTAGAAAAATTTTCTCCCGTATATTAGCCATTAGAAATTTTTTCTCCCCTAGATATTATACAGGTTTACTTATTTATATATCAAATGTGTCCTGGATTCTGTCCAGAAGTGTCCTCTGTGGACCTACTAGAATTCGATTATCTATTACTTTTTTAATACGATGTCTATTATTTAAAAATAAGGAAGTTATTACGTTTGTGAATATGGTGTATGTTTGGCTTCATATATTACATTTATTTGGTAATAAAAGTTTTTTTCTACCGGTTCTGAAAATAAAAATACTTTTTGAGTACAAAAAGAGAAAAGAATTCTTATACCAGAATGAAATGAACATACTTCACTTTAAATCAAATTAAATATAATTATTTATGACTTAATTAAAACTTTGTATTAATAAATAAATAATTTATTTTACATTGTATTATATTATTTTGCACTTTCGAGAAATAATAAATAAAATGCATCTATAGCTCAACTTGTAAATAATATTCATCAACTTCATTTTGATTTACTTTTAATTATACGTACCAGAAGAATTATAGGATAATAAAATTGAAATATCTAAATATACTGTGAAACGTGGAAGTAAGTAACATTTCTTAGTAAATTATCCTATTTCGATTAATCATACGGAAATAAAGATGTTTTCTTCATGTGTTCTCTGTAAATGGTATACCGTCAATCATCCGTCTACCTTCAAATACCGTCTACATATTCTACTCTGCCTCTCTGTTATGGCAGACTTCTGTCCTAACGCCAAAGAAAATGCATCAAATCTTTATAAATAATGGTAATCAATAGCAACATATTTTTATAAAGGGCTCTCACTTCGTCACTGATGCAAGGAGTTACAATTTTATGCAAAATTCAACTAACTATGATAGAATTGATGCCATCAAAATTAAGATAGCATTTTATTTCTAAACGGTCATCGTGATAGATATAAAACAGTTTTCTGAAATGTCTCGCCTTGTATTTCACTTAAAAGAATTATGGTAGATTTAGAGGTTAGCATTTAGATACTGGAAATAAAAATATTAAAAAAACGCCCTGCTTTCCACAAGTGCTTTGAGATTCATCTGTAGAATTTAATGTTGTACTAGACTCTAAAGGGATAATAAGTTGTGGAGGAAGTGATAGTTCTTACTAAATAAAGGTGGTTTTTTTCTTTACAGAGATTCAAGAAATCAATAAAGCCTTCATATGAATTGTCTAATTCTTCCCTGATATCAGAAACAGAGGCCACAGTGAAAAATTGAACTGAATGAAAAATACAAGATTCAACAAAAAAGCAGAAACATGTACCAGCATCGTACATCAATATTTTCATTAAAAACAAATGTGAACAGACCTGTTTTACGAAGCTTACATAAGACTAATGAGAGTCATGCTCATTTCACCAAAGAAAATTGTATTTTTATTTCTTTTGAAATTTTATGTTAGGAAGCTGTTCTGTTCCGTGTAAATTTTTATAGAAATTGTAACTAAAATATATTCTGAAAAATTGAAACGCCTTTTTTATTGAAACATGAACATTAATATAAGTTGTGCAGGAAACTTCAAACGTTTATACTATAATTATGTTTCCAATCATCATATTCAGAGTATCTCAATCCCGCCTTCGATGAAGGCCTCTCCCATATTTTGCCATTGCTTTCTATTTTCTGCCTTTCTCATCTGTATTTCTCCAGCGGTTTGGACGATTTCATCTTTCCATCTAATTGATGGTCTTCCCCGTATCCGGTGTCCTTCATAGGCTCTCCAGGTCATCAATTTTCTTGTCCATCTTGAGTCTTGGCATCTCGCAATATGACCCGCCCATCTCCATTTTGCTTTCTTCTATTCAAGGTCTGTCAAGGCTTGTGTAAATTTTCTCAGGTCTGTAAAGATTATCAGACAAATCTCAACCGGTCCTCCATGTGGTGACAGACGGAAATGTGCTATGGCATGGCTAACAAGGCTCTGAGGACCGAGTGCTTGCCAGAATAAGCAAGCAACCCCAAAGCCCCCAAAGGCTTCCTTAGAAGGCGTAAGAGTGACGATAGGGTAAGACACTCACTGGTCCTCGTGCTTGGAAACAGATACTAAAGGCGGATGAACCCCCATTGGGGCTAACAGCATGTGGATCACCAACCCGTTTAACCAGCGTGGGGATTATCGGTCAGCACCTCCCATGGCAACCTTTTTTTTTAATACAAGAACTTATTTCATTTTATACATTTCTTTAAATGTTTAATGGCGTTTTTCAAGTTATTTTTATATGCTTTTAATTTATAATTATAGGTATAATTATGCTTCTTTAACAATCAATTTTTTTTTCATTTTTTACAATAATTTTCCATGGTGTTTCATTGGTCTCACGACAGATTGTAACATATCATGACAATTTCATATGGTCTTTCCTTTTTGTATAAATATGATGTTGCCATAGTGTTACTGATCTTAATTTTTGCAGTATTATACTTCATAACTTACTTTAATTTTTAATAGCTTATTTTTGTTCCACGTTGTAATAATCTCTAATGTTTCACAGATCAGGTATTATGATATTGTGTATCATTTCAGCGAATTCCGTATTTACATTTTATTTTACCTTTTGCAATTTTACAGAATCTTGAACCTTTTTCGTGATTATACTATTTGCTAACATCTTAAGCGCATTGCACATAGATCCGAAAATCGGACGGCGGATCTATGTGCAATGAATGTTCCTTAAGACGAACATTCATTTCGGAGCATTCACTGTATTTCAAACAACTGCTTCTATGTCTTTTGTACTTTTCTTCTTAAAATCAAAGTGGCGTTTAGGTTTCCTTAAGACGAATATTCATTTCGGAGAATTAAAATAAATAAAAATAAAATTAAAATAAAATGAATGTTCGTCTTAAGGAAACCCTTAAATGAAATAGAACAAGTCCGATTTTCGGATCCATGTGCAATGCGCTTTAATGTTTACGGATTTTACATTTTTGACGTAAATAGATTTTACATTTTTACGACATGATTGCATTTTAATTTTCATCGTTTGATGAAATATGTAGTCTAACGTATAGAAACATAAATATTTCGAAATATTTTGTCTAACAAATTTAGGTTACTAACAAAACAACACTGAACCTTTCACAACACTGCTACCATTTCTCTAGATGGTCAAAATAATTTTGTAAGAACTGAAGATTCCTTCAAGAAGCTTAGACAAATAATGATTGGGGTGTAATTAATTGTTCAATGATATCGTTTTAACAAACAAAAGTTTAAATGGCGCTTCTTACATGAAATGAATATAATTATAAGTGTGAGACGGCAACTTAGTTTGATAGTAAATTGCGAAACGACTGGCTAAAAAGACCAAAACAAAACCAAAGTAGGGAAATAATTAACAAATAATACACTCACTTCGAAAAGTTAAGCACGGAGCGGTAAAATGCGAAAAAATGGACAAGTACTGCTTTAATTGACATGAAATGCTGCAAGTAAGTAGCTCTATGTTTATTCATGAAACAAAACACAGAATTACATATAGAGATAAACAAAATATTGAATTTTCATAAATTATAAGATGACGTCAGATTTGCATCATTAACAAAATGATGTTTAAATTCAAAACAAACAATAAAAACCGACTTTAATAGGGATTGTGAGCACCCGTCACCTGCATACAAAGTTTACAGCGTGTGATCATGCTTGTTAAGAAGTGATCAAGCACCGCAGAGTCCAGTAATCGCCATTCCTTCTGTAGGGCAGTTTCTAAAGCTCTGAGAGTGGCTGGAGGTGGGAAACGTCGACATATAGCACGGCCGAGGGCATTCCAAAGATTTTCAATTGGATTTAGGTCCGCGAGTAAGCCGGCCACTCCATACGCGCAATCCCCTCACTCTCCAGAAAGTCGTCAACAATGGCATCTCTAAGGGCATGCGCATTATCATCCATTAAAATGAAAGAAGGATCAATTGCTGCAGCGTACAGTTTCACAATGGGGTCTAGGACTCCATCTCGATACCGCACAGCCGTCACAGAACCTCGCCAGTAGATGTGCAGGTCGGTGCGATATCCCAATGAAATCCCTGCCCAAACCATAATGCTTCCACCGAGGAATGAGTGATGTTCGGTGATATTCTGGGGCCAATTGCGTGTGCCGTGTTCCCTCCACACCCTTATATGCTTATTAAGGGGTTCTAGGGCAAATCTGGGCAATCAGACATAGTCCAATTCACATGCTGGCGGCACCACTGTAATCGTGTCCCTCTGAATTGGACGGATAAAGGAACACAAACTCGTGATACCCGGGCATACAGACCATTCATGTGCAGCCTTCGACGAACAGTAGTGGCAGATATCGTCTTACCAATGGCCGCTGCAACCGTGTCGAGGTCGATCTTCGATTCCGCTTGGCTACAACAGTAATATATCGATCTTCCGCGGGGTCGTAACCCTTGGACGACCAGCTGCAGGTCTTCAGACAACTGTTTGGCTGGTTTGGAATTGTTTCCATCATCGTGAAATGATGGAATGATGAACGCCGAAGAAATGAGTAACATCTGTTATAGACTGTCCTGCTTCAATGCGTCCGACAGCCCGCCAGCTCTCAGAATCTTCCATCCATCATCTAGAAGCCATAGAAACACGTCTAGCTTGAAAACAAATCGTATGAATGTTCTAAATACCTTTCATCAGCACTTACATGCAACTCCGGTAACCCTTCACAGTGCCGGCTTCTTATACGACTGCCTGTTTTGCATATTTCTCGACGCGAAACCGTGATTGGCTGTTATCTATATAATTTGCATACTTCCTTCTACCTTTGCAGGAAATTTCAGCTTCTTTAATTCAGATCTCTTACGGAAATTAACGTTTTTCCTCTCCGTGCTTAACTTTTGGAAGTGAGTGTATTAATATATTAATAAATTGATAAAAAGGGAAAAGATCTGTTGGGAGACCATATAAAAGATAGCATGAGACCGTAACAGGCCACCAGGCTTAATACAAGATAATAAGAAGATGTTAAAAAAATTTGAGATTTTTACTAAATAAGTAGTTGATAAACTTCTGTGGACAACTGAATCTTCATACTTGATTTTCTTAAGTTTACATATGTTAGATCAAATCTACAATCAGTCTCTCAGTTCTGCGGATCATGATGCAGGCTTTCTTCCTTCTGTTAGAGTAACATATTATCAAACTCATGGAAGTTGACGATCCCGTATTTTCGTGATTTCACGTAATTTATGCGAGAATAGTCTCTATCCATGTCTTCTCACAAAATATTGAAACATTTAAATGAATTATAATACGGGGAAATGCATGAGACTTTTACTACATTTTAATATAGTATTAATAACTTGAAATCAGTAAAAAAAAAACAATAAATTCATTATGCAGCATTTTCCTAGCATTTTCAAGACATTAAAAATACTAAATTTCTTGAGACCTGCTGAAGAGGCTAATGGCCAAATCTCGTAATTTCCATGATTCCCGCGCAAACGTGATCATCAAAATAAATGTGTTAGACTATAGCACTTCTGGTTTTCAAAAGCCTGTTTTTATCCATTACTTGGAAGTAAAGGATATCCATACAATGAACCATCGCTCGCAGCGACAATTAGCGAGGTAAACGAAAAGATTTACCACTCCTGTGCTAAATAATAGTAAGCAAAATGGCGGGCAGCTAGTAATATGATATCAGTGATAAAATGAACTGTGTACCAAGTACAGAATGGTATTGTGGCGATAAAGCATCTCATTGCATCTCATGATTCTTCTGCATTTTTTTCTAAAAATAAAGATGTTAATTGTACTTTTATTTCTATCATAAAAAGTAAACTAATTGGCTAAAGACAAAACTCAGCCTATTTCGCTGAAATTTTGCCAATGAGCATATTCGGCCAGGCCCTTTTTTGTTTCACAGATAGCAAGCGTTGTACAAAAACGGATTTTAAAAATGCCTACTAAATAAATATTCCATAAATAGACTTAAAAATAGAAATAGACTTAATAGACAAATCAATAGATAACATACTAAATCTAATCTTCCCTAATTTCAAGCAATTGTCACGCTCTGAAAAACTTGATATCCTAAAAAAGCACAAAATATTATATCCACGACAAAAAATAATATACACAATTACACTAAAGAATTATTTTACTCTTCTAAATAACACCGAATGCACAACGCACTATCCGACCAGAAACAACTTGTAAATAAACCAAAATTTGAACAACCCCGAAATAACTACGGATTAAGATTAAAAAGTAAAACAATAGTAAACATATTTAATCAATTTGACAAAAATCTAACCAACCTAACAAATTTTAAAGACTTAAAAAGAAAACTCTTTAATTACATCACAGAAAACAAGATAAAATGGCTCAAATAAGTACATATCTTTAAAATCCAAACTCCAGAAAATATCTCGCTTTTGTGCAGAACTTCTCTAAAACTTCCTTAAAAGCACCTACCTAACAAACTATAGCATTGGTTATAAAAAAAAAAAACAAAAAAAAAAAAACAAAAAACAAACAGGAAGTTGTAGCGAGTAGAAATACTTAAATACTTATCCTCGTATTCTTGAACTTTTATAATATTAATGTATATCTGTACTATATGTAAATATTTAAATTACATTTAAGTATATATCCTCTTATTCTTGAACTTTTATAATTTTAATGTATATCTGTAATATATATAACTCTGAACATGCACATATGTGTATTTACGCTCCTGTGTATGTATATTATACATATACACTGAGACATATACACATGTCTGCATCTTCATATTAGAGTGAATGTTCCTAAATGTTTTACATTTTATTGATTGTTCTGTGTAGATATGTAGATTACATGTACATTGCATCAAATTATCAACCATAAATTAATCAGATTGTAACTATTAAACTCCAGAACCTACTGACAGGGAAATGTCCCTAGTATGACTGTAAAAAACTCAAATTATATAAATACAGTGAAACCTCCTTTAACGGACACTCCGAATAGCGGACACCTCTAATTAGCGGACATTATTGCGGGTCCCAGTCCCTTACAATAGGACATCCCATGTTATCCACTCCGAATAGCGGACACTCTGAATAGCGGACAGTTATTTTAACTGTAAAAAAAATTATTATTATTATTATTATTTTCGATTAACATTTCGACAAACGCATCATGGTTGTATTTACATCGGCGTTGTATCGGTGTCCTATGATTCAATGCACGAATCTGAGGCCCTTTTTTTCACTGCAGTTGCTTTGTAAATATCAATCCCTCACAAAGCTATCCTATAAACGTGTTGATTAAATTTAGTGCGAATTAAAATGGCGTCAAAAAGGAAGAGATTGGCACTGAAAGAAAAAATTGATGTTCTTGAAGTTGCTAAAAAATAAAAGTGTGCGCTGTCTGGCTGAGCGTTTTAAAGTTGGAAAAACTCATATAAGTGAACTTTTGAAGGACAAAGATGAGATTAGAAAAATGTGGATGGTGAATTCAAACGAAAATTCGAAGAATTTGAAGTTTCATAAAACTGAAACAAGCAAAATCGACGAAATGGTGATAAAATGGTTCCGCTTTGCTCGTGCAAAGAACATTCCTATAAGCGGTGTTTTCCTTCAAGAAAAAGCCAGAGAAGTCGGTCAAACTTTAGAATTGGACACTTTTAAGGCATCAAATGGATGGCTAGAAATTAATTTTTCTATATACTGAAATTAATTTTATCATTATTTAAGTAAAACAAACGGATTAGCACTCATTTAAAAAGAAATATAGTAAATAATTTGCAATTGTTCATATTCTCTCATTCCGCAATGATAATTGTAGAATTTTAATTAAGATTGCACGTAATTTTTCATTAAATGACATGCTGTAAACTAAAAATGAAAAAAAAGACAGTCCTCCCCAATAGCGGACACCTCCCAATAACGGACAAAACTTCCGGTCCCGTGACTGTCCGTTATTCGGAGGTAACACTGTAATAAAAAAAAAAAAAAAGAAATAATTTCTATTCACACAAACTTTTTACTGTTTGTCTCTTTTGTCCATAGAAGGCAACTCTCATTGTTAAGCAACGTCATCTGTGGGAGACTGTGGTACACCACTAACATTTCAAGTCTGATTTATTGTTGACTTGCATAATAATTGAAAGCATGCAAACTAAGGAAAAAATGTTAACACATTCATTACCATTATTGCCAAATTCAAAATTGAACGTAGTAGTAAGTTGTTGTTATTCTGAATGTTTACTTGGCAAATATTTTAAGCAGGATTTGTAAAATGGGGTGTTTCTGGGAAGGTAAGTCCAATTGAATGCAGCACGAATATACTTTTACCAAAATCAAAAATTTATTTTAATTATCTAATGAAATAAACAGCATTCCTAATATAAAGAGAACGTCAAAATCCGTGGATAAATATCGTAGTTGCATTTTTCAAATAATTTATAGCAAATTAATAAAAGTAGCATATCAATATAATCCATGGATGTAATATAGAATTTTTTTTGTAAATCTACTGTACATTTATTAATTTTTCAATACAAAATTTTTGAATGTGTGAAGATGAGAAATGACAAACATTTCAATTTATGAACTCCAAATGAATTCGTCCATAGAATCTGAATATATAAAGATTGTAATCGACAAGGCCTCAAGTTTACAAAATTTCCTTCAAAGAAGTAACTGGACAGAAACATTGATCAAATTTGAAAAGTGAAATTCGGCTTCCCTGGTATCCCTCAGTCTTCAAATTTTGGTAACTATAAAAATTTGTATTCTGTGAAACCTCCCACTGCCCACTATTTGTCCATGATTCTCTTTTGCTACCAGTTAATTTGCACTTACGCGAACATTTTGTACTCCTACGTACATTTTTCCTAGAAAACATTTATCGTTTGAACTTCTTTGGCTTGGCATCCAAAATTATACTGCTTTTATCACAATCTTTGGTTGTTCGGATAAGTTAATTCGGCTTACAGCTGCATAACAATCTTGTATTTGTATTTAGGCAGGGGTGTTTGTCTTGAATGAGCATTTTATGATAGTAACTTGTAATGTCGAACCCAGATTTTCTTCTTTAATTGGAAGAAAAAAGACTGGAAATACAATGCGTTCATATAAGAACAGTAACAATGTAAAGAATATATGAAATATCAACTGTTATTTCTTGATGTAATCTTCGTGGCATGGACTTACTGGGGATTTGAATCTCTGAATATTAAACATTAATGCTCGCCACAGTAATGTTTCCGAGATAATGTTTTAATTATTATTAGCTATTGCTGCACGACAATGGAAGCGTTGCTTCACCCTGATCTGAGCTCAGCCACAGCCCGGACTATAAAAACTCTTTTTTTTGTCTCTTTTTGTTTTTGGAGGGCAACTTGTAACTTCCGTATTTGAATTTTTTTTAATCTTTTCAGAAGATATATATGTTCTGAAAAGATTATGAAAAAAAGACAAGTTCAAATATGTAATTACTGTACACCCTGTATCTACATATATGTTACAGAAGAATATGGTAGATAGAGGGTACTAAAACAAACAGTTTTCATTAAGTAATATGTGTCCAGCAACCCAGTCGGTTTTAGTGCTGTGGACTCTACGATCGCCGGATATTAATTCTTCTGTTGCGCATGTAAAGTGCCTTGAGCATTGCACACTTATCGATATAGTCGATGAACTGCGTCAGCGAATTGTCGAAACCTGCAACACAATCCGTAATACATCTGGCATACCACTATTAGAAGAGCGGCCTCATCTTTGAACTTCTTTAAACATCTTCTCTAATGTACAACACTCCTAATAGGCAGATGGCAATGGCCCTTCCTTGAATGATTGTCTACCAGCCACAAAACTAAAACGACTGCAGCGCCGTATCGGTGCAAGACCGGACACATATTACTTAATGAAAACTGTTTGTTTTCGTACCGTCTATCTACCATATTCTT
>JAFIDM010000007.1:10244335-10296219 GCA_023159025.1 Thereuonema tuberculata | reverse complement strand
ATAAAAAAAGTAGATTGTTGCTTCTTAAAACCATTTCAACTTGTTTTGTTTTTTTTTTTTGCCCAAAAGCGTAACTCAATTTCTTTTACGTTTGAAAGGGAAAGGATTTCGGTAGGATTTTGAATTTAATACCGTATTTTCATTGTATGAATATGAAACTCTGGAGAAAATTACAACTTTAAATTCAATTGTCTACGTTACTAAATAGTCCATTGAAAATAAGCCAAATTTGCTATTTTTCACTTTACTGCCAATTTCAGAACCTCATATTTTTTTAATTAACTAATGGAATTGCTTAATATTTATTTTATGCATCAGAAAATACCTAAAGAGTTCCTGTTTAAAATTTCATACATATCCAGCTTTATTCTCAAAATCTACGAATGATTAAAACTTCACGTTTGTTTTCGATAACATGACAAAATGCCTACTTTGTAAGCCTCAGGAAAACTAAAAGACTCAAACTAATTTTAATGCATTATTTATTATGATATATATATATATATATATATATATATATATATATATATATATATATATATATATATATATATACTCTCAGTTTATGAAAGCTTGTTTTTCTGGCTCAAGTAGTTCTTTATTTATACAGCTTTAAAAATGCCCGAAAAGTTTATGGAAAACCAGTTACAAATTGCAGACCATACTTCTGAATGCTATTTCTCAGAAATGTTGAAGGTTACGACAGTAATATTTTGTAGGCTATCACATAAGGAGTCAACGTACCTTTGTGCCAAATTACATTAAAATCGGAGAGGATCACCTGAGAGGCATTTGCTGATTTGAAGTGGAATGACCCTATGGTGTTGTGTTGAGTACCACAGCCTTCTGGAGTTCTGCATAAGTGTTTTTGTGAAGTCCTAGTGTGCTGAGGCTGTAGTGCAATGTGTGAGACACCAGACCATGACGATGGGTACAACGCGTACTCGGTCCTGCCTCCACTGCCTCTGGTGCTCGTGTGCCAGGTCAGTGTATTTACTGATCTTGTCTGCGTGACTTTTCTGCATGTTCTTGCGGATAGGCACTGCAATACCAATGAGACAGGTCTGTTTGTTGACCTTATCAACAAGTGTAATGTCAGGTCTGTCGGGATGTATGGTTTTGTCGGGTGTGAATGGGGATGTCCCAGTACAGCTTATGCGAGGGTGACTCTAATACGCTTTGTGGTGTTTACTTGTAATACAGATCAAGTTCTTAATAAGTAAGTGTTTGTGTGCTAGCTGTTGATGAACGATGGACCCTATCTGATTGTGTCGGTGGAGGTAATCTGTTTGGGAGAAAAGGGGACAGTCTGATATTATGTTGTTGATAGTCTCATGCGTAGTGTGACATTTCCTGCATCTATCGTCATGTGTACTGGCGTTGTGTAGATGTGTTTCGTGTAGTTGCGTGTGGGGATGACTTGGTCCTGTATCGTGATCATGAACCCTTCGGTCTCCCCAAACAGCTCGCCACTCATTAGCCATCTGTTCGACGCTTTCATGTCGACATGAGGCTAGCTGAGTTCGTAGCGATGTCTGTCGTGGAGTTCCTTACGAGCCCATGATTCACGCAAATGCTGAGTAATGGTGTCAGGGTTGGTGAATGTTGAATAAGGGTTTTCTAAGTCCAAAGAGATGAGGTGTATGTCAGCCTGGACAATGGCTAAGTGGAGTGAGAAATGTTGTCTTTGGTGGAAGTTTTCCATAAGTGTGTGTACTTGTTAGGGTGATGAGGTTGTTAAGACATCGGCCTCCCCCTTCATGGGAAGAGTCATTCTTTCCGTAGATGATTTGGGATGAAGCATGTTGTGTTTCGTGAATGTAATGCTTTTGTGAGTTGCAGGGCTTCGAGTTCAGTGTTTGTCTGTGTCAAAGAGTGCCTGAGGTAAGTCTGTAAGCGTTTTATATTGTCGAGCACGTGGCTCCATAGATTTAGGGCGAGGCAGAACCAAAGAGGACTCAATGAGCCTCCCTGAAAAATACCTGTCCTTATGGAAATGGGGACTGTAGTGATGGATTGTGTTGGAGGTGCGCAGGTGTAGCATTGTGTTCCAACTCTTTATCGTGGCATCCAAGAATGCCGTGATCTGCGGGTGTATTTTGTAGAGATGAAGAGTATTTAGGAACCAGGAATGAGGGACCGAGTCAAATGCCTTCTTGTACCGATGTGTAAGTTCCTATTCTTCGCGCGTGCCTGCCGCAGGATTACCGAGTCAATAAGGAGTTGCACCTTACAACCCTGGGAATTTCTGCGACAACTATTCTGCTGTTCGGAAAAGATGTTATGTGTCTCAATGTGTTTATAAATTTTGTCTGCAAGGTAGGAGGTGAGGAGTTTGTAAAGTGTGGGGAGGCAAGTGATTGGACGATAGTTTGCAGGGTGATCTTTTTGTAAGTGCACTTAGTTTTTGTTTTAGTGTGTCGAGATGTTCCTGAACCAGGTTATGATAGTTTGAGTGTGAAGGGCGGGTGTTTATTTGCTTGAATATCTTCCTAAACTGGCATAAGTTTCTTTTTTTACCTGCACAGTATTGTGTGAGCCTGGATATGTCTCATCTAAAGGAGCTGATGCGGCCCTCAAGAGGAATGTTTGTCTCCAAGGGGGGATGTATTCTTGTGATCGTGTAGTGGGAGCATGTGGTGTTGTTAGATTCGAAGTGCCAGAATGGTTTCCTGTGCCGCGCAGTACAGTGTTGTCTGTATGTCTTCTAATGTTTGAATATTGTCAAGGTGATGTGGGATAGTGTGTGTTGAGATGGTATATGACTGTGGAGAGTTCTCGTGATGTGTGTACTTTGAGGAGTGGTGTTAGTGTGGGATTTATGCCTGTCTGTTGTGCTAGTGCAGTGTAGAAATGATCATGTGCTGCTTGTAATGTCATTATTTGTATTGTTGGGTCATGTGTACCGAAGGATAGAGATCGTTTCTATGTTTGCTGTAAAAGTAATATCTTCTAGTGGGTTGGGGTGGGGAGTCCTGGGTTAAATTCAGCGACTTCTTTCCTAATTTGTGCAAGTATGCATGGGGGAATAAGATTAGTAACTACTATGGAAAGTCGCTGATCCGCTACCCGCTGTTCCCTAAGCCCTAACGATGGATAGTGTATGATGAATGCGTGATGTAGTGCCTGTCTGTATCCTGTGAGTTGAGTCCCTAACTGTGTAACGGTGTAGAAGTCGTGCATAAGATCCTGGTTTATCTGCAATAATGATCAGATAGGCTGGCGCGGTTTCCAAGTCTTGAAGGTCACCTGCTCTGACACAGACGAAACACTTCCGACTGTTCGGGCTGGATGGTGTTGCCCGAGGATTGTGGTAGCCATACTATAGAATGGGGTGCCACTTTCTCCACCACCATCTGCGGAGACTGTAGTATAATTTTGGAACAGAGGCCTCTGCCTACCCCGAAACGGGGGTGACTTTATCCTGCGCCACACGCGATGCAGTATGATCAATATTAGAACAACAGCTAATGATGGTTGGATCCTTTAGCCTACCCTGAAGCTAGTGTAGTTCCCGCCACCATCGCGAGGAGGTAGGGTACATGGGGGATTATTATTATTATTATTATTATTATTATTATTATTATTTAATTTATTTAATTTATGATTTAAAGTCGTCTTCGGCAATTGACAGGTGTAAATTTTTCCATAACTGATGAAAGCTGTATGGAAGTGTGTAAAATCGAGGTTTGAAGCTTTTCATTCATTGACAATCGATGCTCACATTTCAATTGATATTGCTGACATTTGCTGACATTTCAATTGACATTGTATCAAAGATTTTGGTAGTTCAGAGGAAGGTCTAAAACAGCCTTTAGGAGTGGTTGGGCCAACCAAGAGCAACGTTGGGCCGACAATCTGCTTTACATAAGACCAATTTGTATTCAAGATTTTGTATAAATTTCAAAACAATAAAATTTTATTTTAGTAAAGTAAGAAATTAATAAATGCCTTCATTATTCTGTGTTATTAAAACATAAATACACTCATTAACAAGAAAAAACGACGCACCTGGAAGGAGTTGTATGATAGAGACAAAAATTGATTTAGAGGAAGACTATGTACAGAATAGAAAATGATTAAAATTTCAGACAAATTGAATGATTTATTTCAGAGTTACAGAGTTACAAAATAAAGAGCTAAATAAGGTGTTGACCCACCTCAACCCTGAATGCAAGCTGCCACACGACGTGGCGTAGAGTGATAAAGCTCCCTGATGGTCTCCTGCGGTATTTCTTGCCAAATTTGCTTCAATTGTCGGGCTACGTCATCCACATTGCCTGGTGGATGCAGTCGCCTTCCCATCATATCCCAGACATGCTCGATTGGAGAGAGATCTGGGGATCTGGCTGGCAAAGGAAGTGTTTCACAAGCTGCAAGACAGGTCATAGCAACACGTGCCGTATGTGGTCTGGATTTATCTTGTTGAAAAATAAGGACAGGATACTGCCTTATAAGGAAGGATAGCAAAACAGGTCTCAGAATGTCGTCGACATACGCTGTGCTGTAAGTGTGCTGCTACTGACGACTACAGGGGTCCGGCTATCAAGGGAAATGGCACCCCAGACCATAACTCCTGGTTGAGGGCCTGTGTGGCGTGCAGTAGTGAAAGCAGGATCGGCACGCTGCCCTGGGCGTCTCCAGACACGTCTGCGACGATCGTCAGGACACATTGGAAGCGGGACTCGTCGCTAAACACTAAACGTCCCCAGTCAGCATCATTCCAACCGGATCGAACAAAGCACCACTGTAATCTGGCCCGACGGTGTGTAGACGTGAGTGGCAGGTGGCGTAGGTCGGTACGAGCGTAGATGTCGCTCTCTCAGCAGTCTGTGAATGGTCATGGTGGACACTCGTGTGCGGGTCGCACGTCTGATGGTTGATAACGATGATTCAGGCGCTACGACAGCTGATCTGACAATCACTCTATCCTCCCGCTCTGCTGTGACCCTAGGGCGACCGCTATCTTCATGACGCTGAAATCTGTCGTTGTCCACCCATTCCTGCCAGCATTTTCTAATCGCCGCATCACTTCGACCCATATGACGAGCGATTCTCCGATTTGCCCAACCTGTCTCTTTCAATCCAATGATACGACCTCTTTCAAACTCTGACAGTTGCACGTAATGAGCTCGAATACTGCGGCGAGGCATTTTTTCAGTCGTTGAAAGGTATCCTAACTCGCAATGCAACAGAAATTTTGACCATCAGATTGAGAATCGCTTCTTATATACACCTGCTGAGTATGCAGTTCCGATGCGCTGTAGCTCTCGCTATTCATTCATTGGACACCAAAGTTTAATCATTTGCATTGGCGGTCCCAATGTCTTTGCATACGAAATTTCATTATAATCGGACAACTACTTCTAAGTCGTCGTTTTTTTTGTTAATGAGTGTAGTTGAAACAATTTTTTACAATTATTCATAATAAGTAGTTTTATTTTTAAAATAAGAATTGTTTTATATCTTTCAGAAAAAGAATTTTACAAATTACTGATCGAATTGAAGATATTGGTACCATGCAATGGGAACTTGTAGGAACATTGTTTCTGATGTGGGTTTTTGTTTATTTGAGTCTATGGAAAAGCATAAAATGGACGGCAAGAGTAAGATTCTCATTATATATTTTTGTTACTCTACACATATATAATACAAAGGAACTACTTTTTAACATTGAAAGATTTTGGTACATATAGAAATAGAGTTTTACTTTTATTTTAACGTATTATTTATTTCAATAGATTCCTAGTTTTTAATTATTATTTATAAGAACTTCTGACATAATGAAAAGATATTATATTAATATAGATAGTCTCTGACGGGTTACGTTACGATGAAAGTTAAGTCTATGCAAAAAGTGAAGAAAGGCTCAAGAAACATACTGAAATAACTATAGTACGGACGAGAATACATCCAAAACTTAGCCTAGGAAAAGTAAACAGCCCTGGATTTGAGATGAAACGAGTCCTATCATAGTTTCACAGTAAAGAGAAATATGACAATAAGCAGTGCAAACGTATATCAATAAGATAGATGCTTATTATAACCGTAAAGTATTCCTCTTTCACAGGAAGCGACCATGGTCGCGCGGCCAACACGCCACCCTCCGAAGCTCATTAAACAACATGGATTTTGAAGAAGCAGATATTGATATTGTGCCGTTGTCTCAGTTATGAAAACGATCGAGCTTATGCCTCTTGACGGACATATGTAAATAAATTATACAATATACTACAGAATACATATATAATGTATCGTCATATTTCAATTATCTATAAATATTAAACCTATAAAATTCATTTTTTTTTCTAGATAGCCGTGGCATCTTCTAGGTTTGAAAATATTCACTGAACTTCTACTATGAATTTTTTAGTGTCCCCATTTTCTAAAGTAGTTTTGTTTTAATGAATGTTTTCAGCACTTCTCAAAACGAAAATAAACAGATATGACCTTCTGGCAGCAACGAAAGTCGCATCTCTTGTGAAAGGTTCCATTGAAATCTAAAGCTCTAATACCATTATCGCTGCAATACCATTATTCGTACCGCTGGCAGCACAGTCGATTTGTTGTGCTAGTGAGCGAGTTTTCAGACACCGTTCTGGCTTACGACTATGACGTACGTCGGATGCAACTCGAATGTGCTTGTGAATGCTCAATGAAGTCTTCGTTGTAAAGGCGAATGGTCGTAGGTCCGGACCTATCAGTAATTTCTATCTGTTAATAATCTGTTAATTTCAAAGTAAGTTTAATTACATACTTAAGTTTTGAATGAAATTTTAACTAATCTGCATATTAATCTAAATAGGTAACGTATGTAACTGTTGTGGTTCCTTATATACTATTCATAATACTGCTGATCAGCGTATCATTTCTTGAAGGTGCTGAGAATGGTATCAAATTTTATCTTACACCAGACTTTGCAAAGTTTATAGAAGCCCAGGTGAACTTTTGTATTTCAAACTTACTTTTTTTTTGAATACATAACTTAATCAATTAAAAGGCCAATTAAATTATACTGGAACGAAATCTTACTTCATATTTGATAGTTTTGGTTTTTTTTTCGTTGATTTGTTTATTTAATGCTTCTTAATTTTTTCAATTTATTTATTTGTTTACTTTAATTATTGATTTTTTTGTATATAAAATAATAACATTGTCGTCTTTATTATTGTTACATTTTTTACATTGTTACCATTTACAGTACCTTATTTTTGTTTCCTGAATATATTTACATATATAAATATATATATATATATATATATATATATATATATATATGCCGCTGATGACGTGTTTGTATATTCGAATGTTAATACTTAAACAGCTTTTTGAAATTAATTTGGTTTTTAAATTTCAGAAAGCTGTCCGGCAAATTTTATATATATATATATATGTGTGGTGATTCAGGAAGAGTTACTGCCACTTACGGAGCTGATTTATGACGATGTTTTGAGTAAAATATCAAAATAGCAAAATTCTCAATATTTATAGAGTTTGTAAAAAAACCTCTTTCATTTGTTGGAGAAGCAAAAACAAAGGAGAAGTAAAGAATGAACTTTTCAGAAATAATGTCTTATTCTATTGGTTAGTATATTGAAGCTGAAAATGTGTTTTGAATTGCTTAATTATGTTATAATGAAAGTTGTATTAAGTTTTAACTGCAACATTACATTATTCTGACGCTTTTATCAGAACAATTGTTACAAATCCACAAATTTTATCGACTTGAGTCTTGTTGTTCACAGTAATGTGTTTTCAATAAAAGAAAACATTATTTCTGAATCGTTCATTCTTTATCATCTTTTTTGTTTTTGCTCCTTCACCTAATGAAGAAGATATTTTACAAACAAACTTCATATTATTGAAACTCTGTAAATTTTAAGAATAGGGACCGCATTTATATATATATATATAACATTTTTTGCTCAAAATGTTGTCACAATGAGCTCCGTAATTTGTGATAAATCCTCCTGAATGATCCTATATATATCCTGTATATATATCCTGTATTTTTTAAACATCCTTGTTTACAGTTTTGTGGTTGCTGCTTTATTTTTGTTTACTCTTAAAAACATCTAGTTTTATTAATGATAAAACTGAAAGAATGGTATTCCGAATGATTTCACAACTTATTGTTGTAAAACCGCAAAATTTAATATAGATATTTTAGGTTATTATTGAATTAATTAACAGTTTTGTAAAATTAAAATGGTTGCATTCAATTTAAAGTTAAATCCATATCAAACTGATCATCTTATTATATTCTAAGTTTTTCATTTTATTTGGTATTTTTATTAGGTATGGTATGAGGCCATGATGCATGTACTGCATTCCTTAGGAGTAGGCTACGGAACTTTAGCAGTACTTGGAAGTTATAATGATTATCACAATAATATATATTGGTAGGAATTTAATGATAGTATCATAATAAAATATTTAATTATTCTCCCTTCTTGCAAAATCGTATTTCTTCTAAGAGCAATGTGTTTTTGTTATCAGGTCAACATTAATAGAAAACTTTCATAGTATTGCTAAAAATTGTCAAAATATTTAATTTCACCAATAGAAATTCTATACAATTATCAAAAGCTCTAATTAGGAATTGTAATCTAAAGATTGCAAATCTTGTCAATTGTTAATATCTCAATAACAAATCCTAATGTTTAGCATGTGGCATTAACGCAGATTGTAACCGTTATCATTAATTATAAGTTGCCGTTTCAGCATAGACTTGGGATCAATGCGAGGGCATTCCACGAGACAGATGTATGGGAATCTGGGATCGAATTCCGACGTCGGCATGATGCTTACTTTCTCTTTCTTTGTTTTTATCTGTTTCTCTAGGGGTACAACGTGAAATATCTCCTATGGGTAAACCCTGGGCAACGATTCTTCCTCTAAATGGCTCAAATTATCGCCCTTTTGTGGCCAAAAGGGCCAGGAGCCCGGATGTTAATGAAAAAAAATAGTTATTAGTTTTATAATCCTCAGTCCACCATCTCTTTGTCGAATCTGATACAGTTGCTTTTGTAGAAAACTGTCATATTAACAGTCGATTATACTGCATTCATTATGTATATGTACTCACAGAGATTTCGCATAATTAAATATTTATAAATACCAAATGTATTTACCTGCTTTCTCTATTCACCATACCCTATTTTCAATTTCGAAATATTGTTTAAGCTAATTTAACAAATATTAACCAATTATTTACCAAATAAATCACAATATGCCAAAGTATGTTATTTTGATTCCCTTCCAGTAAAGCAGAAACAGTGAATTTCCTCTTCTCATCATGATTGTTATCCTAATATGTAAATACAAATTGTAAATAGGATGGATCTCGTCACAGACGTAAATATTGTCAGGTTTTGACTGCTGATGAGTTCTGATAGTTTTTTCAATTCTTTTTATTTCTGATTTCGTATATAGATTAGATTTACCAGAAACCATTTTTTCTATTATGTCATTGGAAATCCTTGAATTCTTAAGATGCCCGAAAATAAATTATAATTAGTAAGAAGAGGGCACGGTCTGTACATCGCAAAAATCAATGCCTTTTTGTGAGATGAAAGGACACACGGAGTACTTCTAAAAAAATATGTAGGTTGAGGAGTCAACACTCAAGCGTTTTCGAGATATTTGATTTCATGACACGGGACAAGTGTTTTGGGTTTATTTATTTATTTATTTATTTTATTATTTTCCGCTTTGCTGTCTTTTTTTTTATTATTTCCTTAATATAATATTAGGGTTCTCTTTTTTTTTTTGTTTCCCCGGTTCATCATCATCAGTGTTCTGTCGAAGACAGGTCCAATGGCTAGCAGCAAAGAAGGTGAACAATATATCTTTCTCCAATTCGTTCTATCTCTTGACTTCTTCAGGTCTTGATATCCATTTGTAGTCATTAGGTCATCCTGGATCATCTTTCTCTTTCATCCTCTTGGTCTCTTTCCTTCAATTTTCCCCTCCAATACTTTCTTCATGAGATTTTCATCTCTCAGCACATGTCCAATCCAGTTCTTTTTTCTTCTTCTTATATTCTTTAATAAGCTTCTCTCTTCTCCTATTTTTTTCCAGAACTTCGTCATTAGTCATTTTGAATGCTTCCAGCATCTCAGCATCTCTCTTCCTCAGAGTCCAAGTTTCCGAACCATACAAGGATATACTTCAAATAAGCATTTTCTAAGTCTTTTCCTTAAATTTATATGCATATTATTTGTGAATAGGTTCTTTCTATTATTGCAAATGTTCCTTTACGAATTCTGTCTCTAATATCTATGTTGCATTTACCGTCATCCTGAATAATACTTCCCAAATATTTGTATTGTCTTTCTTGTTCCACCCTTTTTCCATTCAATTTAACATATACCCTTTCGGCATTTCCAGCAACTCGTAGCACTTTTGTTTTCTTGGTGTTAATCTCCATTCCATATTTAGAACAAGCTTCATCAAATCTTTTCAACAAGTGTTCCAAATCTTTCTGACCCTCGGTTAATCTCGCCAATCCACGCCAATCTCTTTCAGTACTTTCATCAGTTTATCCCATTTCACCATATCCCATTTTCCCGATTATGTTAGAAATATTAGATGGAAAAGTAATATACGATTAGAAATAAATAAATAATATTCTCCTTAACTTATTTTTTAAAGTATGTTAAGCTGTTAAATTTCAAGGTAGACATATAATAATTATGCTACTTAACTAAACCTTTTTTCCTTGACATTTTGTTAAATTATTAATATGTGAACTATTAAAATTGCTGGATAAGAATTGTAAAAGTATTCATTTGTAATGTAATAGTATATACATAACTATTTCTAATAACCAAGTTTTATAAATTTCACCAATTGAAGTATTTATCCTGAGAATTCTTTAATGGTTGGTTCTACCTATTTTTTAATTTTTTTACATAAAATTATTTTAGTTCTAATTTCATTTAGAAAATTAAGTTATTTATGTTCGTGCTTTATACAGGTGCTAATACTTAACAAAGAAAATCCTTAATGTCAGGATTTGTATTGCACAGATCAACAGTCGAACAATTAATGCAGTTACATTTATGTAAAAGGTTTGATGGGTTTGTAAGATAAATGTCAGGAAAGCTTCTTGCTAAATGTCTTTGAAGTTGACCATTCATCGGAAATCACAAGTTTAAAAAGGACAACATTGGTCATTTGTTACGGGGTTTTAGCTGAACAAAATTTTTTTTTTCTGAAAAAGTTACTACTCGAAAATCGATGAAAACAATGTTAAATATCTCGAAAACGTTTGAGTATTGCCCCCTCAATCTACATATATTTTTGAAACACTCATTGTGTACTTTCATTTCACAAAAGGCATTGATTTTCACGATATACAGGCCGTGCACTCTCCTTGTAAGTTAATGTCTTAGTATATTGAATGGCCTTTGATTTCAACAAGTTTCCACTAACTGACACCATAATCACATACATTACTGAAGTTATGTATCAAATATGTTCACTTCAACAGTTTTCTATGACAGCTTTGAAGTGATGAGAGATAAAAAAAAGTTCAAGAAATTATCAACCTTCTGGCACCTACTAACATACATTTAGAAATATTGTTTTAGTCAATAGTTTTATCGAAAAACTAGGCGTATTTAACCAGCTGACATATTCAACATACAACATTGTTATAATGTTACCTTCATTATTCCAAAATCCCAAGTAATTTAATACGGATTTTTTTTTTATTATAGGCAATGTTTACTTGTTGCTGCAATTGATTTTCTATCCAGTTTTTTCATTGGTTTTGTTGTTTTCTCCAGCATTGGTTATTTATCGAAAGTACAACAGAAACCAATAGAATATATAATTAAATCAGGTAAATATGAAGATTTATTATTTTAAAAACATTTACAAAATTTAATTTATATTTTTCAAATTTTGAGTTAGTTTTGTCTTCTGACACTTATATCACTGATATACATTGTCACGAATTTGTTTCAATAAATAAACAAAGACTGCAAAAATTGGATAAAATAAAATTTATTCGCTCTGATGAACCTTCCTGACTACAGAAGTTCCTGTGTTCTGCCTTCTCTGTGGAACTGCAGGAATTTATATTGAAACATTAATCGTCAGATAGCGCTTTTCCAGAAATTTCCAGAATTCCCTGCCTTTGGGAAACTTCTAAAAATATGCAAATTATAAATACAGTTAATGACTGTATTTAAATAATTAAAATAAATACAAAAGTAATTAATAAAAACAAATAATAAAATAAGACAGCAATAAATTTAATCAATCAATAATTCGTGATAATATTATTTAATTCATGCAATCTGAAGTTTATAAAGATGTATTTGAGACGGTTTAAGTTTCTCTGCCTGTTTTAAGTGTTAAATTGTTTTCAATTGTTATATATTATATATAATATTATTAATAATTAATCAAACATTGCTTGATTTCAGTTATTATGCTCTTTTGTGACATTCTGCATTGATAAAAAAGTTTTCCCAGAAAAATTAAAGTGATAAAAATGGAATGAATGAATTATGTTAAGAAAGGAGTTAAAAAACAGTGCAAATCACTATCTTTTCTTATAAATAATGCTACTATTAATTGTTTCAGGTTTTGATCTTGCCTTCGTAATATATCCTTCTGTAGTGCTAGAGTTATCTTTTTCAGCTGTTTGGTCAGTTTTATTATTCGTTGCTGTTATAACTCTTGGCATTGATAGCCAGGTACTTGTTCAACACTTATAACATTTTAACCATCTTTTTTTATCATAGATATACCATTATGTCAAATAACATAATATGTAATTAATTATTAAATGCTTAACGGAACCAATGATTCTTTCGCATATGCACTGTTAAACCATGCATGTTTAGATAATTTAAATAAATATCTAATATTTCTTTATCTTATAATAACAGAATATGTAAATCATCATAGAATTCACATCTTTATAAGTATAAATTATTCTACTAAAAGTAATTCTTTATATTCACTCATTGAAATCAATGGTTTGAGATTTTATATATGATTCATTAGTATTTTAATGATGTACTTATCTCTAATTTTTTTATAATAATGTAAATATAAAAATTACAAATCCTTTACATCATGAATTACACTGATCTTCTGAATCTCTTGGTTTTATTGAAAAAATAATTATATTTGTAGAAAATTTTAATTAACAAATCTTCTTTTTTAGTTGTAAGTTCAAACTCTTTAGATTTTAAGTAATTTCAAAAATTATAAGTAAAGATTGATATAGAATTATCCTAAGGGTTCGCAGGGTATCTAATACATATATATCTTGAAATAATATGAATTATAATTTTCTTTTTGGATGCTTACCATCCTACCCTAAATTGTTGTATTACATACAATGTGAAAATCAATATTCATTACATATTCTAGGATGAGTAGGGAGAGTCAAAATGTATCACTTTTATTTAATGAAACTCTTTTCCTGATACAGGCCTTCCTACCCCATTTGGAATGTTTGAACAGCGCGGCTGGTTTTTCATCATGCGAAGCAGGAGATTGTTGTATTAACGTCACCTCATCAGAAGTAAAGATCACGTGAAGATACCATGGGATATGCCATGCAGCTAATGCCTGTCAATTTATATTGGCGTAAATTTACCACAACAATCGACAATCTAAACTATCCAATAGTACAGGACAGCCTGTAGTAGGAAACTATTTTTCAGAACATGGGATCCTTACCAAAAAGTGATATATTCTGAACCTCCCTCCTACATATCTAGAAATTTATAATAAGCATTCATTTACACCCTATATAATTACGTATTTTATATCTGCTTCATCAATTCGCTATATTGTTGTTGTTGGTTTTTTTTTGTTTTTTTTTTTGTAGTTCTGGATTTTTGAAGGGCTTCTAAAAGCATTACAGGATGAATTTCATTATCGAATCATTCAGAAAAGAAAAGTATTCTATCTTATAATGTGTCTTGTACATTTTGTTTGTGGACTCATCTATGTAACTCAGGCAAGTGAAACTGTAGTAATAACGATATGAAACAATAAACACAATATGGTATTACATGATAGTATAAGATATTAAAAATATGTATCTACAACTTAAAAATAACACTGGCCCAAGCTTCGCTAAAATAATAAATCGTTGTGATCTGTAGACATGAAAACATATGGGATTTTATCATTCTATATTCAATTAAAAGTAAATAGAAAAAGAAAATGATAAAAACAAATTAAAACACAATTTACATGGTAAATGCCAGAAAAATTCATTTAGATAAAAAACAAAAGTTGTAGAGGCAAGATTTTTAGGTGTTATTTTTTGCAAAATTTCGTTGTTTTAAAAATGGAAGATTCGGTGTTATCGTTGTTATTTACAACGACAGGCAATGCATATATCGTTCGTGGGGTACAATAGTGGCACAACTCATAAAATCAAGTTCTGAGATAATTGAGTTCAAAGATTCAGCGTTGTATTGAAATGCATATGTCATAGAATTCATTAACGTCATTTGTTGGCAGAATATTGAACTACATGATATGCCGCTGGTGCCGCTGGAAGGAAGACCAATCCGCAATGTTGAAGAGTGCATTAATTCCATTAATTCGTATTTTTTGAGTTGTGCTACTATTGCAGCCCACGAGCGATATGTAATTAGCAGAATTTTTTCAAATTTATTAGTAAACAAAACAAAGTTTAAACATTTATAATTTAAACTACATACTAGAATGAAGGATAATTTACTAGAGACCGTCGATGACTATATTAACAAGAAGCAGCAAAAATTAGCTAAAAGGAACAAACTTAACTAAAAGTAGCCAAAGTTAGATGGGATTTTGAAGTGTTTTATGTCACATCAGAAGATTATTCATTATCGAAACCTTCTGGTAAATTCCCAAATAATTAACGACATATAAACATAATGGATACCTGATTCGAAAGTTAAGATTGTTAAAGTTTCAGCATTTTCTGGCTTAAGACTGTGACGTCTGTCACTCACAGTCACTGAGTATTTTGAGATAGATCTCTGTGTCAACATTTGATGATGGGCTCCAAATCAATTTCAGCAGTGCCACAGAAAACACTGGATGTTCAGATTTAATTGAGCACAGTAACTCAATCATGTTCACCAATTGTGTGTCTGAATTATCTTGCTGCTCCTTCACCAAGTCCTTCAGAATCAAATAACTTCCAGGAATTTCAGCCTGCCTCATTTCCTTCAGGAATGGCAATTTCATCTGGTTAATTTGAGTAAGTGAAGAATTTTCTCTCGTTCTCCCTCTGTTGCTTGGGTTGAAGAAGAAACCACATCCTTCGCTGGATCTTTGGCAAGAAATTCCTTCAATTTACTGATGTACAATTGCAATACTTTCCTAATAATTATTTTTTGCTCTTCCCGTTTAAGTGGTAGTAACTATAAAAATGGTAATTACTGCTAGTCACTGAAGGAAGTGAAGTTTTAGCTCTTCAGAATAAACTCTAAATGAGAGAAGCTCTAGCTTCTTTAGCTGGTCACACAACTTGGAATGAATGAGGAATTATTTATGGGATTAATTATGGGAAAGGAAGAGCCTTCCAAGAAATTGATTACTTCCATAATTTTCGTGTAGCAATTGGAAACAAGCATCACAAAATTAACTTTCTCCTCAGTTTACTCCTGAGTTTTCTTTTCCTAACTTATCAAAAAACTCTCAAGATATCCTGAAGGTAATCATTTCTATATAGATAACAGCTTTGAACCAAGTGTTCCACCATGTTATAACAACCGGATTCGGAAACAATTTCACTCTTTCTGAATTATTCCCATACTTCTGTCTAAGAGATGAAAGATACATGTGCCTTCGCTTTCTTGTATTTAAAAAGCTTACTTTCACCTTCGATACTATCGTTCAGCTCATCTAAGCCATTTTCGAGTAAAATAATATTGTTTACTCTGTGGATCCAACACTGAACATGTATTATGCTTTCTGTGACCGATTTAAGATGTCAAGAATAGGTTTTAGTCACGAATCAGCTATAGTAGTATCATGCACCACAGAAGTCACTAATATTACTGTAGGTCCTGCTGACGGTTTCAGAATAGAGAATAATATATGGAAAACAGTTATTCATTTTATCTGTTGTTTCATCTGCTAAGACAACATTGTGCTGGTCCATCACAAGCTCTTTAATTTTTTCCTCCTTCTTATCCTTAATTAGATGAATGTACTTCTTCCGCAGCCGTTTTCTCCCCTGCAAAATCTCGCGGATGAGCATTGATACACTATTGCCAACTTCTATTAATTGAAAGCCGCTGTCAAACATTCTACAGTCGCAAAACTCATATTATCAACGGAAGAAGGAATTGTTATCTCCACTTCAAGGAGATAAAGAGCTGATAAATTCCGAAACCAGTAATGGAAAATTATTGTTTCTGCTGTCTTAGTAGATAGGCTACTGGAGATGGCTAGATTTGGCGTAAAACCGCTGATAATGGCTACTCTAGTAACGAAGACAACGTTCGGAATATTGCTGCCTGTATTTTTGATCAAAGTTCTTAAGTCCAAAAAATATGGTAGTTTAGGGGTTCTTGCGAAACGGGGTAGATGACCTAGCACGGCACACTCTGATAGCTGCACTTGGATACTAAGTCCTATTATTTTAAGCTGCTGCTCCTTTCGTAATGGAGGAGATTCTTGCCCCTCCGAACAGACAGTAGTTCTTCTATCTGGATCAGGTGCGACTTGCACGGCTATCCTCTGCCTTCTCCGAAGACGTCCTGGCTAGACCGAGAACGCTCTTGCTTCTACCGGGATCAGGTGCGACTTGCACGGTTGATTTCTCCCTTCTCCGAAGACGTCCTGGCGAGACCAGGAACGCTCTTGCTTCTACCGGGAACAGGTGCGACGTGCACGGCTGATTTTATTAAGGCTCTCCTGGCTGATTTTATTAAGAGCTTCTATGTGTGACTAACTGCTGCTGAATCCTCCGCTTCTATTTCTTCTAACTTGGAGACTGATGGGTGGCTACACGCCCCAAGACTAACTCACTACTTTTCTGGAACACCGAGTGGCCGGCTGCCACTGACTGACTTCTTCTTCGGACTCCTGCCCTACAACGAACTGATTCCTCTTTGGGCTCCTGCCACGTACTTAACTGCTTCCAGTTCCTCTGTGGCTCTCGACCACGAGCTGACTCCTTCTTTGGGCTCCTGCTCCGAACTGTCGCCTTCTTTGGGCTCCTGCTCCGAACTGTCGCCTTCTTTGGGCTCCTGCCCCGGATCGAACTGTCTGCCTGGTCTGAATCGGCATTTCTATTTAAGGCCAATAAACGCCTCTCTCTCGACTCAGGAAGAGTCAACTAACTGTAGGGCAGCCTGGTAGGAGGAGTCTACTCTTTAGGAGGGAAGTCGGCCCAAACCACTGGTAACAATACTTCGGAAATTTTCGTTACCCGAGTAAGGAGGGAACTAATATCGACAGAAGATATACAGAAAAGAGCACACTCAGCTTTATTTTTCTTTCTTGAACATATATTTATATCTACAAACATTATTCATACAGAAACTGTCATATTTGAAACATAGGGATTAAGAAACATGTTGTCTACCTTACTTGTTGTCTTTTTTTTCTGAACCTTAATCTACCTTCTAGCATATCTGGATGGCGTTGGCGGACATACGATTTTATTTTGTATTCCTAACCTACTTTTAAAGTTTGTACAGGAAATTTTGAATCAACCTGTATATCAGCATGTATATACATACATATTGCACTGCTATACAAACTAACTAAGTTAAAAGCAAGTTTTTCTGCATTTAATTTATCTTATTCAGTATTTTATTTAGAACTAGAAGCAAAGCCTGTCGGACGACAGGCATAAAAAAATCTGAAAAATCATTTTATTATCAACTATCAAATATAAAATAAATGTAATTTAAATTACTGTGCTAACTTGTGAACAAAGCTTCTACGGCAAAAATGGTCTTGAGTTTCGAAATCAGCGTAAAAAACTGAGTAAGTATGCCAAATTTCATTAAAATCGGTGCAGTGATAACAAAATTATTTGGTTTTGAACATATGTATTGTTAGAATTTCAGTTAAAATTTCATGGAAACAACATGGAATGACAAAATGAACTAATATTTCATCCAATTTGAATACCCTTGATTCAATGGTATCATTGAGAACCATGGATCTATCTTAATAGCTTAATTATATCGAGTTACAGACAGACGGACAGACAGACAGACAGACGAAATTAGCAAATTATATAAGTTGACTTAATTGCTTTAAGCTCATCTGCAAATTTATAAGTTCAATTTTTGTCATTATTCTACTTAACTTCTTTTCTTTAATTTACCAAAAAAACTAATTGATTTTTCTTTCCATATTTCTCAACAAATAACTATTTCATTTTATAAAATTTATTAATTTATTTGATAATATCTTGTTTTTAGGGCGGTATGTATTTCCATCACTTAACTGAAAGGTTCGCGGTTGCTGAGTGGAGTATTTTTACTACAGTATTATGCGAAGGATGTGCAATTGCTTATGTATATGGTACTTAAAATTTATCTTATGATATATTCATCCCATTTCATCATTCAATTAGAAAAAGCAACAGTTAAGAGAAAACTAGCAAAAAGCCGGGCTAGGAATAGACTCCCGCACTGTTAAAAATCATTTCCAAAAATTTGCATAATAAATATATACGCCTGATAAGTTTGAAGGTATTTAAAAGTGACTAATGCTATGACACTGTAGGATTATTAGGAAATTAAAGATTTTTGTTTCGTTTGCCGAACTAATGGAGCTTTTGTTATGGCCTTTCTTATGGCTTTTTCCAAGTTTTTAAAAACAAATAATTCTGATAAAATTTACAGTTTAAAGTGCTGAGAATATCATTGTGCACTTCTACATGGATTTCTATTTGGGTATAGAAATAGCCAGCTCGTATAGTGAGTGTATGACGAGGCGTTTTAAAATGACTAATGCTACGACACTGTAGGATTATTAGGAAATTAAAAATTTTTGTGTTTCGGTTTCAGAACTAATGGAGCTTTTGTTATGACGTTTCTTATGGCTTTTTCCAAGTTTTTAAAAACGAATAATTATTATAAAATTTACAGGTTAAGTCTTGAAAATATAATTGTACACTTCTACATGGATTTCTATATGGCCATGCAAAATTTCATATTTCTAGCTTCTGTAGATTTTGAATACAGCGTTCACAAAATGTTATCTAGTTGGGAATGGAGAGACCCTTTGCTCGTTTAAATAAGAAAGCTTTTATTAATAGTTGGCAAAAGTAAACATTTTACATTAAATAAATTTTCGTTTATTATTATTCATTTATTCCTATTCATTTATTCCTATTCATTTTTACAAATGTTTCATTTTCTCCATTCATATAAATTCTTATTGAACAAATTTCTAATTCATTATCTTAGATATCGATTAAAGTAAAGTAACTATATATTATAAATCGGCAGAATTCGCGCATATTTCCACTCAGTGCTAGCTTTGAGTCTATCAGATTCCTTTGATTTCAATGTATTATCTAAAAGTTACTATTATACCTTGGTCACTAATGACAAGGTAAATGTTGCATACTTCAAGAGACTGTGAAGGAACCAATGTATGACATGTCCCGCAGCTTTTTGGCAACGACGCACCATTAGTCAGCAATCAAGTGGATAAGGCAGCTTTCACCGTTCCTCGGTCCAGTACTACTAGCGAAAGGCGTGTGACACTGGGATTCATGTCATTCTCTTTACATGCAAGTCATTTAATGCCTCCCGGAAGGACTTCTGTGGTTTCGGGATTCTCAAATCTGGGATTGCACGACACGCACTCTACGCTTGCTGGACTATGGGAAATCGGTTTTAGATGTGTGGAATCTCTATCCAGAAACCTCTTGCAATGAAAACTACGATGTCGGTCGATTGTCCACAGCCGTGGTAGTCACATCGAGCAGCGTCATTGATGAAGGAAGAGCTTATCCGTAACATGATGTCCCAAACTTGTTCAATTTTATCTGCCTTAACCCTTTGTATAACACATTTTATGTTACAAAGGTAAACATAAAATGCATTTATTATAAGACCATAGCGAAGTGGTATAATATCATTTAATCATAAAGAGAATTACGCAGCATCATTTATCTGATAGTGGACCCAGTCGCCAAAGGGTAACGCTTTTGTCTGCGGCCTGGAGTAGTCGGGTTCAATCTCCGATCCCGACGGAGATCGAGGATTTTTCCACACTTAATTCTTCTTCAGACGGGTCCAAGGATCCACCCAACCCTCTGAAGAATAGATACCGGGTTTCTTTCCCAGGGGTTAAAGACAGAAGGCCAAGAGCCTACATAGGGCTTTAGTAAGATGCTTTAACCTTCAATTTCATCTGATTATTTCCTTGCTGATTCTTCTAGATATTCTTTTTTCTGTCTCTCATGAATCGACCCAATTAGCAAAGTGTTGCTGATCAAGATCAACAAAATTAGTAATGTAGGACCTAATGTAAACTTCACAGGTGAAAGAATGTAGTTTCTAGTAAGGTATCCAAGATGCCAGTCCTGTAAACTGTTACCAATGCTGTTTAAGGTTAAAAACATAAGCAAAAAATTGTGTGTGTCTCTCAGATCCAGAGCTATTTCTGTTTATTTAATAATTTAGAATAAATTTATTATATTTTTTAAAAATTATAGTTTTTTAAATATTCATAATCTCAATTTATGTCTCAAAATCTATATTATCTTACTACATATTTACATATCTTATTTGTTTGCAAGGTGTCAACAACTTCTATCTAGATATGGAAGATATGTTTGGATTTCGACCCTTAATCTGGTGGAAGATTTGTTGGGTAGCGATTTCACCAGCAATCCTATTAGTAAGTAGCTACAAAACACTGAAAAATGTGAATATATTTCAAAATCTTTTGAGATACAAAGAATAGAACTGTGTGGGTAGATTGAAATAATGAATCTAAAGTTAGATTCAATGTTTGAAGTTTGGAACCATTTGAAGAAATAGAATCTGGAGAGAACAAAATAAGTACAGAGTTTTCAGAAGCAAGAGAACATTATATTACTAGCTTAATATTGCCAGGGAGGGGGTGAGGGTGGGGAAAGGTTGGTGAGGGGGTCGGGAATTTTGGTTCTCCTTTTTTTCCACAACCCTATCACATCAGATACCCTGATGCGGATGAGAAAAAAATTGAAATTGTGAGATCACTTCGAAACTTTACCAGTTCGTACAAAAGACACGTGATAGATATAGAGTAATGTAATATTGAGATCAGAGAATAAATGAGTTCCCACCACTTTCTTCCCTTCTCCACAACGCTGTCACATCAAACCATCCCCAGTTGGTAAACAATCACTTGATCAGTACAAATGAATTATAGCAACAGTACAAGGTTGGTCTAGATAATAAAGAGTTCCAATTCTTGTGAAAATCCCTGAACTGACTTTGTAATTTCTCTTGTCTCATTTACATTCTTCTCCAGATTTTTGAAGTGTAATCTTCAGTTCTGACATTAATATTGTAGGCCAGTCAATATCGACACAAAACAGATAACCACCGCAAACGCGCAGGTATCTACGATTTTTTATATGTTCTTAGTATCCCTGAGAGTAGTTTATACCCAAGTTTACAACCTTGAAAATCCTGTGCTACTCCCGTGGTGCTCGACAAACTGCGAAATTCTGGCATTTGTTTCAGTTTTTTTGAAAAACCTACCGTAAGGAAGCAATTATCGGGTATCTTCATTCTATACTTTTGCTACAATTTGAGCCCAACTCGAGCTCTCTAGGTCCATTGGTTGCGGAGTTACAGCCAGTCAAAGATATTCAAGATGGGATACGTCAGCTACGTTTTCAACCACTTTGGTAAAAACGTAGCTGTGGTTTTTGATGGATACCTACAAGATGCAGCTATGAGGAGCACTAAATCAGCTGAACGCCTGCGACGCTCTGCTTTTCTCTCCTGCAGTGACATTTTGTTTGATGAATCAACACTCCTCAAAGTGCCCCAAGGAAAACAGCTCTCAAATTAATCTAACAAACGCCGACTGATCCATGATGCATTCTGAATTGGAGAGGCAGGGTATCGAGATACATCAAGCTCACGAAGTCTCCGATGCTGATACAGTGAGGACTGCCCTCTCCAAGAGCTCATCGTTCGACCAAGTTTTCATCACTGGGGAGGACGTCGACCTACTGGTCCTCCTCAACGGCTTAAGCTCTGGACAGATGAACATATACTTCCAGAAAGGCGGCAGAGGTGGGTCAGAGTGCACCTAATATCCAGCAAATTCCTTCGCATGTGGAGGAATGCAGGTTCCGTGAGGGATTGTTTTGTTCCTGCATGCCATCAGTGGGTGTCTCCAACTCTGTCCTTTTCTGGCAAGGCAAGATGAAGTGGTGCAACATCGTCAAAAAAAAAGCCACTGGATAGACCTCATCAGCATTTTCCTTGATCCAAACTCCAACCAGGAAGAAGTAGGAAATGCTGGCGAGAAGATCTTATCTTCTTGCTGAACCTCTACGGAGGAGATGAGGGAACGCCGCTGAACACCTAGCGATACTCGGCATTTGTAAAATCGGCAGCAGCGACCAAAGTCAACCTTACCCGACTCCCCCACCACAGAGACTACAAACTATCATTCTTGGTGGACCCTATCATCAGGTGCAAAAATGGTTAGAGGTCGACAAAAACCCATGTGCCTGGGGATTGGCCACTAGCGAACAAGGTCTCATGCCCGTCACAATGTGCGCAGAGCCCGCTCCTCAGACCCTGCTTAGAATGGTGGCTTGCAAATGCAAGAAAGGGTGATTGGGGTCGTGCACTTGCAGAAGGGCAGGGCTCAAGTGCTCTGTCCTATGCTCCTTTTGCTACGGGCGCAGTTGCAACAACGTCACCCCTATCGAGGATGAGGAGGACGAGGATGTGGACGAACCAACCCCTTGTGATGACCCACATCCACATCCAGAAAACGTCGTCCTTCCTTCCTTCCCCTCCCTTCACTCCACTAATCCACACTGGATGAGATCCGGCCCTTCCAAAAGGGCGAAGTTTCAAACTGCGGTGTTTATGCTTGACTGTGTAAATAGTATTTTATAGTTTCCGTTTATGTTTACGTTGTTTATTTTACCTTTACGTTGATTTGTTTAGTGTATGTTTCTTTGAAGCCATACGTTCCACCTAAACTGCTAAATTCACATTCTTGCACGTTGTTTTACAGAAATGTATACGAACATTATTCAGTACAATGTTTTCATCATCGGATTTCATAAAATCCAATGTTTTACTATTTTTTTGTTTTTGAGGCAACTATGAGGCCTAGAGGCACTATTTTGGAATCAAATTGAAGATAATTCCATTTTCTACAAATGCCTTTCTGTAGGACCATTAGTTTAGCCAGTACGGTGTCTTGGAAACTGACCCTACCGATACATTTTCACTTTTTGGAAAAACTCGCCCATCTCTATCTCCGCAACCGATGGACCTAGAGAGCTCGGGTTGGGCTCAAATTTTCGCAAATTTAGCTTGCTTTACAAACATATAAAGTAAAGATACCCGGAAAAAGCTTCCTTAAAATAGTTTTTTCGATAAAACTGAAACACGTGCCAGAATTTCGCACCACAGGAGTAGCACAGGGTTTTCAGGGTTGCAAACATAGGTATAAACTACTCTCAGGGGTAGTAACAATATATAAAAAATCGTATATACATGCGCGTTTGCGATGTTTGATGATTTTATTGACTGGCCTATTAATGTCTTAAATGCAGGAATATTGCTGAGGATCAAATACACACTGTGACAAAAAAAAAGTCGAAGCACCATGAAGAAATTTCCAATTAAATGACACTCCGTGTTCCCATTAGATATGCAAATGATTAAAGTTTATTTGTCAAGAAACGTCACCATCACCTGCATCTCAATCCCATCTTGTGGTCCATTTAAGGGCCCCCAGAATCTTACTAGACACATTTTACTTCGTGGAACTATTGCATTCTTATCAGTTTACCAACAGTTAGGCTTCGGCCACGCGTTCGAAGATCGCAAGTGGCTAGATGATGCCTGATCATATAGACGAATCTTTAGCCATCTGGAGGCTTCGTCTAGAGTGGTGCCGTGGTCAGCAACTGCATCCATCATCAAAATATCCGGTATTTAGAGAAGCAGTTGCAGCAAGCTTAGCATCATTTTGCCACAATATCAAGACTATGTTTCATTCAAGTACACGCGTACGTCAACTTAGATAGCAACCAGAGACAGAACAACACGATACTAATAATGTTGTTCAATAAAAAGTTATTCTGATGACTCAGAAAGCGAAGAAATGATCTTTGCAATTTGAAATTATGGAGATATAAATTTAAATAACTATCTATATTATTAAAAATATATTCTGTAGGAAAACGTAGGCTTACTATAATGTTTATGAAATATCATTTTGCTATTTAAAACTTATATTGTATCTGAATTTTACCATTTAAGGAGGGTTTTTTTTCTCTAAGGTGATCCATAAAGTTTTCATTTATTCTTATGATTTTACCGTTATTTAGGCTCTTATTTTTGCTCAGCTTATGACATACACTCCTCCACATTACGAAGAATATTTTTTTCCTCCTTGGGCGAGGAAACTAGGGTGGCTATTATCTGGAAGTTCTGTTGTATGCATTCCTTTGTATATGTTTTATGCCATTTCTGTGAAGAAAGGAAATTTCGGAAAGGTATTTGTTACTAATTCAGAATTTCAAACTGTTAATTACTATTGTTGTTTAATTATTGTTGAATTCTAACCAATGATGTAAAATCTAACGCAGACTTTGTCGAGTTCAATATCACTATTTAGTTCTGCTCACGTTTTCCGGTTATCAGCAACCTTGAGAAAAACCTTAAACCTTCCACGTTTTGGAAACCCTCCACAGGTCAAAGGAAGAGAGGAAGACCAAAGGGCAGATGGAAGGATGAGATGGAGAAGTTTGCGGGGAAGAGATGGAGAAGTGAAGCTGATGACCGTAAACGATGGAGATGTATGGGGGAGGCCTTCGTCCAGCAGTGGACTGATAAAGGCTGAATGATGATGATGATGATGATGATTTCAAAAGTTTGCTCTATAATACAATCATCTATAGTATGTAGCTAGTTTATCATGTCTGTTTCAAAATTCTATTTGATTTTCCTTGTGTATAATTAAATTAGATTTTCAGTATTTCGTGCAATTCGAATATTATTATTATTTAGAAGATGTGAAAGTTGTGAGAATATGGATTTCGTGTTGTTTATATCACATTAAAAACGTCGATTCACAGTAAACACAAAATCAAGCGACTCTGTACAATTTTCAATCTATCAAGCGTTTGTGTTGTTAAAAGTGACACTATTATCGATTGGCGACTAAAACTCGTTTATTCTAGCCGTTGTAAATCAAGTCAAGTATATTGTGCTAGACAAAAGTAAAGGATCATCTCACATTCGATGTCTTATTTTTAGAAATGAGATTCATACAGACCATTAATGTAATCCATTAATGTCTTTGAACAATAGTAGCTCCTTTTATCTTAAAAAATAACATTCAAATCGAAAACAATACACATTGAACCAAAAAAAGCAAAATAACATATTTTCCTTGTTACAAAAATATAAGATCCTGCTTCTCTTAGCATGGAATTAATTAAGCAAAATGATCGCTAATATTTGTACATCCTCCGTTGTTTGAAATGGCCTCAAAGATGCAATTTGGCATTGATTCTATCAATTTTAGTGTACGAATGGTCAATTTTCTCCCACCCAGCTGATACGGGAATCTTCAACTCCTGAATCGATGAATATTGTAATTCGTTAGCTGTCAGGTGATCCCACAAGTTTCTATTGGATTAAGATCGGCGAACGGCAGGCCAGGCTTAAATTGAGATTACGTTGGTTGTGAACGGTGCGTTATCTTGTTGATAAACAGCATTTTCTCCTCCAAGAATCTATTTATATCGAAGCAGTTGGTCCTCCAACAAGGACCTAAGACCGCGAGGCTGGCGTTGTCGCTATGACATTGGCCTCTCATCTCTGGGTACTCGGTTCTCATGTGGGTTTCGTGATGGTTGATGATCCGCACTAGCAGGTTTTCTCGGGGTTCTCCCGTTTCCCCTGCACTTCTCCCACCATACTTTCTCAGTCTTTTCTCCATCTGTTGTTCCTTCTGTGGGTTAGTACAATAGACTTCCGGTCGAAGTGCTTGGCTTCCCTGCCATCCACGTTCATCAAATAAGCATAAACAAGGACCTACTATGGTTCAAATACATTAATTTATTACTAATACTAGTAGTCTGTATGAGTTTGATTTTTAAAACGAGACATCGAATGTGCCATGGTCTTTTATTTTTGTCACCGAAAACCATTCGGGGGACCAAGACATTGTTTTACGGGTGAACTTCATACGTGAAACTTTATGTTGGTAGTCAGTAGTGGTTGGCGTTTTCATTTTGAATATGTTGTAATGGGCGATGAATGCCTAGTACTCGGGAAACTGTTCTTGTGGCACAAGGAAGCTGTGCAACATCTCTCACGTCACCTGCAGACAGTTGCTTGGGTGTAGCTAATGAAGCAATGCACTTTTTTGGGCGAGTTATGGTCTCTCATGTTTTTTTTTTTTAATATTACCATCAACGCCACACTTTAATACATTCACAACAGCACTTTGATACCTCTTCAGTTTATCTGCATTGGCCTTCTCTGACACCCTTGGCCATAAAGATTGAGCCTATTGGCTCAATTTTAGGGTTTCCAAATCACAAGTGGAACTTGCACAATATCCCTTCGCATTGAATGGCAGAGCACTAAATTGTTGCCCAATTTAAATATTAATTTCGACCCCTACTCTTTAAATAATGGACTGGTCTTGCACTTTTGTCAAAAGAAAAACATGTATTTTTTTGCTTTTCTGATTGAATATTTATTGTTTTCGATTTCAATATTATTGTTTTAAGCTAAAAGACGCTACTATTGTTCAAATACATTAATTTATTACACTAATTCTCTGTATGAGTCTGATTTTTAAAAAAAGACATCGAATGTGAGGTGGTTTTATTCTTTTGTCTAGCACTGTAATTTCTATGACGGCGTCCTCGGTACATAATTGGCATTCAAATGGATTACAGGAAAGTTGTTGCCGTCTAAGCATCCCCAGTGAATCGGCACCGGAAGCGTCCACATTGGATCCAGATCGATGCAGTATAGATAGAATCCCGTCTTGTCCAATTACCACTATTGTCCCGACTTGATCAGTGACAACTTAAAACCTGCAGTGGTCTGGACCGGAAGTCGGATTTTTCCCCAAACCTTCAGGCCACAGTAATTCCAACGGGCATGATTCATGAGGCACCTACTCCCAGTTTAGGCAGTGGAGAGCATTACATTACAGACATGGGGATCCTAATACAGTACTCTCTCGAATAATGGATATAGATTTTCAGTTAAAATCACAATGTTAGGTTTGGTGTTAGCTTTCATTATTAATATTCTAGAATTTGCTATGAAGCTGTAGTCAGTAGGTGGTGAATATTTCATAAAGGTAAAAAAAAAAAAAAATATTTTGTCAACATTGTATCCAGGAACAAAAATACTCACGTGGTACAAAATATAACTTTGTTCCCTTTGCAGAGAAAAATTTTATTATATTTTATTAACCTACTTCCATTAGGAAAAGGAGCTCAACAGCCGAAGAAGAAGAAGAATATTATTTCAGACTTAAATAAGTTATTATTTTCTATGTCTTTATTCTTAGTATTCGATATACGTAGTTTTAATTTTCGATTTAAAAAGGATAGCAGTGAATATACAAGATGACTATATTGAATAGGAAGAACTGTATTTAGAAAAAGTGAAAAATGTAGTGGACGAAATTAACCAAACTTGATGTAAGTATTCTCTGGGTCATGGGGTTTTGATTTGTTAATAAAAAAAAGTTCTAACAAGAATGTCAGGACAAATTGCAGTCTTGTTTCCTCGTTACCATTGTACGAAGCAAAGCTTGAATATGGGATACTTATAAGGGGAAACTTCAGCATTTGAAGCAAATTTTTGAAGCAAAATTGCCATGCAATTGTGTATGGCATATCCAACTGTCTTGCTATTGAAAAACTTCAAGCACCTGAATTCTCAAAGCCCGACTTAGTGCTACCATGTTGCTGATAGTAAACCTTGGCACAACCGAGGTTCAAAAGGTGAGAATCATAGGACTTCAGTTTTATCAGAATGACGCGGATCAGTTTCCATCTTCCTTATAACCACCAACTCATCAGAACCGGCAATGTTAAAGTTTACAGTATCCCACTATAGGCCTATGACCCTTGGAAGTAAGGCTCCCGGCTATTCCAGACCAATGGGACTAAGTTGAGGTCGTGTGATGAGCCTTTACCTCCCGGGACAGAAACCAAGGGCTGGGTGGACTCTAGGACCCGTTTGGAGGAGAACAAAGAGTGGAAAAATCCCCGCCCACCGCCGAGGCCGGGGATCAAACCCGCCACCACCAACCCGCAACCAAGCGCTCTCATCCACTCAGCTACCGGACTCACCCAGAATCAATGAAGTTATGCAAATTTCAAGCGCTTCTAGCGCGCCAAACGTCTCTGGTGACAAAATTTTGTACTATTTTTTTTTAATAAATGGAAAACCAATTCACGTTGCAGAGAGTACTTACAGCTAGTTTTGTTGATTTGCATCTGCTACATTTTTTTGCTGCATGAAATGTAAATATTATTTGTTTTAGGAAAGTAATCTAAATTTAAATTAGCTTTTATTTTCCCACAGAGATTGAAGGATTCAGCGATTCCGTCTTACGAGTTGTGTTCTCCAGAGATATCACGAAGTATAGAAGAAAGTGAATCCCAAGAAAGTGAAACGCAAGAACGTGAAACGTATGAACGTGAAACGCAAGAACGTGAAACGCAAGCAATTGAAACGGAAGAACGTGAAACGCAAGAAATAGAAACGCAAGAACGTGAAACGCAAGAAAGTGAAACGCAAGAAAGTGAAACGCAAGAAGTTAATAAGCTTTAACAGAAGTCACACAAAAATTTGACATTCAAGGATATTCACAGATTAATACTGTATAACTAGTCGTGAATTATCTTTCAAAAGAACATTTCCGAAGCCATTCTCCATCATCAATATCATTTAATACTTTTCTATTAATATGTATTGCATATAAACGTTACCATTTCCAGAATGATAATCTGTGTTTCTATAATATTGAATACTTCTTAAACACAAAGACACATAGACTCATCAGCGGGAGGGTGGATCGGGCTGATGAGACCCATGCACGACGAAACGGCAGTTCCCGATTCCTTCTTATTATAAGACCTTTTCGTTATTCTTTTTGAAGGTCTTGGTTTATATTTTGAATACTTTTAAACCATTCATTTATATCATATAAAGAGAAAGTTAATCAAATTTTTAAAAATATTCTTCACCTTCTAAATGCTCTTTGAAGAAAGTTTCCATTCAAGGCCGTAGCTTGGGGCTGTAGCGAGGGGCGCAAGCTTTAAGGGGGCGCAAAACGGCTGGTGATATTAACATTATACTTATCTTTTCTCTCAAAATTTGTCGATTATTTCCACATTTTTTGATGGAAATTGCATTATGTCATTTTAAATATTTTTAAATTATGTAAAATTTGAAAAAAAGCCAATACAAAAACCATATCACTGTTTCTTCGAGCATTGGAATAAACGGAAATTAAAGTAACTAAAATTTAGAAAATTTTTTAGACAAAACGCAAAATTCTAAGACTTTGCTTCTTTTAATTCATTTTTTTTAAATTTTAGATAATGCATTAGTTTTCCACTTATAATTGAAAAGCTAGTTTTTTCAAAATAAAATTATTGATATCCATGTATACAAAAGAAAACATTGGGTTTTTCTGCCCGCTGCTGCTCCTAAACCATAAGACATAGCAATACAAATATGGCATCAAATGTTTGGTAAAGAATTGAGGATGCGTATTTTTCATTTTTCATCGACGTGGATCAACCGTATTGACGTGAGGTGAGGTCATTCATTAGGGAAGCCGATTGCATGGCGGGAAAGCCATTAAAATTATATTAAAATTATATTATAATTATATATATTTTGAGAGAGAGAGAGAGAGAGAGAGAGAAAGAGAGAGAGAGAGAGAAAGAGAGAGAGAGAGAGAGATGATAATATGGTGTCCATCACGTGTGATTATTTGCGCAAGATGGCAAGCTCATAATATGCGATAAAATTGGGGTCCAAATGTGCGATAGAAAAGTACAGGAATCATCGAGTGACTCTGATGTTCATCTTGATGAGGATGGTGATTCCGATATGGACACTGATGATGACACAGAATGCCTCTATTGCACTGGCCGTTTCTCTGATGACAAACATGGAGAAAAATGTGCACAGTGCACTAAATGCTCATGAAAGATTGTGGTGTTGAAGAAGACAATTTTGTGTGTCCTCAATGTAGGAAAATCAAATATAGTAGGCGACGAGTAGTAAGATATGGTTAGTTGTTTAGAGAAATACATGTTAACGTCTCATATTATTCAGACAACAACTTTTGTTTACTATGCCATATTAGAAAATCTTCATTCCTGATATCCGAATAAGAACTTCAAAAAGAAAAAAAATCCCAGGATGGTTTTGCCAAATTTCTGTTAATTTCTGAATGTGAATTTTGCCGTATTAAAGGCTTCAATAATTATCAAATTCGAAACTTTAAAATTAATTTAGCTGTTTGACTCACAGATGAGAAACAGGCAAAATATCATTCAATATCGTTCGAAATTCCTTCTTCGAAATGTTTTCTAGAGTATATTGTTCAACCCTTTATTTCTTAACAGTAAGCAAAGGAAGGATTAAAAATGTCACCATTCAATTCCCCACGAAAAATCACGAACTTTGACATATTACTTGACCTATTAACCCTTTCATCATGGTTAATATGCAAATTAATTATTAATAGTAATATAAATTAATATCATCATTTAACCCTTCGGCTACGAAAACATTCATCTGACCGTTATGCAAAAGATATGTAAATTTTTTTATTATGCAAATGAGGTTTGCAAATATGCTAATGATATGCAAGATCTATACTGCCCTAAAATGCGGATCCGAAAGGCCCCCTCTACTATTTGTAGGTAATATAGAATTAATGAATGAGAAAAAATAAAGGAATAATGTCATAAAAAGGTAAATAAAATAATAATTACAATAATAGCTTTTGATGGTTTTCAGTGCAGTGGAATTGAGATATTCAAGGGAGCAAACTACGAATGATGTCATCAGTGATGTGCAGTAAATTCCCGATTATTCGCGTAGTTGGGTGGCGCGGCAACCACGGATAAGCGAATTCCACGGATAATCCGAAATAGGACGAAAAAGGACGAAAATCAACACAAAAATGCTTTTAATATGTTTTATTTACATTAAAATGGCAGTACATACATTATAACCAATTATTTTATTTTATTTTACTTTTTTTTCTCACTTTTTAACCAAAAAAAATCGGTTAATTGTTTTTGTTTTTTCGTGTCGAAATACGAAAAACCCCTATTTGGACGTCGCTAAATGTGCCTCTTTTATTGTTTACCTTATTCTAGATTAAAAAAATGTTTGTTGATTCCGTAATTTATTGTGCAGTAAAAAAAAAAAGGAAATAGGAGAGGTCCGCGGATAATCGGATACTGTATTTCAATTCTGTGCTTTTTTTGGTTGGATTTCCGAAAGAAATCCAACCAAAACCAAATCCAACCAAAAACTCCAACCAAATCCAACGAAATCCAACCAAATCCAACCCGTGTTCTATCCCGTAGTCTCTTCAAACACGTCTCCGCCAGACATGTTGGATAATGTTCGCCTAGCTATACTGTTTTTGTTTCAGCTTTTTTCAAATTCCACATGATTGTTCGCTTTGTGTAGTTTAGTAATATAAGTTAGTTTTATTCTTAAATTCTAAACTATTCTAAATTGCAAATGATTGATTGAAACTTCACGCAACTCGAAGGGCTAGCTTTGAGTTTTGCCCTTTTATCCACATAAACGAGGAATTTGTGGATGTGTGTGAGTGTATCTGCTCGAAATGTTTAGTATACTTCCCAATATGCTACAAACTTGAAATTTCGCATGTGCCTAGGTTTCCTACTGTAGACAATGGATAAAGTATAAAAAATTACCTTTTTTTTTAGGTGGGGATGGAAATGACTATAAATTGTGTCTGGTGACAACCCGCAAAACGATTCCTGATTTTGGCACTAGATGGCGCTTACTAAGAAAGGATTTTTAAAAATACCACCACTAAAGTGAGTAAACGGGGGGGAAGGAGGTGTCAAGTTTCTTGAAGGTTCTGCATATCTCGCAAAGTGTTCGGCTAGAAACACGAAATTTTACATGAGTAGATTTAGTCAAAATATAAAAAAAAAACCCGTATTCGACGAATTTTCGATATTGGTATCCTAGGGGATGTAAACGGGGGGGGGGGAATATTTTTTAAAATGTGCACATCTTTGGGAAAGCGTGAGTTAGAAACACGCGAATCAGCATGACACTTCTTTGTCGAAAAATCTAAAATATAGGAATTCGACGAATTCTTGGTATTGCCGTCCTAAGGGATGTGAACGGGCGGGGTAGGGGTGAGGAATTTATTAAAAGATACGCATTTCTCTGAAACCGCTTTACCTCGAAATACGATATTTCACATGAGTGTATTTAATTCTAAGTTTCAGGTTTTACTTACTTAATATAATTTAGTTTTTTGAATAAATACAGCATCTTTTTTTATATTATATATATATTGAAAGCTTCTATATTCATGGTATGGTCATTGCCACTTGACCATGTGGAGTGTTGTGCATTGGAGATGATGTTGAACACAATAGTGGCATCGCCGAAGCATTGACTACAGCACTCCTTCAAAAATGCCAGATGTAGTACGGATGGTTTTAAAGGCTTCCCATGGCCTCCACAATCGATGGATCACAATCGATTGACTTCTTCTGTTGGGGCCATGTAAAGAGCCTTATGTAAGCGACACCTGTCGATACAGTCGATGAACTGGTTTGCGAATTGTCGAAACCTGCAACACCATCCGTTATTTGTCTAGTCCATTACAAAATTATATCTTCTGTAATGCATGCCGAGGTGCATCTGCGAAACTACGCAGGTCCGTGTTCTATGACGTTCTTGCCTTGCCATCATGGCAAACCTTTAGAAGCATCCACAGAATATCCTGGGACAGATACTGAGGTGGGTTCCTGTCGCCTTACTCAGGGAATCATTAAGGAATTAATTCAGACCGGAAGAGATAGATGAAGAAGCAGACAAACACTGAAAAGAATTTTCAAACATCGATGCCGACGCCGGGATCGAGTCCAAGTTCCAGAATATCGGCCTCATGGCAGACCGTCGTCTAGATCACTAGACGGAACAGCCGGCTATCTGTATTACACGTGGCATTTCTGTACCAAACGAGTGCGGCAGTCAAATGACTCTGCGTTACCACTATTGTGTAGAACAAGAAGGGAGTCACTTTGAACATATTCTGTAATGCACAACAGTCCAAATAGGCCAATGGCCCTTCCATGAATTTTTGTCTAGTGGCCTCAACACTAAAACGACTGTAGCGCCGTATCGGTGCAAGACCGGACACACATTACTCAATGAAAACTGTTTGTTTTCGTACCCCCTATCTACCATATTGTTTTGTAACATAAGTTCGGAAGTATCCTATATATTTAAATACTGCTGGTTATTTATGCAGAGAACTAGCACTTCCCTGGTGTTATTACCTAATGGGGAGGGGAAGGGAAGGCGTATCACGGCCGAGAATAGTTTTAGCCTAATTTCCAATCGGAGATTGAAATTAATGAATTCAATCAGTCTGTGTTTTTGTGTCCTTCCTCTCTAATAACTTTTGAACCGTTGGATGGATCTTCTTGAAACTTGACATACATATTTAAGAGCTAACGATGATCTAAATTTCATGCTTCAAATTTACAGTGGATGGATTCTTGTCGAGAAACAAATGCAGAAAGATGACAAAACATTAGAACAAAATATTAGATTTCTGTCGATCTCTTTAACAGTGGATTGTAATATTCTTAAAATCTGCGGGAGGTTTACACACAATCAATAGCAATTGAATTTAAATAATTTAAGTAAATACTGCGAATTTAATTATTATTCTTTGAAACGGAAAATTTCTAGTTTTTGGTATTCAGCTGATATTGTAATCTGTCGCAAGCACAAAAATGTTTTTCCCCTTAAACTTAAAAACTACTAAGTCAATTAGAATGTGGTTTTTATCATTCAGTAACAGGTGAACCAAGGATTGCTTATGGCCACACAGGCGCGCATTTAGGGATGGGGGGGAGAGGCGGTTGTCTCTCCCCCTTGACCTGGACGATAAGTAAAAATAATACTATAATTTTTATCTCAAAACTTCACAGGGATTGCACGAAGTAGAGAAAAGAACTTTTTTTGAAACGAAAACGAAACAAAAATGTCACTGCATCTTATTGCGCCCTACAATTAACACAAATTATCGTTATAACTCTTGAACCATTCAATTAATTTTGATGAGGTTTCTGAGTTTTGTAGAGGGTTAAATTGTGCTTCTTTACATGTATAAATCTATTTATCGAAGAGAACAGGGATAGTAATATGTTCTTTTTTATGAATATCGATTTCCTGTTATAATAAATTTTCATTTTCATTTTCATTTTCAACCCAACGTATCTTCTTACTGGATTCATCAATTTTGATGAAACTTTCACAAGCTTGTAGAAGAGTTTTTAAAGATACTAACAATGTTTCATCGATAAAGGCTAACTACGTTTTCAGTAATTATTGATAGTGGAGGAGGGTGTAGGCTTTGCGTTCGCTATCATGGGAAAGAGACTGCAAGTTGTCCATTGTCACATTGGGTGAAAGCTCGGGGTGGCGGTAGTCGAAGGGAAGGGAGATTAAATGGTGAAGGCAGAATGGTCGATAGCATTCTCAACGGCGGATGGTTTTTTTGAAGTTATATGTTTTGATGGATTTTTTTTCGGCTGACAACCAACCTCATCTCAATCCCGGGTCATTGAAAAGTTGGAGCCTTACCTCCAGCGTCCCAACTAAAAGCATTCAGTATAAACAGAAAAAAAGGTTAAAATTAAAGAAAATTTTTAGTTATTTATTGAATATAGCTTGGAAATCTTTTTTTCTCAGATATACCTAATCATAAGAACAAATTATTACAGATTGCCGTTAGGCCACTGAACGTCTGTTATATATATAACAAATAATACGTCATGTTGGTTTTAAATTTACATGTTAGATTTCAAATCATAAAAACGAAACATCGGCTTTAAGGTAACACCACAGTCAAAAAAGTCAAAAAATGAAAGGAGTGTAAATCCGATTATCACAGGCGTCATCTAAAAGTTATAAATTGAATCGCCTTTTTTGTCAGTGATTTGAGTTCTCAGCTAACTGTATACAAATTAAACTGTACAACATGAAAAATGTCCTTTAGATGAAAAAATGTATTTCTTATATATTTATGGCTCGAAATAATGAATCTGTACACAGTTTTTGCCTAACACGTATCATTTTCTCAAAAATCTACAATTTAGTGTTTTATTTATTTCCCGCTAACATTTCTATGTTTTCTTAATTTAATTTAATTTTGGAATATCCTGCTTATTCTATTCAACATTTTCACAGCAGAGATGGATTTACACCCATTTAGCTATATATCTATATCAAACATTCATTGCCAGCTTGATCATCCCACAATTCCAGCATTTTAAGTGTAAATTTTGTTTAGATTCTGACGTTTCCATCCATCGTATGATACTGCTCATTGAATTGGTGCTGCATTTCTAGTGGCATTAAGTGTGAAGTGCACAAGTATTTTAAAGACTAAGGATAAGGTACATTACGCTCAGTGCATTACGTCTCGTCAGTTTAAAAATAAGCCGGACTTATTTTGTTACGTGAGGGGCAAACTTATATTCAAGACTCGACAATGTAGCTTGTCACCATTAAAGGCGTAATGAATTGTAGTTTGGATGTAGAGTTGAGGACCAGGATAAGTCTTGCGCTCCATATACAAGCTGCAATTCATGTTCCAGGAATCTGAGAAACTGGTTACAAGGAAAACGTAGTAAAATGAAATGTGGAATACCTATGGTTTGGCGTGAACCAAAAGACCACGTAACGGATTGTTCCTTTTGTTTGACAGATGTGAAGGGGTTCTTGTTTAAATCCAATCATTCTATTCGGTAGCCAAACCTTCTATTCGGTATGCGACCAGTTTCTCATTCTGCAGAGCTTCCTGTACCTACAGCTCCAAATAAATATACTGTTGATTCAGAGGAACACACCTCCGATGCCCCTAGTGAACAAGATCCCGAATTTCAAACCTCTACATCTATGACATGTTCACATTATGAAATCAAACAGAGAGAGCTTAACGATCTTGTACGGGACTTAAACCTCTCTGAAACACACGCAAAATTACTGGGTTCTAGGCTTCAAGGATGGAATCTGTTAGATAAAGATGTAAAAATAAGTTCATTTAGAACACGACAAAGCCATTTTGCGGACTATTTTGATGAGAAAGAAGATATTGTATATTGCTGTGATGTGAATGGCTTATTTCAGATGTTGGGACATGAACATAATGTAGCAGACTGCCGCCTGTTAATTGATTCATCCAAACGTAGTCTAAAGGCAATGCTCCACCATATAGCCAGTGTTTATCCCCCTGCTCCTATAACATATAATGCTGTAAATACAAAGGAAACATATGAGTAAACGAGTGCTATACTGAAATTTATTGACCACACTACATCAATTATAGTGGTGACTTGAACCTCATTGGGATATTAACAGGCATGCAACAAGGATACCAAAATTCTGCTGCTTCATATGTGAATGGGATAGCCGTGACAGAAACAATCACTATATCCGTAAACAGCGGCCGCCAAGAAAAAAACTACATTCCTGGCACCAGAAACATATAACATGAACTACTTGTGAATCCGCAATGTGTCTTTCTTCCACCATTGCATATTAAACTTGGTTTAATGAACATTTTTGTAAAAGCGTTGGACAGTGAAAGATTGGCTTTCTTGCATCTCAGAAACAAATTCAAAAATTTATGTGAGGCAAAGGTAAAAGAAGGGTTTTTTATTGGCCCACAAATTAAAGCAGTCATGCATGACTAAGATTTCGAAAATAAGCTATCAGACGTAGAATTTGCAGCCTGGCGGGCACTTAAATCTGTAAGCTCAAGTTTCCTTGGAAATGAGAAAACAGAAAACTATGAAGATCTTGTTTGTGACATGGTGAAATGCTTTCGTGTTGCAAGCTGCAATATGTCCTTAAAACTATCCTTTTTGGACTCGCATCTGGATTTTTTTTCTGAAAACCTCGGCGCAGTTACCGATGGGGATGGGGAAGTGTTCCACCAGGACGTTGCTATGTTTGAAAAGCGCTTCAGTGGACGATGGAATGGAAATATGCTAGCTGAATATTGTTGGTCAACTCTTAGGAACACCTCAACAGATGCCTACAAGCGGAAACGGTCAAAAAAAATCATTTTAGTGCATGTGTTTTCCATAATCAGTGTCTCTGTTACATTTCTCTCTCACCACTTTGTATAAATATGAAAAGTGGGTCTCCTAAAAAAACGGGACGTGGTGGAACATTTTGGTTTTCAGATATGAATCAAGCATCCTTTGTTTATTCAGAATCACATAGTTTCATCTAAAGGACAGAAAAAAAGGTTCAAATTTGTTGTACAGTGATATTTATTAACGCTTTTTGAAAAATAGGTTATTTTTTCTATTTTTCGTGTAGATTTAATTACAGTTTTTTTGACATGTTTACTTTTAATATCCCTTTAAAAATTAATACTTTACAATGTCATGAAAACTCAACAACTTCTGTATAGAAAGGGGCGGCAAATCAACAGCATATGATGATTAACTTAATAATGAATATTTATAAAAAAACAAAAAACAAACATTTAATTGCCAAATATATGTTGCCAGTTTTCGAATACTCGAATGGTAAGAACTACAAAAAAATGTAGTTGGCAAAAAAGAAATTTGAGAACTTGGGAAATACAGAAGTAGTTTGAAAAAGATCAGAAATTGCGAATGGAGCAAAAATAAAAAACTGAGGATGGAGAAGAGAAGAACGTATTACAGGGAAGCACACTCTAACCTCTTCCACTCCAGTGTTCTGCTGTGTGTATTAGGTACCGCGATCTCCTTTCTCGGAGACTCGCTTTATCCTAATGAATAGATACTGAGGTGGTTTACTATTTTCCTTCCTCAGCAAGCCAGTGTGGAATGACTTCAGACCTGAAAGGAAAGATGAAGAAGCAGACAAACACAGGAAAGGAAATAATTATTCACGCTGACACCGGGAATCGAACCTAGGTTCCGACAAATCTGTCTCGTGGGAGGACACCGCTTTAACGGGCTAAACTCTAATATATATTTTTTACTTTCAGATATCATCGTATCTATTCAGAATATCGTAGTATCTACTATTCAGGCTGAATTTTTAGCTTATTTTGGCGATTTTAACATGTCTTCTTTTCTAAGATCTGATGTAGACCAAAATAGATAGCTGTCTTCCTTAAAACCTAAACCTTGTAAAATTTTAGATTTTATTTATAGGCAAGTAGCATTTAGGTTATAGTGAACATAGAAAAACGATTTTGTCCCTTACTTCGTATTGTTCAGATACCTCCCAAAATAAATAGAAATTTCATTTATCAGATCTTAATTTTATTGAACTTTGTTACAATACTCCAATGATTTTTGAAAAGTACTTATTTTATCTATATCGTACATTATAACATAAATCAATAAAGATCTTCCTTTTAAAAGCATAAACAATAAACAAAAATTTCAGCTTTGTAGGAGAAATACGTTTTGAATTATCTTTGCTAATCCTGACTAATCTTGATGAATCATCCTATTAAAAGGGAAAGTTGTACGATCTTTGTATATTTGTAGATTTGTAAATTTGTAGCTTTGTAAATTTGTAATTTTAAGTAACCAATCACAGTGCAGCGTTGGAAAACGTCAGGCATGACGTCACGCCCATTTTTAAAGATGGCGTCTCTACTATTTTCTCCACTTCACCACAACGAATCGCAATTACACAATTATTATCAGCGTATTGAGATTTTCTTTCTCACATAAATGAAGTTTACACTGAAATGCATGAAATTCATGCGTCAAAATTTATTTGTAAAACCTCGGTTTTTACATAATTTCGGCTGTGTCGCCGCTCTCTCAATATTCAGCAAGTAGGAGATAATGACGATGCACGTGTCCTCATTGTTGCCCAGACAGGATTATTGGTATTGGCTGTTGGACATTCGTTATTGTTATGATTAATGTTGAAACTGGTAAATCAATTTTTTATTTTCTTTATTTTAACAAAATTTGGCTTCATCATTCAAATTATATGTGGGCTGTTGCGGAAGTCATGGCTTTTAAAAAATGAGCTTAGAACATCTTTTTCAATCTTATGTTTTTCAAAAATTTCAGGATATTTCAAAAATGTGGCATTTGTTTTATTTCCGTTAATATTGCCTCAATTTCGACGAACCTATTCCTTTCGGGCACAAGGTTGCCATTATATTTCATAATGAGAAACCGCTACTACGAAAGTGGTAAATCAATTTTTTTTTATTTTAACAATATTAGAATATTATTTTAACAAGTAAGCCGATATGAAAATTACATATGGGAATCATATGTTGTGGAAGTCATGGCTTCTAAAAAAATTAACTTAGAACATCTTTTTCAATCTTGTGTTTTTCAAAAATTTGGAATTTGTTTTACTTCCGTGAATATTTCACGGGTAGCAACTAGTTGACAATGAATATACGAATAATCAATTGTTCACCAAATCTTTAAATCTGTGATACAACAAGTGGATATAAATTAAGTGGATATAAAAATGTTGATTTGTTAATTTAATAAGTTGAGTGATCATTCGATAATTTTTTGTTAAACAAAGTTCGGCACTTAAAAATTAACTGTAAATTAATTTTCTTTTCTATTTTCTGAGCCTTTTTCCTGCGGCGCCCAAATTGTAATGATAAATTCTTGAGAGTATATTAGTACACATCTCCAATGCTCCAAAGTTCTAGCGAAAAAAAGTTCTTTAGCAAAATTCCATATTGATAGGATCGTTGCCTTTGCCCACATCTAATCTTGCAAGTTTGATTAACAATTAATTGTTGTATTGACTGATGGCACAGCAAACAATTTGTAAGAATCCAGAAGTATAACATACACACAGCCCTTTTCATTATTACAAACTGCATTGTCTCAATGTAGGTTGTTGTTATTCTGAATGCTTATTTCGATAATATTTCTAAGCAGGAATTCGGTGAAATGGGATTTCTTAGGAGAAAAGGTAAGTCCATTTGAGTTCCAAAGGCATTAATCTAATTTCGCAGCCTAAATGGATTTTTACTGACATTTAAAAATTATTTTCATTATCAAACTAACATGTTAATCTACCAAAAATAAAATATTCAGTGCAAACAAGGGAGAAGAAATTGAAAATTGTGAATAAATACCAAATTTTTTATTTTTAAAACCCATTTATTCAACATTGTTGTTAATTATAATATAGTTAACCCACAGCTGTCTTATAATAATTTATCAGTTTTCTTACGTTTTCGTTCATAAGTATGTATATATTAACAGATTTTTTTTTCAGTCGGTTAACATACATACATATATATATTTATGAAGCATGTAAGGTGATTAATTAAATAGTTTATAAGGTACCTATGAGTTAACTGTTTCATAACTAATTTATTGTAAGAAAACGTTTATTTTATAAAATGAAAATGTCTCTCTCTAAAATTAAAAAAATCTATACTAAAAATTTTCAAGCACACGTTATGGCAAAAATATCATTCATATATTATTCATATTAATTGTTTAAAGAATATTATGGAATACAATTGTTTTCTTCTCAGTATGTTAACATAACATTAAGTTCCTTCCTCTTTGCTTCGAGTACAATATGAATTTCAAAATAAATTCAAGTAGTTGTGTTCGAATGACAAAATGAAACACAACATGAAACCTCTCAGTTTGTGCTACAGAAATTTCAAAAAGTTAATGTTGTGCTGAATTTTTTTATTCTTTTATCTAAGAAAAAATTTAAAACCCTATTATTGCTATGTAAGCTGACATTTTTTAGAAAAATGATAAAATAGAGATTAAATGTATTTTTTTAGCTACTGGACCACGGCATGTTCCTGCATCAGAGAGAGTTGCCAGTGAACAACATATTTCACACGAGCATTACACCCATCCACATCAATTTGTTTTCACTCTGATTGGCTATTGTATAAGCTTCAGCAATTTTAGGAACTTTCCTTACTTGTGTTACCAATATGGACGAGGTAAGTGATTAGATATTAATTATAAACATATCTTGTAAAATTGCTTTTCAGTGAGTCATTGGATTAAGTGTTGTCTTGGATCTAGGATAAGGTCATGGTAATACAATTACAGTGAATTTAATTAAACCGCGTTGAAAATCCTAAAACAATTTTTCTTTGTAAAAAATACTACGTCGATATTTTATTTCGGTATTTTATTCTATTAATGTCAAAAGATAGCTGTTCTATATTTTATAAATTATGGAATTCCATCTGGAATTGCAATTTAAACATACATACATACACATAACTAATCTAATTTAGGAAGAAGACGAATAAACGCAAATGAATGATAAAATTTTTCCGATTTTTAATTGAGATGCAATATTATAGTTTTTTTATCTATGTTCTGGAAATCACAACCTGATACTACTTTTTTCTTTTTTTAAATTTAATAAAACGGTTAATTTCTAGTCACTAAATAAGAGGAAACGTTATACTTTAATTATTATGTCATTGCTGTGAAAAACCCTGAGAAATTCAATTGATTAAAATATTCATATAAAGTTAAAACTGTCCCAAAACAGTCGATGCAGGACCTGCAAGAGGTTTAGGCGTCCAGGGATACTCGAGCAACGGGACTAATAGAGGTCTGATGGCCAGCTCTGAGTAAGAAATCCGGTACCCACTTGACAGAGGGCTGGGGGAATCCAAGGGTCTGTGGGGGAAAAAAAATAACCATAGAAAAATCTCCGACGACCGTAACGACTTCAACCAGAGTTTCTGCTGTCCGCAATCCAACACCTAAAACGACTGGTCTATCGGATCCCAAACATACTCAAGTGCATTGCTGAAATATACAAAAAAATACTGTTAGGATTTGGTTAGGATGAGTCATAATTCTACAAAATGTCTTCCGGCAGGAAACGTCTGCACTTTATACTTTTCAACTAATTCTTTTATCTTTGGTGTAAATTTTAATTCTCTTACGGTTGCTTCAAGGAAATATAGGATAAAGTAATAATAACAAGCAATATGATTTTTATTGTTATGATTTTTTTTAATGTTAAAACTCTGTTGCTTGTAGAATTATATAAATATTTCAAAAATTTCAGTGTTTAATTAGTTTCTACGTTTTTTCTGTAAAACCATATACAAAACATCAAAACGACCTAAAAGGCGACGTGGTCTTATAATTTCATTGGAAATGATTGTCTTATGAATTCAAGTTAACCAGTAAGGTTAAATTTAGATTAACCAATTGCCATGTAACAATTTTTAGGCCTAATATGCCATTCATAATTTACATTAAACATACATACAATATGTTTTTGCGAAAGCAATACTAACAATTTCTTTTTGATTATAGGTAGTTTTATATTTTGTTACTTTGTGGTTTCTCTGACTGTTGCTGTGCCAAATTTCTTTTTAGAATTGGCACTTGGTCAATTTATGCAAACTGGGATCCTTGGAGTTTGGGCGATGTGTCCGTTATTTAAAGGTAAGAAAATTTGACATTGTTTAGTGTTGAATTGTAAGGATAATTAAAAATCACTTATGTAGAAGTATACATCAATTGCACTATACATCAACAGTTTCGTATTAATTTCTTTGAAAAATAAAAGTACTGTTTTCCTGCAATCTGGTATATGTCGGATAGATCCAATAACTGAATGGACATTTTTCATTGATTTCTTCAAGATGAGCCTAAGTTGATGCGAAGTGAAACTGGTTTCTGTTTCATGTAACTCACATTAGAGACTGTGAAAGTAAGTAACATTACTTATGAAAAACACTTAATTACAACAGTGGGATAACTGAAAAAAAAATTGTCATCTTTTGCTTGGAATTCAACAAGGATGTGTAAGTGGAATAAGAAACTATAGTCTTTCGCACTTTCTAAGCTTATCATCAAGAGTAAATCTGGTAAATGAGTCCTAACAAGAAAGTAACAGCTGTCAAGCAAACGATTGTGCATTTCATTGATTCCCGCATTTTCATGCTAAACGGAATCAATGAATTTAATCTATGTTTCTATTACACTGAACAACAAATTTTAAAAAGTGGCGCATATCTTGGTATCCAACACTTGTGAAACGTGCTGATTCAAAATATGCAAACCATTTGTCTCCATCTCCCACCGGTTTTTAGATATACTCCTTCAACCATTTATATTTCACTAGAACAATTATTGTTACATGGAGTACTAATGAACATTGCATTAGCTAAGAAAATATTGAGATTGAATGACATGACACGTATACTATATAGTGATATCTAGTTCAAGATATAATACACACATAAAATCCATACACACTGAAAATACTTCCATAATTTAAGATATGTTTGGTTTGAATTTCTTGTCTGTAGACTTTGACTGTAGCGTTTGTGCTGAGCATTTAGCATGTCACGCTGAAGTGTCTAGCAGTAGTCAGCCAATATTGCTGCACTCCATCGACCCTGATACCGTGACTCCATCACCGAGATGTCCTGGTGAAAACGTTCACCATGTTCGTCACTGACTGAACCTAGGTTTTCGGGGAAGAAGTCAAGATGTGAGTTGAGGAGGTGAATTTTGAGGGGCATGTTGACAGCCAGCTAATTATACCTTCTGATGCATTTCTTCACAACGTTTACATAGTTAGCAGATTTATAAATGCCAAGGAAATTGGCTATAACTGATTTGAATGCCACCCATGCATTTTTTTCAGTATCATTCAGTAAGTCTTGGAAGTGGGTGTCAGCAATTACCTTCCTTACTTGTTGACCTATGAACACAGCTTATTTCACTTTCGCATAACTCAACTCTGAAAACTTGTTGCACGGATACCGAAAAGCATCTAAGTCGTTGTCTAGTACCTTCACGAAATTCTTCATGAGCCCCAGCTTGATGTGAAGCGGTGGCATGATAACTTTGTCACGGTCAATCAACACCACACGAAGGATATTTTTATTTCCTGGCTGCATTCTGGTTCTGATTGGCCAATTTTTCTTTATTTTTTCTTTATGTAGTGGTGCTTTCTATCTCTACTGTTCCACTTGCAGATAAAACAGCAGTATTTGCTGTACCCTGTCTGCATTCCCATGAGAATTGTGATAACTTTTAAATCACCACATATATACCATTTATACTCGTGATAGCGTTGTTTTTCAAGAAGTAGCGACATAGTCTCTTTCAGATGGTAGAATATCCATCTAGTAATGATGCATATTTATTGCCATTGTGTAATAATACTGCTTTCAAACTTATTTTAGATGAGTCGATGAACAATCGCCATGCTTCAATGTTGTGTTCCACCCCGAGGCTCGACATGAGACCTTGAACTTCCATACAGTAGAAAATGTGAAATTCTTTGCAATGAGTGACACTAAGTTCTTTGTGTCTGTGGTGAAAATGTGAAATTGGTGTACCGATGCAATAATATTAAATTCTTTAAGGCGCGAACCGAGCAGTTCAGCTTCACCTTTTGGTAGTGCTAGGTCCCGTAAAAGATCACAAAGATCAGCATTGTCAATTAAATGAATACCTTCTCCAGATTGGTAGTCAGGGTCTGATACGTTGCTGGAAGATGAAAGAGAACTTTCTTCTTGAGTTTCTTCATCAACTGTATATTCTGTAGATGCTATTGGCATTGGACAAGCGACGTGATCATGTGGAATTGGTTTAGAAACTGAAGGAACGTCTGGATACTTTAAAGCTGCACAAGTTTTGTAGGAAAATCCGATGACATACGACAAACAGAAATAACAGTCTGTGGTGTGGTTGCTTGACTCACACCATATCATAAGAACTCCGAATGCCAGATGGTTGTTTTTCTTCACCTTCCTTATCCAACCGCGCAAGTTGCATGCACATGTCAAACAGATGAACTGAGGTGCCCACGATTACCAGTATCCACCTTTGAATCGAAGTATAGTTCATATGCTTTCTTCAGAAACATTCTTCAGAAATTTAAAAGTCTTCCAATGGGATTTGTCTGTTAGATAGTCGCACAAATAGCAAAACAGATCTGGTGAATTTATGCAACCTTTGGACGCCATAATATCGCCTTAAACTGACAATAAAAAAGAAACAAACGAAAGATTAGTAATGCGATATCGAAAATGTTTTAAAGTAGTACCTTAAATATAACTACTGTCACAAACGACGAAAATATTCTGTGGCTTTGCCTGAAAAATTACTAAAAACGTGGGGGTAAAAAAAATTGATCAACGGTGTTCCTTGAAAATTAATTTTTGTCAATATCTTCAAAACCTGACGTGAGTAAAACGGTTTTCAGATTTGAAATCAGCATAAAAAAATACATTAGAAAAAGTAAACACCATTCCAGATATTTATAGCTTGTTTATCAGTGTTATTGTCTTTCTGAATAGGATAGCAGGGAAAGTATATTTCGAAAGCAAAGAATGATCACTGAGAAAATCTTTAGAACGAATACAGTATTCAACCTTACCGACAGATTCTTAATATCTCCTTTAGCGCATAAAATAAAATAAAATGCAGAAAATAAAATTAACTTCGTTAAAACTAAAACAGCCATAGAATAGAGAACGACTTCAGAAAGGAATGAAATACTAAGCTGAGATGAAAACGCAACATGAGATGCTGTTCCAATTACTATTCTGTTGGGACAGCCAACTACATTCGCAAAATAATAGATAAAAATTTCTAACAAGTTTGTAACGGTATTATAGAATGTTTTTGTATGAAGTTGAGTTTCTGAAATCTGTAGCGAAACCTTTCTATGTTAATTTTCGAATATAACATAACAAAATCAGTAAAAGAAATCTCATCTGGTTTCTAAAGCAAACAAGAATTTCAAAATTCGGCGTTAGTGTTAGCAATACTTAAAATCCCACAACCTGTATACCCATTACTTCATTCTTATCATATTTTATTCTTCTAGGTGTTGGATGGGCTATGATGATAACATCTTTTTACACAATAATACATTATATTGTGATGCTTGCCTGGGCGTCACTATACTTAATAAATTCGTTTCAGTTGGAATTGCCATGGAGGAACTGTAATAATTCGTGGAACACCAACCATTGTGTACCAGCAACTTCTTTTGAAAGTTCTAAAAATGTATCTTCCACAAGAGAGTATTGGGAGTAAGTACAAAGAGGAATTATATTATAAATTTTTAATTTACAGAGAAATTATCAATGCAATCGGAAGCCTACACCCATAAAGATAGATGGTAAAAATGAAAATTTAGCTATGGAACGCTGGGCCCGTAAATCCCACAGCTAAAACCAGGTAAATATAACACCGAAGGAGAAGTAAAGAAAAGATAAACAACTCAGGGACATCAAACAACAAAATGTATTTATAAATAAGCCTAATGTTATACACTCACACACAATAAATCAAGACCAATGCAATTGAAATTACATATCAATATAAAATATATATATATATATATATATATATAATAATAACACACAAAGCTTTGTTGAAAAATTCGGTAATTCCAACAGATTACAAATAGAGAAAAAAATTATTGAAAAGTTGGTAACTAAAAACAGTAATTCACAATAACGTTATCAATGCAATTTAACAATAGTATAAACTTAAGATATATTCTCACAAATAGTTTGTGTTCTTTTTTTAAGAAGAGTCTGATCGAAAATTGTTTAGGAAACAGACTTTCTGACTATAGAGTATGTCTGAAGAGTTCACTCCCTGATTTAACCCTCCAAAGGAAACTCTACTCAGTTTCGGTGATCAGTCCTATTTACACTGGCACAAAATATTGGATAGCTCCGACAAAATTCACTAAACTGTTCATGTCAAAGTATCCGTTTCAACACAATGAAACACAACACATTATTTTATATCCCCGAATTTTTATGTAATTATATATTATTTACTCAATAATTTTAATAATTTTGTTTAATATTTAGCATTATTGGTGAATAATCACAGGTGTATATGTTTAGTTCTCGCTTACACGAAAGTAGAAACGGGCGGGGGAGGGGGAGGACTACATGATGGCCCAAAACAAGCAGTACTGAAATACGAAGGTCATGGTTTCAGTTCCGCTAGTAAAGTCACAGAGTTTGACGCCTGCAAATGATTGTGTTGCTAGGGAGAGGTTCACTTGGAACAGAGTTCTTAGCAGCTTACTAAATTTTGTAGGGTATCTCGAAAAAGTGGCTGCTGCATTCACGTTAAACACGAAGAACCTCCTTTGTGAGTTCTACAATATCGGTGGGATATTAATATATCCTTAAGCATTTCCCAAATGTACGCTTAGGCAGGAGTAAGGTCTGGCCAATGTGATGGATACGGAAAGTATGTGAACCGAGAGGTGACATTTCGTAAAAGGTTTTGATGAGAAAGTCTCTGCCCATCCGTGTTGTGTAGCAGGCTGCGCCGTCCTGTTGAAACCATTGATCTGCAAGGCGAATATTTCTCCCTTGGTAGAATGCACGAATGGAATGGTAGAATAGACGAATAGACGAGTAGGTAGACGAACGGAAAGAGGCATGTGTTCATGTAGCGATGTTGGTTTTGTGTCTCCGGAACCACATCTTCCTCAGTGAAGTAGGTACCAATAACGCCGTACCCTGATACCGCATACCAAATGGTTATTTCTCCGAATGCAGTGGACATTCCTGCACGATGTCGGGACAGGCAAAGCCTATGAACGAGTTCAATCGTCGATTAATGTAAGCTGTAACAGGCATGTACTCCAGGATTTTAGAGGCCATGGTGACAACACTGGCACAGTACAGTTTCCGTGCCTCCTTATCGCCCTCACTCAGCCAATGTGTACAGTGTGGATGGTGTAGGAGAACGCTCCGATATCCTGCAGGTTTCTTTGTAAGGATTTTCGTGATATCCCAAGCTTAAAGGCTGCTTTTCGTTGACAACGCCGTGGCTACTGTAGCACTTGTTCTAGTACACGCTTTTGATGGTCATTGGTTGTAACAGTTCTGAAACGCCCTGTACATCCTCAATACACTACCGGTTCGTCTAAACTTGTTAATGACTGCTAGGATTACGCTATTACAGGGTGCAGGTTTGCTGAATTGGCGCGCAAACAATATCTTCACTCGCTATATGCTAGAACCATTATTATGGCATAGTTCGTATGAGCGATTATGTTGCTCCACAATAAATACTTTTTCCTCTGGTGTCAAGACCTCATGTCCAGCAACAGCCACGGTAATGGAATGTTCCACAGCATATTGTGTTCGCGCGAAGTCATGGTTCTGACGCATTCCGCTCGAAGGGTGCGGCACCGTGTTTCAGTACTGCTGGTTTTGGGCCATCTTGTATTCAGTTCATTTTGTCCGTCTATAAGCATCTCTACAGCCCAAATTAGAAGTGAAACAAATCTGGGTCATACATTATTGGAGTTCTTATAATTTGTAAAGTTGGAAAAAATACGAGTTCTGGTCTGAGATCACTTCCTACTGAGAGGAAGTGGTCGAAAATGAAATATGTAATTAGGTCGTTTGGTTAAACTCTACGGAACCACTTTGTTGTCTTGTTTGCACACTGTTTTTTTTTTAAATGTAACTTCATATTATATTGTATTGCATAAAAAAATTAGCAGAACCCCACATGTAGGTAAGATTAATTTATCTTATATGACTGAGATTGCTAATTCATTAAAATGAAAAAAAAAAAAAGATTTCACGAAATCTTTTCAAAACGTACATGGTATGCGAAATGGGGAAACAAATTTCTGATTGTTTCTTTATGAAGAATTTCACAAGAAAAATTTTACAAATCAAGAATGTATTGGATTATTCGTTCTGAGGCATTTTATTTTCTTTTTCTTTCTTTCAGAAATAGAATTCTACAAAAAACTGATGGTATTGAGCACATTGGTACCATGCAGTGGGAACTAGTTGGATTGCTTTTGCTGATGTGGATTCTAACATATTTCAGCGCTTGGCAGGGAATTCAATGGATGGCAAGGGTGAGATTTATATTTCATTTTTATCATTATATAGATAAAATTTATAAACGCCATTCGTCGGCAACCACGTGGCCGACCCAAAAAACGATGGATGGACGATATTAAAGAAGACCTGCAACAGATGAACATTGACCCCCGAGACGCCTTGAATCGAGCCAAAGTGAGACGGATGTGCTGAAAGCATACCCTGCCATAGCGCGGGACTAACGCTAGGAAGAAGAAGATTAATAAAATTTAAAGATTACGAAAACCTCCTTTGTTCATATCGAAAGTTCTTGGCAAAGTTTAAGAAGTAATAAAGAACACTTAACATGCTGAGAAGTTTAAGAAATTTATAAAAACATGATACTTCAGTGCAACTTGGATAATTCGAAGCTGAAGGGACCACTACAAAACTTCGAATTATCCAAGACTTCGAATTAAACAAGCTACATCTTTTAACTTTAATTTCAGGTCCACTGAATGCTTGAAAAGATTATTCTGTCAATATGTAAATATTTATTCAGAAAGATCATGGTATGAAAGGCTTAAACACTATACGTATGTAAACAAAATAAGATTTACATTACATAACCTACAGTATATATTACATTCAAAACAGAAAATTATAGTTTTCAAAAATAATGCAATGTCTGATTGTTTTGTAGAATTCAGTCGCTTAAGGTTAGCAAAATCATCAAGCATGTTTAGTGAACGGAAAACAGCTTCACTTACGTTGGTTTGTTCTTCAATATACCGACAAAATTCGCCCAAATAAAAAAGCGCCTCCGACGATGAAGGGATTGGCATTTCTCTTCACACCCTTTTCCACTTCGCGACCTTTTCAGCGAACGTTAAATTCTTGAACACACGTGGTTTACTGAAAGACATGGTAGCACTGAGATCAGGAAGCTCGAATGGAGTCTAAAGCGTCACGTGTTGAACGGCATTACGTGTCGAACGGTGGCGGGAAGGGGATTTCAGTTGTCACGTGTCGGATTTCTTAACGATGAAACGCCGAAAACTCGTTGTGGTTCGAATTTTTTTATAAAAAACTTCGAATTAAGGAAGTTGAACTTCGAATTATCCACGATTTTTTAACATTGATTTAATAAGAAGTTCAAGAGACTAAGAGAAATCTTCGAATTAACCACGATTTCGAATTAAAGACGTTCGAATTATCCAAGTTGCACTGTATAAGGACAGAAAAATTTCCTAAGATTTATACAGTCAGACATCGTTACATGGTTGCCCTCTTATAAGGTTAACCCGCATTTATGATCAATTTTGAATAGTTCAGTATATATCTCGTGTACTGTGTATGGACTCCCAATCTAAAAGGTCAGTTTTTTGCAGTCCACAAATATGACCTTATAACGAAGTGTAAGCTACGCAAACACCATCCGATTTTGCACCAACTTAGTCAGCCGACTTCAAGTTGGTCCGATTTTGTCAGGCGCGAACACCAGCCAACTCGCGAATGAAATCGGCCACGATAGCAGCAATCCCATAATTCCATGCGTTTCCCCTAGCAGCCGTGGAAAATCCGAAAAAAATCGAGGTTTTGAAACCTCTCTGATAAATTCTGCCGCATACAATTACTGCATTTCAGTATAAACTTTATTTATGCGTGAAAGAAACTCGCAGTACTCTGATAAATCACTCGCTGTGTACAAACTCGCCGTCGATTCGAATCGGTGATAATCGTTTGTAGATGCCATTTCGTTCCATGGGCGTGATGTCATGACTGACATGTTCCAACGCTGCCCTGTGATTGGTAATTCCGACCTACTTTCCGAGTTGGTACTGCACAACCGACTCGAGTCGGCCAACTAAATCGGTGCAAAGTTGCTGAAAAAAGCCCGCTCTGGCAACTCGAAAACTAGAAGTTGGCCAACTAAGTTGGTCGAAAATCGGATGGTATTCGCGGGGCTTCAATCTTCATCAAAACCTCAGACACTCTTCCATTCGATTCCTATGGCCGAAAATATGAAATCGTTTTTTTTTCCCAACATCTATACAATAATTAAGCTACAAATAGCGATCTTCAATTAAAAAATAATTATTAAAAAACAACAACCCCGTATGCCACTAACGTCACTTTGCCATTCAACGATAATTTACATCTATTATACGCCTATCATTATCAATTCCAAAATCAAACGATCAAAAAAGACGAGTCAGTCACAACTCTTGAAGGAAATTCCCAATAATAACAGTGAGTTTTCTCTTCTTAATCAATTCCAAAAAATTAAAAATCACGAGTATGCTTCAATTTATGTCTAGACAGATTCACATTCTGTTGTAGCCAGGCTCAGATTGAGATCTGAATTCCTCTTCTTTCTTTGACCTTCTTTCATCTCTCCCACTTTATCCTCTTCCGTTTATTACCCGATTCTATTCCTCCTGTCTTCTGGTTCCTTTAATCTCTATATGTTTCAAATAGATAAAATGTAAATTCCTTGATTAAAATAACAACCTAAACATTTGCTGAATTTTTTGTTTTATGTGTAGTTTTGTATTCCTTTATTATTTTGCTCT
>JAFIDM010000007.1:10223411-10237311 GCA_023159025.1 Thereuonema tuberculata | reverse complement strand
CGTTAAACTTCTTTTATATATAACACTGTGTTTAGAATTACAAGTTGCCAAATTATCCGTTACTTCGGCTTCTAATGGGCGCAGATGGTTATTATATTAAGATATTGCGATAAGTCTCTTCTAGAAGTCAGAACTCTTCATCAATCAAAAGGAAAAAGAGGAAAGTTACAACTAAGAAGAATAAACAAGAAGGGAGAGGAAGTTTTGTAATTTTTTTTGAGTAAAACTACTCTGTTAAAGATAATGAAAATAATAACAGACGAAATAAAGGCAAAAATAACAGAAGATATCAAACATGCAGTTAAGTTCTCAATCATGATGGACACAACAGTAGACGTATCCAGCAACGATCAATGTACATTTGTTGTGCAATACGTAAAGGGTCAAAAGGTGTTTGAACGACCAATAGCACTAATATGTGTTTCATCAACCACTGGTGACTCCATTATCTGATTACTTACAAACAAAGAAACGTTGATTATGCGCAAGCCTGGAGACTGTTATATTACTCACTGTTAAGATTTAAACGCTTAAGACATCAATTTCATAAAACTTTGAGCGCTGCTAACAAATTTGCGCAAAAAATGACTGAAGAAGTTCAAAGACCGAAATAGACCAATTACTCGGCAATATGACAATTGAAACTGAGTTGAAAAAGAAACATACCAAAAAAGATGCCAGGTGAAATTGCTGAAGATGAAAGCGTAGGAACAACCGCAGAGTAAATGTTCAAATGTTCTGTATTCAATGTTGTTATGGATACTGTCATTCAAACTATGGAAAGTCAGTTTGTAAATCAGAAAATACTTTATCTTGATCTTTCCTGGTTCGACCCTAACCAGTTTAAAAATCACCAACCCTTACTCACTAATGCACCACAAAAGCTATGCCAAGTAATACCTTCCCTGGATAAAGGGAAGCTAAAAGAGGAGTTAGCGTCTTTCGTTGAACTATGGCCCCAAATTTCAAAACGATCTATTGATCAAGATTATTTTGAAAAGAATGCTTCAGAAGTTGAGGAGGCATTTGATTCCGAACATGACTTTGAACTTGAAGCTGGTGAAGAAGATCTCGAATCTCTCTGATGAAATGCACAGCAGTCAAAGAATGAAGCTCTTGTGTGAAATATGCATTTAGAGTAATTGTAGAATAGAACATGTACTGCCTTCAGTACACGTTACTTTTTAAAGGTTTATAAATATTTATTGACCATTCCTCTAACTCAAGTAACCTGTGAACGAGTTTTTTTTTTAAATTGAAGTTAATCAAAACACGTCTAAGATCTACTATGACAAACGAAAATCTTGAATCGCTTATCATTATGCAAAGTGAAAAAAACGTTTTTATGAACATTGAAAGTGAAGCTAGAAAAAACAAATTATGTGCGTCGAGCTCTGAAATAAGACATTTACTTGCCCCTTAGGCGATTTTGTAGTTGAAAAGTCAATGCTGTAGCCTAACAATTGGGATCATTATTAACATGTACAAAATGTCCACAATACATGTATTAAAAACATTTAATAATTTTTGATTAACATTTATTAATGTGTAATTTTCTACCTTGATATACATACATATAAATAAATATAATTGCGTATAACATTGACCAGAATACATAAAGATATATATATATATATATATATATATATGGCGCCCTTGCCATGTTAGTTTCCACCGCCCTTTTCAATGAGCCAGTCCGGTTCTGTAGGCAAGTTTGTATTGTTGTTTTCATTATGAATAAAAATATTTTTTTTGTAAATGTTTCTGAAGCTAATTTACACCTGGGTTTTTATTGCATGCAACAATAAAGGTTATGCTAGAAAATTCTATGCATTTACATCCTAAGTAACTTGAAAACATATGTTGCAACTTAGCGTCATATTTCACTTACGTAATTTAATTAGCAACAGTATACTGTACATGTATATACCAATTTTCATAACAACTCCGTTAAGTTTAAACTTTTAAGACAGTTTTTTCGCTGTCCTGAAAACTTTCGTAAATGTCACTTGGGATAGTGTTGCACTAAAGGAGCGAAATGACAGCTCAAAATAGCTGTGTCACAGTAAATTGCCGATCATCAGTTGAGAGTAGTCACAAGCAAACAACCAGATATTTTGTTTTTATGCGCATTAACAAATCATGCGCATTAACAGCTGTTTTGGGATGCTACTTCTAAACACTGGGTCTGAACTTTAATGTGCTCATACAGATTTAGGTGCTTTTTTTGATTAGTTAATGCGCATAGAAAATTCATTGGGACAGTGGAGACTGGCACATGAATTTCTTTACTGTATTTTTATGTATATAAAAATTTCTTGTTTTTACTTTAGACTTGAAGGTTCCATATTTTTTCGATCTCATTAATATTTTTTTTTAATTTTTACTACGTAAAATATTTACTGAACTGAACTTCAAATTCCCAGCAAATTCCACTAATTAAAGCCTATTTCAAAGTTAAGACTATAATTCTAAAGGAAGAGCTATATTCATTATTCCAATATGATATTAGCGTACTCTATTAGGATTCCCGTTTTTCCGTGTTGTTCAAATCGGGAGCAAGTGCAGCATGAATCATATCTCGTAGGACTCATCATGGTCTCGAGATTTGGGTAAAAACCTAACTTCCAGTTCAGGTCACTTCAGATTTAGGCTATCTCTGACCAGGTACGGAAAATAGTGGTATTTGGATAAAATGGGGTTCTATATACTATCTATTCTATATACTATCTATGCTGAATCGACTGTTCTAAGAAAGAATATGATATTATTGATCCAATATGGCCGCTTCCGGCTCCGTATCACTGGGAAAGCTTGGACAGCAGCAACTCTCCTGCAATCAATTTGAATGCCAATCATGTACCGAGGACGCCATGATAGAAATAAAACTCTTAAATTACAACGGCTTGAATAAATGAGTTTTGCTCGCTAATCAATAGTAGCGTCACTTTTATAGAATGAAAAGTGTACGGGGTCGTTTGGTTTTTGCTTGCTACGAAACTGTGAATTGAGGTGGTTTTAATATTAACACAGAATAAACATGATATAAAAAATATCAAAACCTTATTCTAACAACTTTCATATCTTCTACATAATAATAGTTCTTTCAACATTTTACCAAATATATTCAGAAATATTTAAAAAAAGAATGTTCTTCACATGTTTGTTTTGTTATTCAAACTTGAATATGTTTCTAAAAATTTATTTATATGTAATAAAAGTAATGAAAAAAGTTTAGTGTGCTCTGGAATGTAGGAATATGTAAGCGCTGTAGGTGAAAAACGTTGAGAATCGCGGGCTTAAAATAATTTATGATCAGCGGATCATAGGATAAATGGGAATTTAAATTTGTCATTTCTATAAAACTTACAATAGTTATATCCAGACCAAGTAATGATGACTGTTAGCATACTCGTAATTGTTATTTGAATAAGCAAAACTGTTATCAGTTAGGTAATTAATCTTCAGCAAATAAATAGGACATTTCTTGTTCCTTGCTTAGATATCAGAATAATACAGAAAATGTTAGAATATTTTATAAGAAAGTCAGATGAATTTTCAGAATACTTATTTGATAAGAAAATCATAGAAGAAAATAGGAAAGAGAACATGGGTTTACTTGACAGATGAACTTAAAAAATATTTTCAAATAATAAAAATTAATTTACTTCATTAAAAGGCTTACAGACAAATCAATAAATATTACTCCATTTCTAGTTTAAAACCCATAAGAGAAAAAAAAGATTGAAATTATTTTTGTCTTTTCACTTTTCCTTCGACCCTTTTTAAAACAAGAAAAAAGGAAAGATGAATGTAGAAGGAGAACGTACTAAAAGTTTTAATTTGTTATTTTTCGGTAAATTTTCTGAATTTTCCTAAATAAAATTAACGTAATCCACCCTCCCTTCACCTTTCCCTTTACTCAAAAATGTTAATGTTAATAAGAATAAAATAAGTTACAGTAATTATCACTTTAATTATTCCTACGGGTATTTATTTATTTATTTTTATGAAATCACTTGGTCTCACACTTAAAGAGGAAAAATTGTTTCCTGATTTTTTTAGAACACAGTGCAGAAATACTGTCTGCCGAATTCCATGCTGCACGCATTAACTATAATTTCCAACTTTTGTAAAGAAAACCCATAATTCCCCAAATTTCATCAATATATATTAAATCAGTGTTAAGAAACACAAGGAGCTAAGTCTAGCAAGAGAGACAGTTATGCTGAGAAGCATGCCCAGAGATGTTATCAACCCGTTAATATTTGATTTCTAACGATAAATCGTCAATTGGATTTATTTATTTTAGATGCTTTTTTATTTTGATGTTTTGCTATATGCTGACTGCTTTTTAATTAAAATTAAGCCCTTCCATAATGTTTCAATAGAATTTGCAATGACGCATGCTTACAACTGAACAGTGACGACTGGGCATACGTCAATTATTGTGTCCCTTACTAAAACTACCTTTGTATGGAATATAGACAGAATAAAGGAATTATTGGGGATAATTTTGAATTTTTAAAAAAATACATGTAATCTGAAATCTTCAGCTATTGTAGTTGAACATTCAGTAATCTTCGACATTAAAGATGCAATTAAATAACATTAAATTTAATGTTAAAAATGTAAACGAACGGAAATATAAAGATTGTCGTAAGCTACAAATATTCATAATAGATAACCAAGCCCTTTAGAAATATGTATAATAAATTTTTTTATTTCACTATATATTTTAAATCGTCACAGAATGATGACCATTTTTTTAAATAAAATTTTTTGAAACATTAAAGTGTATTTGTAAAACTTCTACGAACAAATTTTGTCGTTTCTTGCATAAATTATTTATTTTATTAAAAAAGTACATTAATTTAAAACAACTGTTTAGTCACAGTTTTTGAAGAATTATACGGAACAGAATAAGGACGAAAACAAGAAAAATATTAGATGAAATTGCCATCGAGAAGAACATTTCAGCTGATGAATTTATGTCTTTTTGGTGAATAATTCTGTGGTATAAAGGAATATACTTCTGTACAAATTCATTATTGTTTTCTTTTCATTGAATTTTTGTTTTATACAATTGGAAATATTTTTTTGTTAGATCTGATTAATATTCTCTTCTTTGGGTGATTCAACCTTTTCCATTACTGAAATCTCTATCGTTGAAGGAGTTGATGTCTCATAACTCGGCTTCACTGATTGATAGAGCCTCTGTGGAAAAATAAAAAAAACGTTATTCATTAAACACCTATTTGCACAGCTTATGAAGTCAAAAAAAATTTATTTTTGAAAAACCTTGTCTGAATAAAAGAAATGTTTTTTATCTTGTTTGAACATTGGAAGTTTCCGAATACTTGCTCTGACAGAGAGATGTGAAAATTTTATTAAGAAAATATTTAGATCTTTATATTCATTGTCTTTATATCTTTACATACAGTACATAGGTGCATTTCATGGAAGTCTCTTTTTTAATTACTTTAAAATTATTAAATTTCAGACCGGTTACAGTCGTTGGATTGTCCTTTGGGGCTTAGGGATATCACCTTTGGGTGGTGGATAGTGGTCATCTTTGTCTGTAGGACCCTAGGACACTGTTTGAGACGAGGAAGTGAGATGCAACCTGAACCAGACTCCGCCCAATCCAGAGTGTCATGCACTGGGGTATGGTGTCTCCTGGAAACAAGGCCGCATCCCGGAGTATTTAGCCCTTCTTGTGTAAGGTGCTCTGCATAGGCTGACCATTTTATTCCCCAATTTTTCTATGGTCCTATATTAATTGTTTTAAAATTTCTATTTGGGGTTCTGATAAAGTTCCCGCTCCCACCATCCCAACTCAGGGTTCCAACGACTACTGTTTATCTCGATATTACATTGGAGGGCCGGTCTTCGTTAAAATCATTAAAATCCCCCCGTTTGATCAGAGCTAGTCTCTGAATTCCTGAAAAAGTCTCCAACCAAAGTCAGGCGACCTATCTGTTCGAAAGACAGAATCCTGGTCTTAAGACTATCACTTGGAGAATTATGGAGACTAAACAAGAAAAGCAGGGCATCATTCTAGTAATTGTATCATATGAGGCGTATAGATGCAAAAGGGACATAATCCACTTTTTAAAAAACTACAGAAACAAAGAAAAACTTATAATTACTTATATAGTTGTACAATTTCTGATTTCTGTTGACTAACTCATGAACATTTGACGGTAAACGTAAAGTCTATAATTTCAAGTTAGAAAAATCACAAGAAGTTAATGAAAAACTGTATTTTAAATTGGATAATGTACCTTTTGAATGGAAATGATGGATAATGTGCATTTTGAAAAAAAATTATTATTCAAATTACAAAATTTGCATTTTAAAACCGAATGCAGCATTCAACAGAAACATTCAAATATTTTAAAGTGCAGCATCTTCAGTAGCTTCGCACATACTCTCATCTTAGTTCAAGTCTTGATCTACACCTGCATCAATGCTGAGCTTGTACAATTGTAGCTTCTCGTCATTTCGTCAATCTGCTCCATAATGCTTAGTGAGAAGACTATCAAAATTTCCTTTTTTGCTTTTTTGATGCTGTTTCCTTTGGTGATCATAGTAAGTGCGAAGTTACTGAACGTTTTCATCGGCTTGCAGACAGATCCTGGAGTCCTCATGTTCGATCTATAGACATCTTCTCCTTGAACCATGACGTTTTCTTTCTTATTTCTTGACAGAAGTACTCTTTTACAACTCTTTATACTGAAGTTCCATTTCCCTACAGGCTTCAAGATTGTCTCTTTGGATGCTTTCCAATTATAATTTGCACATTCACTTCCTAGCTTGAGCACATAAGAGTGTTTTGCAATTAAATCAATATATTGTTGAGGATCATAAATCGACTCTTAACTTCTTAATGTCTTTCTCAATTAAACCAAAAACACGACCAGCTGGCAGGAAGCTGTATCTCTGAAATATTTACTGGGGCTTTTGATAGAAAAGGACTAATCATTGCAATAATAATGGAATTCTTATTCTGTCCTCCGCACCTATCACTAACAAGGCGAACCACTCTGTACTGACTGAGGTCGATTTTACTCCGATTGTCATACAAGCATGATGCAATTTCATTTTCCATTCAAACATAGGAAGTAACATTTTAAGATGACAGTGGGCTTTTTGAATAACCTCTCACTATAGTAAAATTATTGATTTAAATTTGTCGACTATAGTATGTTGCTTAGTTTGGCAACTTTGGTAATGGCTGGATTTTTTGGCAATCGAAACCCAAAATTTTCAACTGAGGATCATCTTCTTTCAGCAGCTGATAAAATGCCTTAGCTCGCAATGAATGAATCTCTTTTCAGCGATTAAAGTTACTTTATCATGGCTGTCTGAATGTTTTATTCTTTCAGTTAGCTGCAAACATGTTAAGCAAACATCAACTCGTGGAGAACCAAATCCAAGGTTTTACTTTGCATTAAAATTTTTTCGAATAAAAAAATGGGATACTTTCAAGTTGGTGTGCTCCTCTTGATACATTTTCCACATTTTCTTTTTCAATTCACACGGGAGATATTTTCTTCCTGATTTAGAAGCACAATAGTGTGTGGCAGAGCACTGAAATTTATTAATGAAATACGTAACATTTTCCCTTTTCTCTGTAAATTTCTCTCCCGTTTGTATCACCTCCACGCCTTTCTTTCGGCATCTGGTCTTTATAAACAAAATTGTTTGCAATGATGTTGATCCTCTTTCTAGACACGTGCAACACGCCAAGAAAAGTTTTCAAACAAACTGGAACAAATGTTTTTGAGCTATTTGTAATGAAGTATTTTGTTCTGGTTAATTTCTGTGCGTATTTATGATGTGTGTAGATCTCCTTCTTTTTACACGGTGTTATTTTCATGTGCTTAATAAGAAAGTTGTCTTGGTAGGCTTATTTTTCTCCGAGTAGAAACGCCCATGGAATTTCCTAATTTCTTATGCAGTCAACGACTTGCACAGATAAGCTCCTTTTGTATGATTACACGAAGGAAAGGCCGGCAGTCCTTTGTATGCATATCTGGAATAAGATGGAATTCCATTAGTTATGATATGGATTTCGATATTGCATCACTCAAAGCAAAAGATACTAGGCTACTAGGTTTCACATTACTGTAATTTTTCTCATTTCACTACGAAGTCCATTCTGTTTAAAGTTTCAATGAACAGCATCCCTGAGCTCAAGCTTTTGATTAACACCAATATGGCCATGTTAACTTCTGTCCGATAAATTAATATTAGTATCTAGTAATTCCGTGTGGTTTTACATTTAATTTTAAGCTACAACACTCGGCCTACAATGAATGAACTAGTAGAACTTACCTTGCTTCCTTGGCTTTTTCCCGCTTCCACCGTCCAGGTGACCTTCATTTTTTCATTGTTACCCCTGCCACAAGTACAGGTGTTGCATATTCTTCCATTTCACTAAATAATTATTACAACAAAACTATTTTCAGTAATAAACATTACTTTAGAAACACTCAAACATATGTGCTTTCCGCCATCTTTGTTGTTGACATCATGTGACTCTCATTCCTGTCTCTTATTGGTGGAGATAGTGTACCTTTCGCAGTACACTGCTGCTTGGATATTGCCCCTTAAGAAGAAAAACGTAATATTCATTGCAGAAACTTAATCAGGATAATGTGAATTTTGATGTAAAATGCTACTGCTACAAGATGAATATTTACTTCCACAATATAGCAGTATCATTAACTCAAATAAACAAAAAATGGATAATGTCCCTTTTGCATCTACACGCTTCATATGATGACTCTGTAAAACATCTGGTGACATTGAGCTTTCGTCCTAGCAACAACTTAAACGTGGTTGAATGACTCGGAAGAAGAAACCTAAGTTCTTAAAACTAGAAGGGACTCCTGTTCAGATCACAGAAGGTTCCGAGAACAGAGGAGGAGTTGCTCCTAAACCTGACACTATGGATCTCTCTAACTTGGTAAGTAGCATTTTCTTTTATTTTCTTTTAACTTGTCATGTTCGAAATTTAGCATGTATTTTTCTTTTTTCCTTTTTGCAGATTAATTTACAGCACTTCTCAGCAGCTACTGCAATACTTTCTAAGATCAGAGAGTTGGATATTGACTTTGCCTTCATACAGGAGCCTTGGCTCTATAGGGACAGAGTTAGAGGCTTGGAAGGTAGTGGAGTGACTACAATGTTCACAGACTACTCCACATGCTTGTATTTTTACAAAACACAGAAATGTCCTCCTGTTTTCAGAATTCTGTTGCAGTTAGATTTCCTTTTTTTAAACAACCTCTTCATTGTAAGCAATATGCCTATCAGAAAGGACTTTCAACAGAAACAGCCTAACACCATATGATACTTAGGATAGAGACTCCCTATCATGGGCATATGGCTCTTGGCGTCTTTATAGATGTTCTCATTGAGAAATGGAATGACTAACTAGATTTGTTAAGCATAAAAATGAAGCATACAAAAGTAAGATTAAAATAAAAAACACATACATTGAATCACGTCAAATAAATGAAAATACAAATAAAAAAATCACCAAATGTGAGAAAAAAAATATTAACGAAGTTCAAAAAAAAAAATTCACTTCGTGATCAAAAGATAATAGTTACTAATGTCTAGGGAAAGTTCAAAAGTTTCTTTTCATCCAAAAAAAAAAAATCTTTTCTTGATTTTTCGGGGTACAAAAAACGAGAACAGTCAGAAAAAGTTATAGGTAGTCACAAGTTGACTACGATGAAATTACTTATAATAATGACAATGTTGGTGTGGCTGAAATATTGGGATCCTAATTTTAGAAGCACACTAAACCACTGATATCACCAGTAAAATCGAAGCACTACACTTGAGACTGGAGCATAAGATTAGATATGAATATCGATTGTTCAGCTTTCTGAAGACATGAACGCTGATTCTCTCTCGGCTCCAACGGTAATATTGCTTTTGAAGACAAATTTGGAGGGCGAATTAAATCTTGTTGATTTTCTTCGTTCTCGAAGAATGCTTAAAATATGTTGAACTCTGAGGCACAGAAAGGCTTAGGGAGACTCCCAAAGCAAAACAAAATTCACAGTTTTGGCTCAATGGACAAGCATAATGCACACGAGGTCGGTGCCTTGGTATCCACCACCAGACCTCTTCACTCGACTAAATCGTACACACTATTTTTGTAAAAATTAAAATAAAAATAAAATAATAACAAAAATAAATAGATACGGAGACTACATCTCCAACAACAGGCAAGATTAACAACTCCGACATCAATCATTTTAAAAATCGAAAACACAGAAAAACGATAAAAAAGAACCACGTGACAGCTGACCAATATAGGAAAAGGATACAATGTTACGGAAAAAATATACAAACGAAGCGATAATAAGTGTCACAAAAGAAAAGGACGCATGGGAACGAGAAAAAAAGGAAATAGAATAAAAGAAATTAAAAACGAACTACAAGAAAAATGGCAAAACAAAAGACGGAGAAAAGAAAAGAATTAAAATAAACAAAAAGCCAAAAAAAAAATCGTATCAATATTGAAGGAGCATTTGATTGTACATCTTAGAATTCCATTTGTCATGCAGCTGAACAGCATGTTATAGACCGATCCATTTTGTTTTGGAACAGAAACATGCTTTCAACTCCTCTATTTGTGTGCACCTTTTTGGAACAGTATTAGAACTCAAGATATCAGAGAATGTCCACAAGGAGTGGGTTATTTCTCCATTGCTTTTGTGTTTGGTAAGGCACTCCCTTATTATGGAACTATAGGAACTACGTTTCTTTTCTCAGCCTAGGCTGATGACATACAGTTGTTGTCTGGTACAGTAGTCAAGTTTATGCAAAGGGCTTAAGTCTTAACTGTGTACAGGACTGGTGTTTGAACATAGGTCTAAAGGTTAATCCTATTGAGACAACTACTGTAAAATTTACTAAAAGCAAAAGGATAGCGAAAAGACCGAATTTAAACCTATTTAATAATCAAATTGATCTTTCCAATAGCGCCAAGTATCCTAAAAGTTATTCTCCAAAATAAAAATAGAAAAAGCATTTAGAATCAAAAATCAAAAAGACCATCGCATCCTCTGAAATGTGCAGAAGGGCATTTGGAACCTCATGGGGTCTTCGAATAATTTTTCGACTCTTTTCTTAAAATTTTATTATAGTTTATATTATAATTAACATCAGTAATATAAAAATCACGAGTAGAAAATGGCCTTCTAGAATCGCCTCATAATTTTCAAATGTCAAAAGTTTATATAACTTTTCTTAAAATAAAAACAATAGTTTTAATAACAACAAATGTATTTTAAAAATTAAAATTATAATCATTTAACTTCGAATTTACCAAGTTTTTTTTACTACATAGCATTTAAAATGTGATAAAAGGTGTAAACGAATAGAAGATGAAAAAAGAAGGTGAACATAGATAGAAGGAAGCACGAGTTGAGGGTGAGGCTGGAATTAGAGCCTTGATCACAGTGTTCACCTTGATCAAAGTGTTCAAGGCAGAATAGTATCTCCTAAACACTACAGGCCTTCGTGGATATTCAGCATGACAGTGAGAAACGTAAATAACGCTGGAATTGTGAAACAAATACTGTAATGGAATATGATGATTTAGAAAATTGTGTTCTGGGAAAATGGGATTGAATAATTCAGGATAAAGGGAACTTTAATCAGACCCAGAGACATCTGTTTTGAGCTAAGTAGGTGCTCTTCTGCCTAAGCATTTGATTTCCACATTTTGCTGTTTTTATTTTCTTAATCTTAATTTTTGAGGAATTAAGAATTCTGTAGTTTCTATTAATATGAAGAACGTAATATGTTAGATATAAGAACTGCCTAACAATGCAATTTATTAGCATCATTTATTATTTGCAATAACAAAATAAACATCAAAATAACAAATCATGAACAAGAAGGTGAAACTTCCAAAAATTTAAAAAAAAATAATGAATATACATCAAAAATACAATAGAAAAATTCATGTTCTGGTATCAGCCATCTTCAAATGAAGTTCTTTAAGCATAAAAACAAAGACACAATAAGCCTAGCAAATGTTTACTAGGTGATATTGTTACCAGTCGTTTTGTCCACTCCCCCTCCAACGAAGTCGACTCGCTCAACCCAACTTACCTGTGCAGAGTCGACTACTCCTAAACCAGGATCGAGGCACTCAGCGCCTATAAGAAGAAGTGCACAGTGCCTGAAAAACTGTTCGACAGTGGCAGACAGCCACAGGAGGTTCTCCGACTGGAGAAAGAGTGAGAGTTCGTCAGCGGCAGAGAGCCACAGAAGGGTCTCTAATCCGGAGAACAGAGATAAATTCGAGTGTGTGTGGCGTGCAGCCGCAGGAAGACTCCCACCCGCGAGACATCAGTCAGAAGTGTTCCCAACCGGGACAATAGAAGAGAAGGCTTCAATAGTGGACCCCCACTGCGAAATACGTTAGTTGAGCGAAGTTAGAAGAAGCAAATAGAGGCAATCCATCGCAAAGGTCTTCAGTCCGAAGATCAGGAAGAGTCGTTGACCGTAGAAAGCGTTCCAACTGCCGCAGAGGTTTGAAGAGGCCCGGTGAACGACTGGAGGCGACGGAGAAGACAACCGTAGCCGAGAAAAGTGATCAAAGCGCCGCAGAGGTCTGAAGAGGTCCGGTCATAGAAAAGAAGACTTCAGTTAAATTCCCCTGGCCGATAAGAGGGTTCCCGTCCCCGAAGAGGTTCAAGGTAGCGTACATCCCTTCCAGACGACTTCGGAAAGAAGGCAGCCGACCCAAAGTGACGATCCTGCTTCTGTGGAGTAGACAAGACGTCCCGCCCGATAGTAGAAGACCACGCAGAAGTTGAGCCGTATCCAAAGATCGTTAATTCTAATTGAGATACTGTGTAATTGGAATTTATCCGGGATAATAAAAGTCTCTGCTATTTTAAAGAACCTTGTGTTAAATCCCATTCCGCACCCCCGCCACCGAACATTCGTGATCACACGAAAGCACGGTTGCAATATCTCAGAATGGCCGTTTCAAGCTTTATTGGTGATCATTAGCTGAGAGTAATCACCAGTGAGCATTGAGGTCTTAATAAAATAACCTATAAAATAACCTATTTTAATTTTATATTTAATTTTTAGAGATCATATTCATCTTCACCATTAATTCTAATGGCCCCCGTACTGAGACCACGCTGTTTACTAGTGATTACTTTCAGCTGATAATCGTCAATAAAGCGTGAAACGGTCGTTCTGATATATTAGCTAATTTGCACTTGGATTCCTCCATTCTTGAAGTGGTTGCCGTTGTGCTTTAGTATAACCAAAAACCTTGCTGTATTCTGTTTGTTTTCAATGTTTCTGTTATTTTTAATACTGCAATTTTTATAACAATTATATTTTATGTTTATTCAACTTCACTTCAGAATAAAATTTGTAAAACCGTCACATTCCTTTGAACCACCCTTATAGAAATGCTTTTTTGTGATTTTTGGGAAATACTAAAGTATAAAAATATATACTATGATTTATAGTTTTGTAATTATAAATTAGAAAAGATTATTTCCCACAATCTATTTTAAAAAAAAAGGCAGAAAAGATAATGTTAAAGCAAGAAAGTTACAGAACAACTACAAACAATTGACAGACTAATGTAATTTTTTTAGGGTCGATTTTTTAAACATAGTCATAATTTTCAAACAATTATTTTTAATTAATTATATGTTCTGCTCAACTGGCAAAATCGATTAAAATTACCTCTCGTAGAGTTCCTTCCATTGTAGAAATGTAGTAAATCATATACAAAGGAATGCAAAGTATAGAACTTGCAGACATTAGCCATCCGATAGTAATCGCCCAAGTAGGAAAGACGTAGCCTTTATAAGTAGGAGTTTTGTAT
>JAFIDM010000007.1:10166160-10213411 GCA_023159025.1 Thereuonema tuberculata | reverse complement strand
CCTCAAAAGAAATAATCTGCTGATGTCAAGTCTCCGGATCTAGGGGACGATACGTTGTTTTTGAGATAACCCTGTTCACGAAGAAACTGTTGATGATCGCCGTGGACACTCTGCATGTGTGGCATGTCGCACCATTCTGCTAGAAGCATTGTTTGCGAAAGCTGGATGTCGTCTAGTTGCTTCATGAAGGCCATGAAAATGTTCTTGCACACATCAGTGTTCACAGTCCCTTCTAAAAAAATTGATCCAATGACTCTTTCAGCGGAAATTCCAAGCCACACGCCCACCTTTTTCGAATGAAATATTGTGTCGTGGATCGTCTGAGGGTTTTCTGATTCCCAAAACCTCTAATTTGAGAATTTACATATCCTGAGCCATTAAGCCAGTAATTCTTCACGATCAATGTGCTCTGCTACTCTGTGTACGATATCCTACGATAATGATTGGTTAACTGCGATCACGTGTCTTCACAGATATAATGAACGGAGTATAATTACAAAATAGGACATTCCGCTGATAGACCCTGTATATATAGATTAATGCCCTATAGTTCTGTTCATATAGCAATAATCTTTAAATTGTAATAACCTATTAAATTAATTAATTGGTTATTACAATTAAACCAATTCAATTAAAGTTGACGTCAGTTATCTAATGAAGCAGTTAATTTACGATGTAACAAGAAGTTCCAAAGAATTTAAGGCCTAATTTCCTTAAAATTTATTTCTTTTTATTTAGTTATTTATTTTTTCTTTAAGTCATCCTGACAAAAACGAGAAGCTTACATGTAAATTCAATTTATTAATATCTTCTGAATACAAACAATACAAATTTTCCATTTTCTAAAGTTAATTTTTATTTGAATTATTTGCTTAAATTGTCTAAATCAGATTTAATCGTATCAAACCACCCGCAATGGATGAAGGACTTAATATTTATTGTTTAATAAATGAGAGATTAAAAGAAATAGAATAGAAATTCTTTGTTTAGATTTCAATGTTTTCCTTGAAGATCCATTTTGCGGTTCAAAGGTTGTTACAGGGAAGGGGGGAAGACATACACACAGACAGACTGATTTAATAAGTCTCACTTTTCAATTAGAAGTAGTCTAAAAATAGAATGAACTCGGTTTTTACTTTTTTCCCCTCTCTATGATATGATACGAATCAATTCGTGTTACGTCTGATTAAAGTTCGTTAGACATTAGGAACATAAATTGTACATTACGTCCTGACAGTCTAATAATAAAGATTATTGGGCTTGCGTTTTGTAAATTATTTTAGTGAATGATTCATTTTAAATGTGAAGCATTCTAATTTGAGAATGAGTCGCTTTATAATCATGTATTTTTATATCCTTCAACTCAAGACATCACAGTAGCTACCATCTTCTTTGACAGTTTGAATGATTATATTCTATTTGTGAACTCTTGAATAATCATAGAACTTACATTTAGAATTTAACATTAAGTAATCAATTGCACAACATACATTTAAACACTTGAAACTACTATTCCATATACTGTACTGTCTGTTCTATCTTCTTCGACCTTAGTAAATCATTTGATCTATTACAGAAATCATCATCATGAACTTTTTGCTTTGTTCTTGATAGAATATTAACCTTAACACTTACTAATAGTGTTAATGGTCATTAAAATATAATGTTAATAGGAATAGTTAAGGCTTAATTGTTTATTTTCCTTGACAGTAGTATCGATAAATGGTAGAATATAATGACCGAAAACAGACGTCTGACTTTGGTACAGACATTACCCATTGAACAATTGCCACAGGTCTTGTTGTAGTTAAAGATAAAGATATTCAAATACAATTATTCTTCAGAGGATTCCTTTGTTACTATTCTTATTATCATAACACAAAACAATCAATGTAAATTAAAAATTCAAATTGGAATCCATTCAACAACTTGTTTTTTTTTTTTCATTTTATAATAAAATCTCTTAATTAAATTAGCTCATCTTGTTTAAGAAAATTTGAGATCAATTAAATCAACAATTTATTTGTAGGAAGTCGTAGTTAACTTACATAACTTCTGTCGAGTGGAGGGCAGGGAAGCCACTAAGAATTGTGCTGATGCTATTGATTTAGTTTTTCAGCAACAGCTTGTTGTTAATAATATTTATTTGAATGCTTTTAATATTCACCAGCAAACGTGTCATGTAAATTTGTCACGTTTTCCTTTATATATATAGCATCAGTTTTAACAGTGGAAAGTATCCTAGAGTTGAGATCTCGCAAATTTTTATAGAAAATTTTATAGAAATTTTATAGAAGTTCTGATGTTATATAAGTAGAAGCAATTACTGTGTTCCTTTTTGTAAAGTTTATAATTTAATTAGGTTTTTCTAATTCTCTTAGAACGTATATATTTAGCTATCCATCACATAGTGGGGACTGAGTACGATGTGATGTGGGGACCAAAATTTTAATGAACTTTAATGAACTTTAATGAAATTTTAATGAACAGTCCAACCAGTTTTCAAGAGATGCGGAGGGAAGTGTCGCTCTGACAATACTCCAATTGGTTTACACTGTTTTTGTGATTTGAATTTTAATAATAACAGCGAACCGTAATGCAAATGAAAGTGTTTCAACAAGTACCCCTAAACGGAAACGCATTGTGAAGAGTTTAATGGATAAGATTCGGTAGCATTCGGGTACTAAAATTATATAGTGATGAGGGCAACACCATCACTAACACCAACCTAACCCCACCTTTTTTCTACAGGATCAATGTTTAATTAACCAGTATTTCTGTTTCCACGGGATTTTCCAGGAACCTCACCTCAGCGGTTAACGAGAGTTGGCTGTATACCATGTTTATATCCTAAACTTTTTAACATTTACTTATCAAAATAGGTAATTCTACATTTTCACTTGCCTGAGTTACATAGATGAGACCCAAAAGAAAAAATAAAAAACAAACCACAAGATAGACTATTTTTCTTCCTTGAATTATACTAAACTGAAATTCTTGCTGTAATGTCATCATAAACCCTTCAAGAAAACAGAACTAAAAAGAAAAGTGTATTTTCATTATTTTATTATTTAATAATAACATTAAATTCGAAAAATTTAAAATTAAAATACACGTGATTTCTTCAAATTTCTTATTTATTTCTTTTCTGTTTTTTATTTTGTGATCGTGAAAAGTACAAAAATGAAAAGAATTCTTCTTATTTTAAAAATTCTAAGTATCTACTCAATAGAAAAAGTATTTTTTTGTTTTCTGAAAAAAAGTTTTTGCATTATTTACTTAAATTTTTAAATTAGATTGATTTTTACTGGATCAACCGCTCACAATGATTAATATTCCCAGTTTTAGAAAATGAGATATTATCAAAAATAGGGCCTTGTCTCGCTAATTAATCGATACAAACCATTTTTCAAAAATAAAAATCAAATATAAAAGCTAAATTGTCTCTAGTTCTCGAATATAGATACCAAGTTTCAAGAAGATCCCTTTAGAGTTGCAAAAGTTATTAGAGTTATAGACACTCACATACACATACACACACAAACACAGATTGTCTGATTTGATGCTCCTATCCGTACTTGTGGAAATAACTAATAAAAAAGAAACTAAATAAGATATACATATATACAGTGTGTTTCAGAACATATGTTACAGAAGAATATGGTAGATAGAGGGTACAAAAACAAAGTTTTCATTAAATAATGTGTTTCCGGTCTTGCACCGCTACAGCGCCACAGTCGTTTTAGTGTTGTGACTGGTAGACAATCATTCATGGAAGGACCATTGGCACTTGCCTATTTGGAGTGAGTGTTGGACATTTGAGAAGATGTTCAAAGGTGATCAAAGATAACGCCCCTCTTGTTTTACACAATAGTGGCATCGCCAGAGCATTGATTACCACACTCGTTCAATTCAAGTTTCATGAGACTTAATACCATCCGTGGATATCCCATGCAACGCTGGATTGGCCGAACCTCTGGAGACCACAATGCACTGATTCGTTGGCCACCACGATTCCCAGACTTGATTCAGTGTGAGTTTTTCCTGTGGGGCTGCGTCAAGGAAAATGTTTTTGTACCTCTGCCCGTAAACATGCAAGAGCTGCAGACATGCAGAACACTATCCGTAGACAGCATTAGTGCAGACATTTTGCAGTAAGCATGGAAGGAACTCAACTATCAATTCGAAGTCTGTAGAATGACCAAAGGCGGACGTTTTGACCGTCTGTAAAGGGCCAGACGCATTGGTACTCCGATTCACGTATTCCGTATTACGTATTGCTTAATCCGTCTTCCTACTCCAATATTTTAAACACGCATTGTGTTCCGTCTTCCCGTTGTTAAAACCGGAAAAGGAAATGAATTTCCCATAATGCATCTGGTTTCGGCTGAGCAAGATGGATCGGTTGAGCAACGACCAGCGATTTTTGGTGAATGCTTATTTATACACGGTATTGTCTGCGGAGGAAAAAAAAATGAGGAGGAGGTAGAAAAAATGGGTGCGTGATATCCTTCAGCGAAGGGACACTCATGGGGAAATGCGAATGAAGGTGAGATATAGTTTAGTCGGAACATTGTCATTTGCTCGCCACATGGCGCAGCTCCGTTGGGATTGGTTGACGTTGCAACAAAAGAAACATTCTGATTGGTGACGTTAATATGACGTCACATACGGAATAAGGGAATGTTCAAGCTCGTCCAATTTTCCCGTATAGTGAAAAAAATACCAGAGTTTGACGTCACAAATCGACGGACGTAGTACAAAATGACGTCATTTGTCCGTTTTTCGGATACATAATATGGATACGGGGTTCGATGTGCGTTCAGCTTCACAACTAAAACTTGTCTATTTCTTCTGTCCTCTTATACTACTGTACTCTTCACCATTCTCAAACAACATCCGAATAGTATGATTATTTGAAAATTATCCTGTATTTATTATCTTAATTAATGAAATATATCTGTAAAAATTGCTTAAATATTGAGTAAGTACCTGTGCATCAATACCAATCATTATGATTGTAAGGAACAATAGAACAGCCCAGACTGGAGACCACTTTAATCCAAGCACAACAGTTGGATATATTACGAAAGCAACATCCGAACCTGAAAGTTTGTAGAATATTATTATTTGTAATGAAAAAGAAAGGGAATTATTAATTTTTAAATTGTTGCATTAAATTCGTCAGATAATTTTCGAGTTACTACAAGGAAGCATTAAGGGAAAAAAACTGTTTGCATTCAGAAATTTACAGACACTAGGAGATTGTTATTCAATTTATATTCTATATTGGTATATTATACCTATATAATTTCTTTGATATTTTCCAACCGAAATAATCATTACAAAAAGATAGAGAGTTAACAGTTTCATCACTTCATAACATTAGTAGCGGAAGGACCCGGCGTTGTCCGGTGCATAGGATATAAAGAAATAATAATCAACAGACAAACATCGTTCTTGGGCTTTATTTACTGATAGATAGAATATGATGATTATTATTATTATTATTATTTCCACGTAAATAATTAACTAATAATTCTTTCCTTACATAAAATTATTTAAAGTAAAAAATAATAAACTTTTAATATTAAAATATTCCAGTTAATGTCACCAAAAACATAGAACTTTAAAAGACGTCCGTTGTAGGTATTCGTTTGATGAGAGAAAAAAAATCTTATTTTCTTGTTCCTTAGGGGATATAGAGATGATTTATAACGTTAGAAAAGCACAATTTAATCCTTTACAAAACTCAGAAAATCGAATCAAAATTAACTGAATCATTCAAAAGTTATAAGTGATAATACGTGTCAATTGTAAAGCGCAATAAAGAAAAGATGCAGAGAAATTATGTTTCATTTTCGGTTCTCAAAAGCGCTTTTTATCTAATTTCTACAATTGCCGTAAGGCTTTTGAAGTTTTGCCATAGCTACTTGAGTTAGTAAGGTAGTAAAGTGATGAGGCCATAAACTATTCCTACTGAACAGTAAAATACGCTTTCAAATTGTTTTAGTAGTTTGTAAAGTTTTAAGGAAACAAACAGTTTTGTGCTTTGCGCTGTGTATACAGTATATATCTAGATTTTAACATGCATCGATGATGAAATTGGCACAGAGAAACCATGCAAAATTCAGAGCATATAATTTTGATTATAATATTGGATAAGTAAGAGAAATTTGAATCTTATTTCCATAACTGTAAAATTTCATCTTTTAAAAAACAAAATCTGCAATGATTAGATGAGAGTAATAACAATTCAAATAAGAATGCCTTTTGAGTCGAGCTGATACTCTGGGACGGCCGTTTCGAGCTGGTTGGCTGTCCTCAGCTAGAGCTAATCAGCCAGTGCAAGACCCCAAAGGTGTACGAGGGGAAGAATTGGTAATTGACGATGGAGACAGTGACCCCCCAAAGACTAAAATCAAGAAAATAAAAAAAACAAGAACAAAATGTTGAATCCAAATGCTTGGGTAGCACTCAGGCTACCACAAAAGGTATTTGACCACAAAAGGGAAATATATATATATAAAATAAACCATCTAATGGGTAAAAGAAAAGCAATTAATTGAAATAAGAATGCCTTTTCAGTCGAGCTGATACTCTGGGACGGCCGTTTCGAGCTTCTTGGGCTCTCCTCAGCCAGAGCTAATCAGCCAGTGCAAGACTCCAAAGGCGTACGAGGGGAAGAATTGGTAATTGATGATGGAGACAGTGACCCCTCAAAGACTAAAATCAAGAAACTAAAAAAGAATTCCACATTTTAAGTGCAATGAAACCAAATTTAACGCCAGTACTAATTAAAAATTAAAGAGAAAAATCAACCGGACAACAAATATGCCTTCGCACATTGAGCCAACATCAACGGGAATTCTGGACAGCTGTTTCATCCTTATTAGGATTCATCAGCAGGATTTACCCTTGATGTTGGGTTAGAGAATGCGTTTAGGTAAAGCTTTCGCGCAACTGAGCCAAACAACAAGGGTAAATTCTGCTGATGAATCCTAATAAGGATAAAACAGCTGTCCAGAATTCCCGTTGATGTTGGCTCAATGTGCGAAGGCATACTTGTTGTCCGCTTGATTTTTCTCTTTAATTCCACATTTTCTTCTTGTTTTTTATTTTCTTGATTTCAGTCTTTGAGGGGTCACTTCCCCTCGTATGCATTTTGAGTCTTGCACTGGCTGATTAGCTCTGGCGGTGGAGAGGCCGTCCCAGACTATCAGCTCGACTGAAAAGGCATTCTTATTTGAATTAATTGCTTTTCTTTTACCCATTATTGGCCTCCAAATGAAAGGTGGCATGCGGGAGTTTCAACTGCGCAGCCCTTCCGGTAGTTGATCAATTATGTTTTCCTGTCACAATGGATGACGTAGTCTGTTTTCACTGAGAAAGACATGTTGATAACGCCAAATTAAAACTTCTCTCGACTATTTAGCGTTATTTCAATACCAGTTGCTAACAATAAATATTTATATAAATAAATAAATATATATTATTTATAAATACAATGCTTTTTTGCAAAGTAACAAGCAATTACCGTAATGGCGGCGTCCTATCATTAAATCAGACGGAAGTGCCTGACCAGACTAATCGATGATACATGCGCAGATCTCACAAAAACAGGGCGGCCATCTCTCATTTGGAGGACAATAGAGTTTATTTTTTATTTATATTTTTTTCCTTTTGTGGTCAAATTCCTTTTGTGGTAGCCTGAGTGCTGCCAAGGATTTGGAATCCACATTTTTTTTTTATTTTCTTGATTTTAGTCTTTGAGGGGTCACTGTCTCCATCGTCAATTAGTAATAATAATGTTTATTTTTATTAGCAAATTTTATTTCTATACACTAATGATACTAATTAATAATAACAATAAATATATGTCTTATATTTACCACACTCAAGTAGTCTATCTATTGGTATTTCTTGAAGTTTCGACATGAAACCAACATTGGCGAAAACAACGAATCCAAAGAAAATACTTGATAGAAAATCAGTTGCAGCAACAATTAAACATAGCCTAAAACAAATAAAAAAATAAAAAAAATAAATAAATACAGTATACTGTTCGGTTTTGTCTACGAGAGCCTTCAACGCTTTTGCGCATGCGTCAGGTCTCCTTGGATTTCATGAAAACAGGGATGAGGAGAAATATTTACTTTTTATCAGTGTTAGTTTACTAGTAGCTGCGTTCTATTTGCGCTTTTCGGGAAGGAATTATGAAAAGAATAAATACTATTGCAAAAATAACAGGTACTAAAAGAAAAACAGGTCTTAAGAAAGTGCCCATCTCAGCGTATCACCCCTTTGCGGGGTAAAATCGTCTATGTTGTTGTGGTTCTCGCTTTTCGAAACGGACAGTATATATATATATATATATATATATTGTAACGCCTTGTTGTGGTTCATAGGTGTACATGTGTGGAGTGGGCTAGGTGGAGAATTAACGCAATGGAATGTCTGAATTAACGAGGCAGCTGGGCCGAATTTTACCTCGTTTATAAAAATGGGAACTAAAGAAAAAGATTGGGAAGAAGAATCGGTGATTGTCTGTGAAGCTAGGGATGGATAGAGGACTGTTTTGTAAAACCGGAAGGGCTGGTAGCGGCCTCACACAGTCTGGTTGCTGAGGAAGGGTGTCTGACGTGACGTGGACATTTAACACTTAACTCATCGCTCTTTCTCAAAGGTGACCAGAACAAGGTACAATAAACAAATTACTGATTTAAAATAGGTTATAGCTAATGAGTAATATGGGAGCTAGTTTAGAATACGAAAGAGGTTTAATAAAGAATAACAAATATATTTACAGGTAGATGAGCGTAATGAGAGTATACATTACCTCGAGGTTTCAAGCATAGTAGATAATACATATAACACAACACTAACACTAATGGTAAATATTGTAGTGGTATTCTTAGGCGCCTCAATGATGACGCACAGTTCGTAAGAGTTCTCTGAAGCGGTGACGCATGTCAGAGTTTAATTTGTACTCTTGATCATTCGAAGAGCATTCACGGTCGGGCAGGTTGCCTAGGCGCTACCCGTCTGTCTCGATCAGTAGCAATGTATTTTCAGAATGCAAATCCGAAGATTCGAATAATGCTGTTTAGACGCAACGAAATCCTCGTGGTTGCGAACTATCGCTGAGTCTTGCATTCCCAGCAGGCCTCAGCCGGCTACTTTTAGAGGTCTGCCAAGCGGTCTTCGCTAAGCACAAAGTCTGCCTTCCTTTTGGTAGCAGTGGGCATTCGAAGGGGCAGCGAAATGGCTGGCTGCCTGCCCTTCTCAGATGTCCCTTGTGCACTGTATTTGTTTCACTAATATTCCAAAGCACTGTCCCCCGGAGTGACGTCACCTAATGCAGAAAATCGCCACCCTGTCTACAAAAACATCTGCCGACAGGCTGGAAGATAGGAGATAAAAAGGGAGGCAATAAAGCTGGGGGAGGTAGCGAAGTTGAAAGTAATAAAACGAATCTGAGAAGAAAAAGAAAAGTTGCACAAAATGGGTGCCAGATGAAAAGTCAGCTCGAAGAAGCACTACAAAACATCTGTAAGACATCCGTTTCAAGAAGACAAAGGGGCGTTGAGACGATGTTTGGAGAAATGAGGAAATGAGAAAAATATGTCCGGAAATATTTTCATACAAAGGTGATGAAAATAAAGGATAGAGGAGGGAGAAAGATGTAACAACCACTGGCCGTTACAATATATATATTTTATTTATTATTTTAGTTTGAACATAATCGTGGACATCAGTGGCTGCCAGAAATATAAATCAAACTTAAAGAGATTGGTAGCTCTCTCTTAATCAATATATCAACATTTACTTTACATGAAATAATATTTTAGAAGATGTTCTTTAAAGTTCATTGCAATTTATTTTGTGTTGGTGGGTTTGTGAGATAACGTTGTGTAATATCAATAGGTTTCATATATAAATGTATAGAAAAAAATAGTTCGCGTCCAACTTTTTAATTCCATAATGTAAGCGCCCATAATATCCGAGCAGAAAAAACAGGATTGAAACAAAAGAATTTTGAATTGCAATTGTAAGTGGAACAATGTCCATCTCTGGAAATAATACCCCTATAGATCACAGAAAGCTAAAGCTTAAGGAAGATCCTGTTTACCAAAAATACATGGGAAAGGGCTAAAGACAAAAAGAAAAGAAAAGAAACTGCCAGAATACGTTGTCATTTAGAAAGTAATAACAGCGGAAATTCAAAAATTAAGTTGCAATATTAGATACAAGGAAGATTTCTATCATTGATTCGGAAGAGAAGTAAAAGTAGTCAGATCTTTAATTCTGTAATTAGAATTAGTTTTCGGTTCTACTGTTAGTTTTTTTCTTTTTTCCTTTTCAAGTTTTTTTTTTTCAAACAATATTTTATAAACCAGCAACATGTGGATATTTCAAGGCCAAATACAACGTTTTAAATCATTAAAATATGACTTGGTACATTATGGGTTCCATCAAGAGAAAGTGAGAATAGTTCCATGGACAAAAATGACTCAGGTATCGTTGAATTTGGAACCCTGATACTTGAAGTAAGGGGCTTCTGTGCATGAAGATTTCTCAATCTAAGGAAACGTATATACTAGTTACTGCAAGCATGCGACTGGTATATGTGATATCTAACTAATGCTTTTTCGGGAAATTATTCCTAAATGCTCACCACAATTTAATGTTATTAGAAGATGCACCATTCCACAGAAACTTTTTACTGTAAGTAAAAGTCTGTACGTTTATTTAAATACCTACTAAGCTAACTGTTCAGTAAAAACATAAATTTTTGAGCCTCATACAATTTTTTTCGAAATGGCGGAATTACGTTCAATTGAATCGATGGAAATTTTTAATTAGGCAAATTCATAAAAAAAATTACTTTTCTCGTTAATTATAGATAATGAAAAGAAATTATTATTAATTCTTGTTCTGTTGCTATAGAAGGTAATTTTAGCATAATCTGCAAGAAATCGTGTGTGTCTATGTTTGTATATGCATGGATAAATATAGATAGCAGGGAAGCTGAGCACCGCGACCATTAAGATATATTGTGCTATCCTCACGGTAAGAAGGATAAACAGAGAGAAAGAATGTGGAAGTAGTGCAGGCAAAATGCAGAAAAACGAGAAAACCTGCACACCACGCATCGTCCACCATCACGAAACCCACATGAGAATCAAACTCTGGTGAAAGGCCAATGTTCAATATTGACATTTGATGATGAAAATTTTATATTTCAAAATCAACAATGGCGTTTTCAAATTCTTTACAGACTTCATTAGTTTTTAAAAAAGATACTGAAAGTCATCTTTAATATTGATAAAATTGAAATTTATAATCTCTTGGAGTAATTAACAATGTTTTCAATTTTTAATAAATGCATTATATTTTAGTATGTGAAAATCAAATTGTAAGATGTCATGTTGATTACACCAATTCCTCGTAATTAAAAGAAATCTACACAAAATTTAACATAGATAAATATTGGCTACCAGAATATCGAATTTTAGCAGAATATAAAATTTTAGGATTCAAGATTAGAAACATGCAATTTTTCATTGTAGAAAAATTTAAGAATAAAGAAAAACATAAGAGTAATTGGTTCAGTTAAATCCGAGTGTAATTACGCCTTTATGAAAAATATTTGCAAATTTACATTGAGATTTTTAACATAAAAAAGAGTAATTGGAATAATTATTTGAACAGTTAGCTGTAAAATTATTCTGTTTCTGTTAATAATAGCATAGAATATTAAATAACAAATAAATATAATTGTAGGATTAAAATAAATATAAATTGTTATATAGCATCCTTATTAAAAAGATGTATTGTTATAATTGATATTTATTAGACTGATCTTTTCATTTGATTAACAAGTTAAGCTGTTAACTTGAAATGCATTCTTTATAATTATATTACCTTTTTCTACGAATGCTAAGTTTCTTAGTGAACTCAAAATCTATTTTATAAAAAATAAGGTTGATTTCAAGAATATATAGTTTGTAAATATATCTTTATATTATCAATAATTTCGTACCAATATATATTATTGTGATAATCATTGTAACTTGCAAATGCATGAAGAGTACCGAAGCCCAATCCCAATGAGTATAGCGCACGCACCACAGCCTGGTACCATACCTAAAAAATTCCAATAATGAATATATTTAGATTTTTGACGCACATCTATCATTGCATACGGAATTAATATTTGTAAGTAAAGGATGTTTTAAGATTAAAAGAAATGTTTAAAATCTGAACATGGACACAATATTTGTTTACACAGGGTGTTCCAGGAGGAAAGGTCAATGTTTACAATTTTACAATATTTACCTCCCACAGTTTAGTGTCGGTCAGTCAAAGAAAAAAAGTTTATAAGAACTTGTGTCCAATCCGAACAGCTTCCGAAGTAGAATTGAATGTACAATATTTTGAATATAAAATATTTGAATGCACAATATTTTGAATTTGCAATATTGTCCTTCCCTCCTGCATTAATGCGGCACTGTAGGCAGTGCGTTGATGTTTATAATAGTTTAAAAATTCTATCATCAACTGTAACAAATTTGTCACTTGAACAAAAAAAAACAAAAAAAACGAGAATGTAATATCTTTTTCTTATCAATAATTCTGCAAATATATATTAACATAGGACTATTTTTGAAACCATTTGGAATAGGACGTAAGATTTATTCTTATAAGCTTTGTTTTTTTAATGACCGACAAAACGATCTCCAGAATACTGACTTTTCGGGAAAGTCAATGATTGACGGGAATAAAATGTGAATCTATCATTTTCAATCGTTTCTTGGATATATGGAGGGCTCAGAGTTAGAGTGCACCAAGTTCATATTTTGAAAATTTGAGATAAGCATTGCAATGTATATAGGAAACAATATTCTTTTCAGTTCAACAGAGAATCAAGTGGATACGTTCTATATTTCTTGCCAGAGGACAGCAGTTGTGAATAGTGCTAAAAATGAATGTGTTGCTTCAAGTGTTATAGTGAAACAAGTCCTGTATATCATTTGTCTATATAACCATGTGCATTGAAAATTACATTCTTCTAGTCATAAAGTAGTTCAAGTGCATAGAAAAGAGTTCTTTGTATCAAGGCATTAGAAAATGCTGCAAGTAATCGAAAAAAGGCTACATACGGAAATGCTGTCAACTGGTTGCAGAGTCTCTGTATTCGCTTTTACAATTCGATTTACGTAAACTTTCAGTGAATTAGTTGATTTTAGAGAACCAATCTACAGAAGGAAAGAATAAGTAGAACCTGAAATTCTCTTACCTACGTAGAAGAAGAACTTTTCTATGAAACCCTTACATCTGTAAGTCAAGCAAAGAAGGGTGAAATAAAAACCCTGCTGCCGTATCTGCTCTCAATCCAACGCGCATACTTTCAAGGATCTCCCTGTTGTTCTCATTAACATACGATTACACGAGGCTTCAATTAATAATTACGACGAAAATGACGAAATTGTATATCATTAAACTATTGTAGATGATTATTACGTATAATTAAACTATTTCATAATATTATGTGGCTTGATTTTTAGACAAAAAACACATTACAGATTTATTGTAAATATATTTTTTTAATTTCAGATGACAAATAAATGTTGTACTAATAAAAGCAACTTACATTCTTTGTGTTTTTAATTTCCTACAATCCTAAGATACTTGGCTGATCACAAGATATTGAATAAATTTCAGAAAGTGAACCAAGTCCAGCCTATCCTGAAAGATTGGATGACAAGGCAATAGTAGCTGTATATTTTCATAAAATCTCAATGTAGATATTTTAATTTATGTTACTATGTCAAGAAAGTGAAAAAAATTCCAAACCACTAATAAGGAATTATTTATAGTAGTTTAATGCATAGAATTAACGTGCGTACAATAGGATTAGAAGAAAAATCAGAGTAAAAATGCACAAGACTAAGAGTTCACTGATCTGTTTTTGGAACTTGCGATACTGGAAACCCAAGATGGACCATTTCTGGTTTCCTGACCTTCGTCAGTTGGGTCCGTCCCAACAGATTTATTTTTCTTTCTAATCTTATTGTACGCACGTTAATTCTATGCATTATGTAATTCTTGTTTTATAATTAATCTCTTATATGCTAAGCGGGTCTTAGCGGGGATTAATTCATTGGCCCTTTTTATTCTTTATTTAGGTTTTGATGTTTTTTTAAATTGGAGGGCCGTTTTGATGTTTACTTTTGTTCTATTTATATGTTTCTTGAGTTCACTGAAATGTTAAGATACTGGACGGACCCAACTGACGAAGGTCAGGAAACCAGAAATGGTCCATCTTGGGTTTCCAGTATCGCAATTTCCAAAAACAGATCAGTGAACTCTGAGTCTTGTGCGTTTTTACTCTTATTTTTCTTTCTAATAGTAGTTTAACTTTAAAAGCTTTTTTCTCAGTTGTAGGATTCATGGACTTGGTCCGCTTTAACTCTGTTCTCAGTTGTAGGATTTATGGACTTGGTCCGGTTTAACTCTGAACCCTCCATATATATTTCCACATTTGATTTTTTTTTCTCAAAAATTTTATTCTTTAAGTACTTTCATACCTAGATGATAGGAAATGTAAATAGTAAGCTAGAAATCATTCATTACAATTTTATAAAATAAGGATCTGTTTTAAAATTAATAAAATTTCCATGTTAATCATATGTAGAAGTAACACATCAAAGAGTTATATACAGAGGAAACAAAATTCAATCTAAAATTTGTTAACTATTATTAAACAAGAAGTAAATAATAAAATTATAAGTACGGTATACGCCAAAACAAACGATACTGAACGTCACAAGCCTTTGTTGCTCTGGAGCACTACATGATGACCCCATCGAACGTCGGAATGGAAATGTAACAATATGTTTATGTTGATAGGTGTTCAAGCTTCATAAATGTTCAAAAGCTGTTAACAAAAAAGGGAAAAAAATATTCTGAAGCATTATTTTTGGTCTATACGTAATTGGACGTTCAGATGGACAAGGAAGATGGACATTGGAAATTTCGAGAACGATTCAGAAACCACCATCCAAAACCATGGTTATGTTAGCAATCATTAAAACATTTCGTTCGATGGGCAGCGTTCTGACACAGCACAAAGGCTGGATTGGACGTCCAGTTACAGTGACAACAAATGCGATTCGAGAAAGCATGCTCGTGCACGTGTTACAGTCGACTAAAAGAAGACTTCGGCGAACATCATTAAAAATTAATCTTAGTCAATCATCTAGGAGACGAAAATTCTCTAATGGCTCGAGTTTGTTACATCTTTTCCCATTTCCCATCCCTTTCATTTTTCTTTCATTTTTTTAGAATATATATTAGGTTTTGGAAATATCTTCTCATTTATTTATCTCTCCAATCTTTACTCCAAATCTTTGTCTTTTTAGAAGCAATTGTCTTCCAGATGTTTCCCCAACTGGCAGCCATCTTCGCTCAGCCTCCCTTTATTCTCGAAACTGCTTAATCACCTCCAATGTGACCCTTTCAATTTAATTACTTTCTTTTGTCTCTTTGTTCCCCTCCAACTTCCGGACCGTCAACAGATGTACTCACAGACAGAACGCGGCTGTTGAATCAGATGACGTCACATTCGAGGAAATAAGTTAACGGTGGAATTGAAATATACATACAGAGTGAGCTGGCGTACAGAAAGGGCAGACAGCAATTCAACTTAGCTGCCCTTCGAAATCGTTCATTACTGAAGACTCGCTGCCGCAAAAATACAGCCAGAACGTTCTTCAATCTCCAGGTATGCTGAAGTGAGAGCGTCCAGCAGCTGACAGACGCCTACAGATCAGCTAAACTTCGTACCCCGGACAAACCGTTGCGTCAGGTGAACGTTCTTCGGACCCCTGACCTAACGGAGTAAAAGATAGCTTCACAGTGGAACCGACGCCTCCGCCCGGACTGCCTGCATCCATCCAAAATGCTCTTCGAACAATCGAGTAAAGACAGAACTATAACACTCATCTCCACTTCCGAGCATCGCCCTGAACAAAGAGAATTACTGTGAACTGTTTTGGCACGTGTGGACTCAATTGACACTCGTTTAGTTTTGGATATTTTAAGTGTGTGATTTGTGTTTTATCTAATAATTTATCATCAATTTCGTTGTGGGAAAACCCCGGGTAAGATTTACTTATGCATTTCATTTATTATCTATATTCACTCTACTCATCTATCTGCAAATATGTATATCATTCATTGTTAAATCTATTACTCTTATTTTCCTAAACCTTTTATCCGAATCATTTTCTTCGTTATAATCCATCCTTAGCTCGGTAGCTCCCCTTATTAGTCCTTGCGCCAGTTAACATAGAGAAAGAACCCCGTGTCAAGATCACTGCTCCGAAATGGCCAGACTGCATAACGCTATGAGCCCCTGAGGCTGTGTTTACAAAACAAATTCCACTGGCTTCACAGTTAAAAGCCGATCTTCTTCCCAAATCCTTTCCTTATTTCTGTAGTTTATTAACGGAGTATTTTCGGGCCCAGCTGCTTCATAGGATTAAACTGTCTACTGTTTTAATATCTCTCAACCCTTCCTTTACGTGTACGCCTTTTGATCCACGGCTAGGCGTTACAGTTCATAGATGTTATACTAGCCCCTTCACAGTGACCGCTTAACAATATGGTTTGAGGTGTCTGCAAATGGCATCTTGGGCCCTTATTTCATTTCCCGTGGAACAGCCTTCCCTTATCCGTCTCATTCAACTGATCTTATACCACCAGACGGTTATATTTGCCGTATGCTGAAGGTTGCCATTTTCCGAGATAAACCACCGGGAAACATTGGTGACTTAAGTCACGAGATTGTGACATACATCAAAGAAATGAAGCAACCTCTCTTCAGGGACATGCTTGAGAATCTCCGTGAGCGTTACGAGTACTTCCCTGCATGCAACGGACAGCATATTGTCATACTCTATGCCTCAGAAAACGTGGAAATTCATTCCATCATTGGAAGCATATCGATTGAAGCTTTCGCAACGATAACTGCAAGCTTCTTTTACATATTCTGCATGTCACAGAAACCTTTTTTGCATTCAAATATTTCAGTATCGTTCGTTTTGGTGCATACTGTAATTAGAAATAATAAACATAAAAAATGAAGTAGCATATAATACACCGTAAATAAATAGCATAATGGTGAAGATAAGGATCCACTTTACAGATGGAGGTCCTTGAGGGGCGTTGTAGATATACGCCCAGTTATTCACGACTATCCGACAAGAAAGTAAGGAGAGTGATCAGTTAACACCTTCCCCTCCTTAACTCCGTCCCTGTTTTACAGAGGGCTGGATAAACCCTGGGACCTGTCAAAAAGAACCCAACTCTTCCAGCCCGCCTCCTACTATTCATAACACTGGACCACTAGGTTCACAAACAAACCAGAAACTAAAGCAAAATAAGTTTGGTAATTTTAAGTAATCGTGGGCCCGGTAGCCGAGTGGTCAGGGAGCTTGGCTGCGGGTTGGAGATGAGGGTTCGATTCCCGGCCTCGGCTTAGGCGAGGATTTTTCCCCGGTCCTTTCACCTCCCAACGGGTCCTAGAGTCTACCCAGCCCTCTGTGGAATGGGTACCGGTTTCTTTTCTGACCACCCGACCTCAACTTCGTCCCTTTGGTCGCGAAATGCTGGGAGCCTGACCTCCCGCGCCCCAAAGCCCTGTCCAGGCCTGTAGAGGGACACTAACGTTTTTAATTTTAAATAATCATAAAAGAGATAAGTGAATACTGTAACTAAAAATTAAACGTTAATTTTAACAAACTAGAAATTAAAACAATCAAGAATAAAAGGCATTAAATCAGTAACTTCAAAACTAACAGAAATATTCAATACCGAAATGAAACTTCAATATATAATAAATATAAAAAACAAAACAAACCTATAGTAATGCTTCATTTGCCTTATAACTATTTCAATCAATTTGTTTAATATAGAATTTAGGCAAACCAAGCAATAACTTTAAAATAAATAGATTTACCTCAGCTTTTAAAAATATTTCAGGAAGTGGAGTAATATAATATAATATTCCATCCAAACCTCCATCGAGAAACAAAACTGGTACCAGCAATAATAATAAAAGCAGGTAAGGAACCACAACAGTTACATATGAGATCTATACAAAAGAAACTACATATATACATGCAACTTCTATTTCTTTCTAAATTTATTTATATTTAATTCAAGATAGATTTAATTAAGTATTGCTATAATATCATTTCATTACTTCAGTATTAGCATTTTAAATAAAATAACAATACAGTAAAACCACGGTTAACCGAACTAAAGGGGGTGGAAACCGTTTCGGATAACAATTTTTTCGGTTAAGCTATGAACTTCTAATAAAGCTACATAATTTTGTATTTTAATTACAGTACGTATTTTTCAAAGGTTTTGAAGGTGAAACGAATTCAAAAATCTCTTTGTATGCTAGATTTATGTTCTTTAATTTATTAAAGTTAAAATTATAATTTTACTCTCGCCTTCGAATTATTTCCTGCAGTACAGTATTATTGTTTAGATTTGCGATTTTCGGAAGCGTTTCGGATAACACGGGTTTCGGTTGACTCGAGTTCGGTTAACCGGGGTTTTACTTTACTAAAATTTATTAAAAATAAATTCAATTCAACTAATTGACAATATTTTACAAACATGCATGAAGCAATACCTTTTCTAACGTTTTAACTAGTACTGCTTTGATATAATGCATTTATCATTTTTAAAACATCCGAAAGCCAAAGTAGTGGTAACCATTAGCTACGTTGCAAATATGGAATACCCTCACCTTTCCAATTGCCTTCACCTGACAATTATACTACAGCTCTGGATTACAGAGCTCAGTGTCGCGGCTGTGTCTAATCTGCTTCGCAGTTTATATTTACAAGTTTCTATAGTCCGTAACTGATTGTGAATGGAAAGTGCACACAAGTGTCAACAAGATAGTGGGCCAAGCAAACGTAAATGGTTAACACTAGAACCAAAAAATTGAAATTACAACGCTTCACGAAGATGGTGCATCATTTGCAAAATAGGTGATGATAAAGGTATGAACGAATCGTGGATGCCAATGGACCACTTGAGGTTTCGCCCCTATCAACGTCACGTATGACGTGTATCCCACAAGCGGCGATAAACATCCCACATGTGGGATAAACAAACATATAACTTTGTGTGAATTACTTAAAAAATCGTCGATTTTTGATATTTCAAGACGGATGTTTCAGTACTGTGCAGATCCTTATTGTAATAATTCTGTAAAAACGCTTGGAATATCCTTCTTTAATATAATATTTCTTCTATATCTACACCGGTTAAAACAAAGCACATGGCTTTGTTTATCCCACATGCGAAGCTATAGCCTGGTGGGATATGTTGTAACTATGAAGCCCCGCCTATCCTCAAGTGGTCCATTGAATTATATCTTTCTTTGAAAATATATTGCTGTCGTCTTCTTCAATAGGCGATAATCAACTATACATCAAATCTGAAAATTTTGGAAGGCTTACAATCGTTGCATCCAAATCAAATCTTTCTACTAGAATTAAAACGAAGCACATGACTTTGTTTATCCCACAAGCCAAAAAGTAGACTGGTGGGATATTTTGGAAATATCAAACCCCGCCTATCCTCAAGTGGTCCATTGTTATTAAAAATAAAACGAAAATAAAAGAACATGGAATAACTACTTCATCATGTATGATAAAAATGACTTTTAAAAAAGAAATTCTTCGATGTAGTACCGACAAGTACAAGATATTTTACATTTCTTTCTGGGTGACAATAATTCATTGTCCATAACGCATTACAATTTAATCCATTATAGTAACATTTCCATCACCGATGTTTTCCATAGAGCTGCAGTTTCTCTGAACCAATTAAATGCGTTATACAAAGTATTACTGTATACTAAAATTTTGACAACCCAGTTCTTTCAGGGAGATCCCAATTAGCAGACAAAGAGGGCGTCAAGGCATTTAGCCAATTAACAAATAGGGATGTATAGAGCAAAATAATAAAGGAAGACAAAAATACAAGAAATAAAAATACTCGATTACAAAAAACAAAAGTATGGAAGTTTCAGCAAATGCTAGATTGTTATTTTAATGAAGGAATTTACATTTTTTGTATTTGGAACATACAGAGATAAAAGGAACCAGAAGACAGGAGGAATAGAATCGGGTAATAAACAGAAAAGGATAAAGTGGGAGAGATGAAAGAAGAAGGTGGAAGAAGGAAGAGAAATTCAGATCTCAATCTGAGCCTGGCTACAACAGAATGTGAATCTGTCTAGAAATAAATTGAAGCATAATCGTGATTTTTAATTTTTTTGAATTAAGTAAGAAGAGGGCACTCACGGATATCAATAGGAATTTCCTTTAGGAGTTGTTATTAACAGGTCATTTTTGATCGTTTGACTTCGGAATTAATAATGATAGGCGTATAATAGATGTACCGTAGAATGGCAAAGTGGGTTAGTGGAATACAGGGCTAGTGTTTTTATTAATTATTTCATAATTGAAGACCGCTATTTGTAGTTTAATTGTTGTATAGATGAAGGAAGAATGATGTGATTTCATATTTTCGGCCAAAGGAATCGAATGGAACAGTGTCTTTTTAATGTAGATTAAGACTTCGTTATAAGATCAAATTTGTGGAGAAAACTGATCTTATAGACGGGATGTCTATATATATACGAGATGTATACTGAACTATTTAATATTGACCTTATATGCTAGTGTGATCTTATAAGAGGGTGATATGTAACGATGTCTGACTGTATAAATCTTAGGAAATATTTCTGTCCTTATAGTATCATGTTTTTGAAAAATTTTTTATCTTTGCCAAGAACTTTCAATTTTCGCAATCTATAAATTTTATCTATTGTGTCGTAATGGTTCGTCCGTGTAACAGTCCGAAAACCGCAGTTTCCCTGATTTGGGCGCCAGTCAAGTGCGAAGCTTAACGAATTTGTATCCAGAGAAATCGAAACGTCAGGGTTGTGCAGCTTTACTCAATCACCTCCGGGTGGAGAGGTCAGCGAGAACCTGCGCTGTATCGGCCAAATAAACGGAAACCACACTTATCCTTTTTTAACATTAAACATTTATTTTATCAGACCTGCGGAAGTGAACACAACCCGAACTTCTTGCCGCTCTCATGTTGGAAAATGGCATTTAGCACATGTCATATTTAATATGACAGATTTCTAACCTAACAAAACATTTAGTCTTCCATTAGAGTAAGATTAAACCAAATTTAACTGACAATACCCTAATTATATTAACTGTTGTCCTGTTTTGATACTTAGTCATGACTATAAAGGGTATTGGAAAATTTAATAAATTAAACTGATTACACCTGTAATAAGACACTTATTTAAAGATTTTCCCACAATAATTTTAAATGGAAATGAGACAAAGTTGGCTTTTCCCTGTCTCTCCTGCTTCGACAGATAGCGTCTCACTTTCTCCCGTTGGATCAACTAGATGCTTTTTGCACTGGGCTAAGTTTGGTCGTACCTAGTTCGTCCACTGTCTGAATCGAATCCTACTGATTGGAACGTTGAGAATTCATCCTGAATTCCTCGAGAAATTATCGCACTCAAGTTCCAAGTATAGCGTAACGCTCCTGCGACGGCTAAAACCTAATTCAAGCCTGACGCTAGTTCTGGTAGTATTTAACCTAGCTACTACTCGCTACTTTAGGCGGTTTCCATTCCCTAGCGTTATCAGTTATTTAGTTCTGCTTAGTTGATTTGGGAAGCTGTAGCATTCACTGGCAGACTAATAGTCCTGGAAACTAATAAAAACGTACACCAAATATACTTAGCTTCACTGTCGCCGGTAGTTGCTAGCTCGCCGCCACATAGTGAGAGATAAAAGGGCTATCCATCCACCGTGCCCATGCGTTTTTAATGCTAACTGTCTTTAACAATGGAAAACCCTCTCTGTGACTGCGTGGTTTCTGCTTTGTTTTGTGTGGTAAGACGTCGGATAATAGGATAATAGAATACGAAGATAAGAGAGTGTTTCTCGGCAAACAGCTCCTTTTAATTGCAATTCCCCGCCTGTTTTGGGTGCAAAATTACGGGGTGAGCTTCCTTAGTTTAGCCAATCAGCAACCGATATCATAAAAATCGCCTTATTTGGACATAACGTTGCGAACATCAATATGCAAATTTGCGATGAATCATCTCCAGCTTTGGTAAACATGTGTCTTTTTTAATTAAAATAAAGATTGATTTTTTTTCTTATAAAAGCTTATTATTCTTTGTTATCATGTTCTAGTTTTGATTACTTATGTTTTAAATATGTTTTTCTTTATATATGCATCTGAAGACGAGAAAATAATCTCGAAACATGTTATGTGAATATATATTTTTGTTTATGAAGACATATGTGTTATGGTCTCTTTTGTATTTATACAGTCTACACACAATGTAGAACTTTAATTTAAGCTTATTACAGCTTCAAAAAAACAAAAAAAATAAGAATAATTTCTTAATCAAATGAAATACCGTCGTTTCCTCACGATATTAACATACAGGATTAGTTTACGGCAATAATAAATAAGAAATAACTTCTTATATTTCGCTTTGTCATACTATATCATGATAAAAATGAAATATAAATATCACCCTTGCCATCCATTTAATCCCCATCGAAGCAAAAAAATATGTTAGAATCCACATCAGGAAAAGCAATCCAACTAGTTCCCACTGCATGGTACCAATGTGGTCAATACCTTCAGTTCTTTGCAGAATTCTCCAACTGAAAGAAAGAAAAGAAAATCAGAAATTACTTTCCCTATTTCCTCTACAGTACAATGTATGGTTGTAAATGTACGGCTTATAGTTAAGGGAGTATAACATAATATGAAGTTACATTTGTTTTAAATGAAACAAAACAGAGGCAATAAAATATACTGGTTTATCCACTGCGACCTAATTACAGGTTTCATTTTTTCCACCTCTACAAATCGTAAGGGTACCAAACGTGAGTCATAAGGTATGACTCACGTTTGTCTGACTTGCTGTTTTGCTGTGTAGAAATGCTGACAGACGGATAAAATGAACATAATTATTCTTCTCCCCCCCCCCTTTACACTTTCGTGTAATGTAGCGCTAAACATACGACTGTAGCAATTTACGAATAAAGCTAAATACCGGATGGCCCAAAACAAACACTACTGAAACATGCTGCCGCATCCCTCGAGCGGATTGCGTCAGAACCATGACTCCACGCCAACACAATATGGTGTGGAACATTCCATTGCCGTGGCTGTTACTAGACATGTGATAATGGTGCTGACAACAGAGGAAGAGGCGTTTATTGTGGAGGTCGTATTATTACGCAATTATTAGGCAGTAATAATGATCCTAGTATACAGCGAGTGAAGGTGTTGTTTGCGCAGCAGTTCCGCAAACCTGCACCCAGCAACAGCATCATTCTAGTAGTGATTAACTAGTTTAGACAAACCGGTGTCTATTGAAGGAGCACTAGGATGTACAGGGCGTCCCAGAACTGTAATAACCAGTCGCCACGGCGTTGTCAACGAAAAACAGTCTTGAACCTTGTCAAGTCACAAACATCCTTATAAAGAAACCTGCAGGGTCTCGGAGCGTTCTCCTACACCATCCAGACTGTAAACATTGGCTCAGTGAGGGCGATAAGGAGGCACGGAAACTGTACTGTACCCGTGTTCTCGCCATGACCTATCAAATCCCGGAGTTCATAAATAACATTTGGTTCTCCCGTGAGGCGAACATTCTTGTTACAAGTTACGATCGAACCGCTTCATAGATTTTGCCCGTCCCGCTTTCTTGCAGGAATCTCCACTGCATTCGGAGAAATAATCATTTGGTGTAGGGTATCAGGGAACGGCGTCATTGTTCCTACTTCATTGAGGAAGATGGCGTTCCGGTGAAACAAAACCAATATCACTGCATGAAGATATGCCGACTCCCATTCGTCAATGACCTTAGTGCATTCTGCCGAGGGAGGAATATTTGCAATGTAGATCAATAGTTCCAACAGGACGGCGCAACCTGCCATACAACACGGATGGGCAGAAACTTTCGCATCAATACCTTTCATGGAATGTCATCTCTCGGTTCACAGACTTTCCGTATCTGGCACATCCGCCAGACCATATTCCTCCCGATATGTTCATTTTGGGATTGCTGAAGGATATATTAATATCCTATCAATATTGCCAAACTTTTAGAGGAGGTTCTTCGTGTCTTCCGCAAATGCAGCAGCGACTATTTCGGGATATCCTAGAAAATTTCGTGAGCCTCTACGAACTACGTGTTGTCAGGGAGGGGGCGCCATTTGAAACATATCATTTGCACGCGTTCAACTCTGTAACTTCACTGGCGGGACTGAAACCAGGACCTTCATGTTTAGTACTGCTTGTTTTGGACCATCCTCTAGTTTCTCCCCCCCCCCCCGTTTCTACTTTCGTGTAAGCGAGAACTAAACTTAAGTCTGTGACTATTTACCAATAAAGTTAAATGTTAAACAAAATTATTAAAATAATTGAGCAAATAATTTGCTTTATTTAACACCGGGGTTTTAAAATAGTATGTTTAAAATTTTGTTTGTGTAGTTGTTAGCTTATTAATATAGTTACGCTTCACATAAAACTAATTAAATAATAATAAATAATGTAGAAATTTCACGTGTGGGAAATTAATGGTGTAGTTTTAAAAAAAAATGCCAGACATACAATAATTAAAAAACAAAAACACATTAAAGTGTTAATAACTCAACCAGGTTTCAATCGGACTTTCCGATCTTTTTTCTAGTTTTGTTTTGAAAAGGATCGGAAGGATCGAAATATTGAAACCTGGTCGAATTATTAAGATTTCAATGTGTTTTTATGTTTCTTAATTATTGTGTGTTTGGCCTTTATAAAAAACTATAATAAATCATCTTACATATAACATACATACAAATATTCATCTGAATAACATAATGATATAACTGTAGTAAACTAATAAATGTGATTTATACAGCTTCTAAAAGTTTAGGTCTAAAAAAAGCAATAACAAGCATCAAGATTTTGCTATAAAATTAAAGAAAAAATTTAACTGTAAAAATATAATTGAAAATCTAATGCAGAGGTAACATATGAAATGAAATGTTATTTTTATTCTATTTTTAATAATTAATTTCGTTTTACCAATTATTAATTTTTCATTAGTAACTTTCTTTAATAAAGACTTTTTTTGAATTTCCATCATATCTGTTGTAAATTGATCAATATTTTATTTATAATTGTGATAAAATTGGCATAAAGGCAAAGTGTATTGCATATAGATATCAAATATATTACATAGCAATTTTCGTATCATTTAAGAACAGGACGAAGAAACATCACTTGTCTTTCAGCTATTCCTTTTATTATTGTTGTTGAGAAGCTTGAAATATCTTGAAAATTACGTTTTTTCTTTTTCAATTTGCTTTCTAGAAATTAAAAATTTATAATATAACTCCTCTTTGTACTTACTCCCAATACTCTCTTGTGGAAGATGCATTTTTAGAACTTTGAAAACAAGCAGAGCCTTTGCAAGTTGCTGGTACACAATCGATGGTGTTCCACGAATTACCACAGTCCTTCCATGGCAATTCCAACTGAAACGAATGCAGTAAGTATAGTGACGCCCAGGCAAGAATCACAATATAATATATTATTGTGTAAAAAGATGTCATCATCATAGCCCATCCAACACCTAGAAGAATGAAATATGATAAGAAAGAAGTAATGGGTAGCAGTTGTGGGATTTTAAGTATTCCTAACACTAATGCCGAATTTTGAAATTCTTTAGAAACAAGATAAGACTTCTTTTACTGATTTTGTATATTATATTCGAAAATTAATGTAGAAAGGTTTCTCTACAGATTTCAGAAACTTTATTCAAAAACATTCCATAATACTTTTCAAACTTGTTAGAAATTCTTAGCTATTATTTTGCGAATGAAGTTGGCTGTTTCAACAGAATAGTAATTGGAACACATCTCATGCTGCGTTTTCATCTCCGCTTAGCATTTTATCGTAACATTCCTCTCTTCTCTATTCTATGACTGTTCTAGTTTTTACGAAGTTAATTTTACTTTCTGCATTTTATTTTATTTTACGTGTAAAAGATATTAAATAAAGGATATTAAGAATCTGTCAGTACGTTTGTATACTAAGTTTGTTCTAAAGATTTCTCAGTGATCATTCTTTGGTTTCGAAATAAGTTTTCTCTGCTATCCTATTCATAAATACAAGAATAGAAACGCAGCATTAAAAACAGGAATCAGTACAATGCAGAATCATTTTCTTTCATGCCTTGAGCCATCATCGACGGGAATCTGGAACAGCTGTTTGTCCTTGTTAGATCTCATCAATCAGTTTGCCCTTGATGATAAACTCTCAAAGCCCGAAAGGCAATGAAACCTTCTCCCGCTATCGGAAATGGAACTCTAGTAAACCAAACAGCAACAGGAAAATCACTATCACCAGTACAGCATAAATAACTTAGTCTGATAAACCTAGGCACAAAAAGCATTGAATAAAAGAACAACAAAACAGACGATAATTAAAGAATTTTTACGTGCATGAGATTTAACATGAAAAATGGAAATCAATGAAATGCAGAATCGTTTACTTTCAAGCCTTGACAGCTGTTTCTTTCTTGTTAGGACTCATTTGCCAGATTTACGCTTGATGATAAGCTTAGAAAGTGCGAAAGACTATAGTTTTTTTTTTTTCCACTTATACATCGTTGTTGAATTCCATTCAAAAGGTGACAATTTTTGTTTAGTTATCACACTGTTGCAATTAAGTGTTCTTCATAAGCAATGTTTAATACTTTCACAGTCTCTTATGTGAGTTACGTGAAATAGAAACAGTTTCATTTCGCAGCAAAACAGGGACGTCTTGAAGAAATCAATGAAAATGTCCATTCAGTTATATGATCTATCTATACATTCAACAGATTGCAGAAAAACATTGCTTTTATTTTCCAAAGAAATCAATACAAAGCTGTTGCTATATAGTCAAAGCAATTGATGTATACTTCTCCAGAAGTGATTTTTAACTATCCTTATAATTCAACACTAAAACAATGTCAAATTTTCTTACCTTTAAATAACGGACAGATCGCCCAAACTCCAAGGATCCCAGTTTGCATATATTGGCCAAGTGCCAATTCTAAAAAGAAATATGGCAAAGCAACAATCATAGATACCACAATGTAACAGATTATAAAAGTACCTATAATCAAAAAGAAATTGTTAATATTGCTTTCGCAAAATCAAATTGTATTTATGTTTTATGTAAATTACACTGGTCTACAAACAAAAAAAACCTTTTTTCTTTCACAAGGACTAAATAAATGGAATCTAACTATCTTTTCCATGCTGAGTTCTACTAGTTTCTCAGATTTTTTCCATCAGACAGGGTTTTTTGTGGCACATGTTTAAAGTTTTTAAAGAATTAGTACTCACGAAACACTAAATAATAAATATATGGCCACTTTTGGCTTACCTGAAAAGTTATACCGGTATATGATTTTTTTCGGCTATATTTTTCCTTCGGGATGTCTCTTGGCCTTCTTTACAGAAGTAGTCACTTACATCACTATTGCGACTACGTTAAACGCATATTCGTGTATCGTTTTGGAGTAGATTCCAACCTTTGAGCTTGGAACTTAAAAGCTCAACCGACTGTTAAGACAAATTTAAATCCCGTATAAGATCATTAAGATCTTCTTGAGATAAAAAGTGAGGTTCTGATGAACTACTTGCTTCAAATGTAGGATCACTACCATCCTTTCTTTTGTCTTCAGTAGTCGGAGTTATCACTTAAGATTATGAAATCTGGACGCTTTGATACAGGATATTCTTCACTATGTGGCACAGATCTCATTGCAGATACCAAATTGGGATACTTAACTGTATATTTTGCTTTGGATGTAATTCCTTTAATGTTAGATAAGCAGAAATAACAGTCAGTTTAATGGTCCTTCTGTTCCCTCCAAATCATAGGGACTGAAAACGGCATAGGATAAGTACCATTTTTCCATGCAGTGAGAAGCCTAACACATGATACATAGCATACATTTGGGGCCCACTCTTTATCGAAATCATCAGCTTTACATCCAAAATAAAGCTCACAAAATTTTTTCACAAGTGGGGTGAAATTTCGCCACAGAGACTAGAAATTCAGTTCTCCACAGACAGAGCAGAAATCCACAGACAGACTTCTATAATTCACAAGAATTATAATAAAAACAACCTAATATACTGAACCTAATATATACTAGAATCACTATTTAGTTTTCTTGTGAAAAAAGTCATGTTGACCAGTGTTATCACTGGCATATTATGAACTTGACAATTCAGAAGACAATTTCCAATGAAGTGATAAGACCACGTATCCTTTTAGGTCGTTCTGATGTTTTGTACAAGTTTTTTACAGAAAAACCATACAAATTAACTAAACACTGGAAACTTTGAATTATTATAAGAGTTCTACAATCGACAGTCTTCAAATTTTAAAAAAAAAAATTTAAACAATAAAATTCACACAGCTTGTTATTATTGCTTAGTCCTATATTTCCTTAAACCATCTGCAAGAGAAATTGAATTTACAAGAAAGAAAAAAGAATTATTATAAAATGCAGAGATTTCCTGCCGTTGTATAATTTGTAGTAGGATGACTCATCCTTACCAAATCCCAAATAGTATTTTTTGTATATTTCAGCTATGCAAGTGAATATGTTTGAGATCCGGTAGTCCAGTGGTTTAGCTGTTGGACTGCGGACTGGAAGAACTCCGGTTCAATTTGCTGCAATGGCTGGAGGATTTTCCACGGCTATTTCTTCCCCTGCAGACCCTAGGATTCACCCACCCCTCTGTCAAATGGGAACCAGATTTCTTACTCCAGGGTTAAAGGGGGGTGAGAGTCTGGTGATCATCGGACCTCAACTAATCCAGTTGGTCGAGAATCGCTGGGAGCCTATACCTCTCGCACACATTACTTACTCCAGTTTAATCTTTATATGAATATTTTAATTGATTGAATTTTACAGGGTTTTGAGGCAATGACATAATAATTAACTGAAATATTTTCTGATACTTAGCAACTAGGAATTCACCTATTATTAAATTTAATAAAAAAGAAGGAACAAGTAGAACATACATAAAAAAAAAATTTGTAATAAGTAAATTACAATATAAAATTGAATAAAGCAGTTAGATAAATTTTTTAACTCATTTGCATTCTTCCATAGTGGATTAGATTGGTTATATTTAAATTATAACTCCAGAAGATAACGTAGAATTAGTGTTTTGATATTTATAGAATTACTGAAGGAGAAAGTTTCTACGTGTGCTCATAATTCATAGTGAGGAAATCAGAATCAGTCAACACAGAAATAAATTTAAAAAAATATAGCTTATATAGTTCACATAATAAATAACATACCTATATATTCTGGAGCTTTCGTGATGCCTTTGCGGAGCTCATTTTTAACAAATTTACAAGAATGTTTGATCCCATATATATATTTTTTTCTTCACATATATAGAATAAAATAGTTACGAAGCACATTTTACAAATTTTCAACAGATATTTTAATTAAATTCGTTTAAGCATGACAGATATTTTAATTAAATTCGTTTAGATCAAAGATAGCATTACATCTAAACACACAATGAAAAGCAATTTTACGATATATATTTTTAATCAATATCTAATTATTTACCTCGTCCATATTTGTAGCAATCGAAAGGAAACGATCTAAAATTACCGATGCTTATACAATAACCAATCAGAGTGAAAACGAATTGATATGAGTTGGTGTAATGTTCCCTTGGAGCAATTTCTTCACTGGCACCTCTCTCATTAACCTCCTCTGGTTCAATATCTAAAAAAAAATACAATGGCAGTTATGAAGTTTGAAATGTAAAACTAGGAATATTATTTAATATTATTATGATTTACCTATAAAATATCAGATTTTATAGCAATAATTCGCTTTAAATTTCTTCTTAAATAAAAGAATAAAAAAATCCAGCAAAATATTATTTTTTTTAGAATTCTAATAGCACAAGCTGACAGGGTTCACGTTGTATTTCATTTTGCCATTCGAACACAACTACATGAATTTGTTTTGAAATTCTTAATCTGCTGGAAGCAAAGAGGAAGGAACTTAATGTTACGTTAACATACTGAGAAGAAAACAATTGTATTCCTTAATATTCTTTATACAATTAATATGAATAATATATACATATTCTAGTTTCGCTATAACGTGTACTTGAGAATATATAGTGTAGATGCACTTTTTCTTTTCAATTTTGCTGAAACATTCTCATTTTATAAAATATACGTTTTCTTATAATAAATTAGTTATATAAAACAATTAATCTATAGGTATTTTATGGTAAATAAGTAATTTCTAACAAGCATAAAACATGTACACACCCATATACGAAAAGGTAAGAAGATTGATCAATTAGTATATGGTAGCTATGGATTAACTAGTTTATAATTATCAACAATATTTAATAAATTAGTTTTAAAATGAAAAGGATGGTAATTATCCACTATTTACAATTTCTTCTCCCTTGTTTGCACTGAATATTTTTTTTTGGTAGATTAACATGTTAGTTTGATAATGAAAATTATTTTTAAATGTCAGTAAAAATCCATATAGGCTGCGAAATTAGATGCCTTTTGAACTCAAATGGACTTACCTTTACTCCAAAATAACCCCATTTAACTGAATTCCTGCTTAGAGATATTATCGAAATAAGCATTCAGAATAACAACAACCTAAATTGAGACAATGCAGTTTGTAATAATGGAAAGGGATGTGTGATGTCATACTTCTGGATTCTTACGAGTTGTCTGCTGTGCCATCAGTCAATACAACAATTAATTGTTAATCAAACTTATAAGATTAGATGTGGGCAAAAGCAACGATCCTATCAATATGGAATTTCGCTAAAGAACTTTATATGACTAGAAGCATTGGAAATATTAACAAACTATGGTAGTTCCAGGATCCTAAGAATATATCCAAGCAAATTTGTGTGTCGCAATAATATTCTCAGAAAATGGAAGACAAAATCAATTAGCACTTATTATCTGTAATTTTGTTTAACAAACAATTATCGAATCAACAGTTTTGTATCCACATGTCTACTGTCTACAGAAGCAGCAAACGGATGGACTGAATTGCTACAGCCAGGACTAAATGCACACATTACATACTTTAGACAGAGACATGGATATCGTTTTCAAACTTCTTCGGCTAGTGTGTTATTCTTCTGTATTTTTTGTCGCAAGTATTACGAAGAAATATATTGTTTCTGTAGTATTTTATCCCTGACAGTTTCCAAGCAGTATGGATGCTCCCAACTCCTGTTCAACTAAGGATAAGGCACAAACGACAACTACTGAAAACTGAAGTAAAACCATACAATTGTTATATCACAGATTTATAGATTAGGTTAAAAATTGGCCATCCTTTATTCATTGTCCAATTGTTTGTAGTCATATTTCTTCAAAAAAACTAAAAATTTAGTTTATTGCTTATCTTTTTAAAAGGAAGATAATTATTAATTTTGGTTTATTATGGATCAATAGAAAAAGAATTACCGTTCATCAAGTTGTGAAGATGGTAATTTTTAAAAAAAAAAAAAAATCATAATTACTAATTCTTCTATTCAGTTGATTTGTCGCCATTCTAGGCTGTACATAAAATGTTTTTGAGTTTTCACATGCCTGTAAAAATATTTTTTAGAGATTAATAGGGATTCACATTCAAGAAACTATTGAAATCCGCTCTGAAAATAAAAAATTTCAATTTTGAAGGTGGCTTGGAAATAACTGGAATACTATTGCTGAAAACTCACATCACTGACAAAAGTAAGCTTCAATTCACGTCGGATTTAAATCCTTTTCACTTTCTGACTGTGGGATTTTTTTTCCAGGCGGATTTTGGTTTTTGGTTTTTGAAAGCTAATATATAAATAACTTACAACAAACATGATATATTGATATACAGCTATCGCAGGAGGAAAAGTCAATATCCTCGAAATTAAAGCATATCATTCTAAGAAATAAGTTCATATAAACTTGCCCTATTCCGAACAGTTTGCCAGATGTACAGTTTTCAAAGTTATCGTTAAGAAAGATATATTATATAGTGTTTCTAGTATTTATTAAATGAAATATTTACGTGTGCTCAGTAATTCATAGTGAAGAATTACGTTTTAGCCTACACACAATTAGGTTAAGAAATATATTAATGTAATTATACTTAAAAACACAAAACTACTCTGGAGCTTTCGAGCTTCTTTTGCGGGGCTCACTGTCATCATATTTATCAATGAATTTGGTTCTTACATATATATATATTTAATTCTAGGTCATGAACAAAACAAAAGTAAAAGAGAAATAGAGGAATCGTATTTTATTTCATGAACCCTTACAACACAAAATTGCCAAGTCTTGTAATAAAAAATTCCAGATATGAAGAAAAACGAAAAGAAGTAAAGGGGGGGGGGGAATACAAAAGAACTTCAAGGTCACACAAGAAGCGCACAGGAGCAAATAACCCAGGAAAAGAGACAATGCATTGCTCAAGAGGGTACACCACCAATTCTACAACGATGACCCGGTCTTTACGCCCTAAAAAAGAGGTTGATCCACCCAACGAGAGGTTTAGAGAAAACCCACCGGAACCAACCAGATTGGTGGCACAAAGAACTGATTAATTTCCGACATTTCGTTAAATGCGTTGTCTAGAATAAAACTATGTTGACACTGAGCCCCGCAGAGAAAGCTCGATAGCTCCAGAGTATTTATGTATATTTTTATGTATTATATTTATATATTTCTTAACTTAATTGTGTGTCAGCGAAAACATATTCTTTACTCTAATATTTATTGTACAGATTTTTAACGGTTTATTATAACTTTTCAAATATTTCCCGGTCGACACCTACAAAATTTGAAGCAGATAGTGGAGATTTTTGGCGTGAGAGGAAAACAATATTCCACAAAAAATTCAAAATACTGTATATTCAAAAGCTCTATCTCGGAAACTGTTCGGAATCGGACACACGCTCATGTAAACTTCTTTTTTCACTTAGAATACTCAATTCTGAGCAAGAAATGTTCTGCCACTTCTATAAATACTTGATATAAGAATCATGACAAATTAATATTTTGTGATCGTTAATAGTGTTTCTTAATTACCACTGATTAGATTGTATTTATTAACGAGAATAGTTAAAACACTCTTGAAACTTCTGTGAAAATCCCTACTACTGTTCTAATCATTCAGCAATATCAATAGTCTGAACTAATCGCGAATTTTACTCTTGTCTAAAACTGAAGTCAAATCATGGTTTATCTTCTTAAAAAATGTTTTTACTTATCGTTATTTATTTGTGTAAATTAAATGGTAATCGCTTGGAAGTAAAAAAAAGCAAGCTTGTCCTTCAAACCCAATGGTGGAAATTAAATGAGTTGACCTGAAGGCAAGCTACAAAAATTCGCTGACCTTGGACTGGCCTTCTTTTTCGCCTGAATTAGATCCCTCTGTGTAATACTGTTGTTTTAATATGAAAAGAGAAATTCGTTGCTTGGATGCATTAACAAAGCTATATAGGAGGCACTGTCGTAGATCTCAGCGAGTCCCTTGCTGCTGTTTCTTCAGTCTCTGTTCAATTACTTTAGTTAAAGCTTACTTCCATACAGACTCTTAAGAAATGGTTCTATAAGTGTTTTTATAAATTCTTTAATAAATGCTCTTCTTTAACAGTTTTGAATATAAAAGTCAACCTATCCCATTGTAACTCTTATTTCCCATCAAAAATCTACGATTAATTTCTATGTTAATATTGTTTGTACACTTAACAGTGGTACCTAGATAGTTAAATTCCAATGCTTTGATTATCTATACTAAAGTATTTTTTCTTAGTAGGATTAAACGGAATTTCCATAAATTTTGTTTATTTTTATAATTAATTTTGAGACCCAGTTTTCTTGCTGAGATTTCAAGTTTTGTAGCTTCATCAACGACTGCTCTTTTCTATCTTCCAGTGATCAGTATTTGTCATCTGCATAGGCGAGGATTAGTACAGCCTTGTGTAGTAATGTCTCTCTGATGTAAAGTGCAAGAGCTGCAACTTATTTTTCTAGAACAATGTTGAATAGCATACATGGAAGAGCATCGCTTGCATAATTCTTTTGTTTTTATAAAAAAGCTCAAAAGACTCCACGTTGAGTTTTAACTTTACATTTCACCATCTTTAAAGTGGCTTCTACAAATCTTTAAATATTCCTTCATGGCTTTTCAGTAACTTTTTGCTATCGTTAGCTCCTTCGAAATCTATAAATAAATAATACATAGATAATTGCTAATTCTTGTTACCATTTCTGGGGTATGATCTCAGTTCTCCATAAGCAATGGGGTAGGTTAAAAATGTTTAATCAATATTTTTCTCTGCAAAGTGAATATATTTTGCACAATGTAAGTATTTTTGTTGAGTAAATATTAATAGTTTTAAAAGTTCAGACCCAGTGTTTTGAGACATCTCTAAACATCTTTTTAACGGTAAATTGTCGATCATCAGTTGAGTGTTGTGTTACAAGCAAACAACAAGGTATTTTGTTTTCATGCGCATTAACAGGTGTTTTGGGATTCTACTTGTAAACACTGAGTCTGAACATGTATTGTGTTCATACATTTTTAGGCAATTCTTTGATTAGTTAATACGCATAAAAATTCATTGAGGCTACTGAAGACTGTCATATGAATTTCTTTATTTTTTTTTATGGTGTTTGTCTTTTTTTTTTTTTTTTTACTTGGAGGTTCAATATTTTTTCCTACTTCATTGATAGTTTTTTTTTATTATTGTTACATATATATTAAATAAATCGTGAAATAAAACATTTACTAAAGTGAACCTCAACTTCTTAGCAAATTCCAATAATTAAAGCTTATTCGAAAGCTAACAATTTGATTCTATCCCTGAAAAGCTACATTCATTATTGCAATGTGATATTAGGATTCCCGTGTGTGTGTGTGTGTAACGCTCTCCACAGCATAAACCGGGACTAAGAGTTGCATGAATCATATCTATAGTCCGACAGATGATTCTTGATGATCGCGTTTGCGCGGGAATCACGAAAATCACGAGATTTGGCCATTAGCCTCTTCAGCAGGTCTCAAGGAATGTAGTATTGTGAATGTCTGTCACTAGGAAAATGCTAGAGAAAAAATGTTAAAGTTGGAATTTTACCTTCAGCGTAGAGGCGATGGATGCAGCGGCGAATAAGGCATCGGTCAAAATCGTCGACATCAGTAATGGGGCATGCTCGTGGCCGCTTCTTTCCCGGAGTCGATAAGCCTTCTTTCTCGCCATTTTGTGAGAAGACATGGATAAAGGCTATTCTCGCGTCAATCACGTGAAATCACGAAAATTCGGGATCATCAAGAACCATCTGTCGGACTATAGTTGGACTGATCATGGTCTCAAGGTTTGGTTAAAAATTCAACTTTTAGCCCAGGCCACTTCAGGTTTAGATTACCACTGAGCAGGTCAGAAAAATAATGATATTTGAATAAAGTGGTGTCCTATCTATACTGAATCAGCTATTCTCAGAATATGAAACCCTCGACCCAATGTGGCAGCTTCCGGTTCCGTATCACTGGGATTGCTTCGGCAGCAATACCTGCAATCAATTTGAATGTCAATGATGTACCGAGGACGCAATGATAGAAATAATACTTGACCCTTGAATTAAAACGGTTTGAGCTTTGCTCGTCAATCAATAGTAGTGTCAATTTTAACAACGCAATCGTTTGATAGATTGAAAATTGTACGGAATGGCTGGGTTTTTGTTTACTACAGAATTGTGAATTGAAGTGTTTTTAATATTGACGCAGAACAAACATGATACAAAAGAATATTAAAACCTGATTCTAACAACTTTCATATCTTCTAAATAGTAATGACTTCAATTTAACATTTTCAAAATATTTCAGATTATTTAGAATCAGAAATATATTCAAAAATACTATATTTAAAAAACGATGTATCTTTACATGTAAAATCAATATGAATATTTTTTTTTGACAAATTTATTTTTATCCAATAAAAGTAATGAAAAAGGTTTAGTGTGCTACGGGATGTAGCAAATGTATAAGTGCTTCTTAAAGGTGAAAAGCTTGAGAATCGCGGGCTGAAAATAATTTATGATCAGCGGATGATAGGATAAAAGGGAATTGTAAATATTTGTCATTTCTATGAACTTACCCAGTTCATAGAATCAATCTAGACCTATAGTTCAGTTCATAAAGAACAGCTTTTGATGACGTAATTTTCGTTATAGATTGATGTGTCCAGCAGGTAACAGCATCACCTATTGCTAAAATCCGTAACTGAATCTTATAATCATTACGAAAACATTCTGGTTTTTGTATTTTCTACACTTACGAATACATAATAATAATTAAAATTGGAATAATTAAAAACGTTTCACAATATTCTACCTGCGTGGCTAGGCAAATTTTGTCCTTTCTTGGTCACGCTTATGCGATCACAAAATGACGCCATCTTGGACTGACTGCTCGGAAGTCAAGTTGATGACGTCATGACTGGTGACGTTTGTTCCAGACAAAATCGATCGCTACGTAATGACCATATATGACAAACTCTTCTTTTTTGAAAAATACTATAGTAAAGATGACTCTTTAACATAACTCGTAATTGTCATTTGAATAAGGAAAATTATTATAAGTTAGGTCAATCAAACTTCAGAAAATAAATCGGACATTTCTTGTTTCTTGCTTCGAAGTTTCAGAAAAATTTTAATTTTAATAAAAATAAAATAAAAAGTAATTGTCACTTTAATTAGAATAATTATTTATTTTTACGGAATCACTTGGATTAAGTCTCACACTTAATCATTTGAAATTGTTTCCTAAGCTTTATGAACACAATACAGAAATACTGTCTACCGAATTCCTTGCAGCACGCATTAACTGTCATTTCCAACTTTTGTAAAGAAAACACATACTTCCCCAAATTTCATCAATATATATTAAATCAGTGTTAAGAAACACAAGGAGCTAAGTCTAGCAAGAGAGACAGTACTGATACATGCCCAGATATCATATCAACCCGTTTATATTTGATTTCTAACGATACCTCGTCAGTTGGATTTACTTATTTTAGATGCTTTTTTATTTTGATGTTTTGACGTATATAAGAGCTTTTAATTAAATTGAAGCCCTTAACTAATGTTTCAATAGAATTTGCAATGACGCATTCTTGCATCAGAACAGTAACGAGTGGACATGCGTTCAACGAGTGTCCCTTGCTACACTTACCTTTAAATGGTATGTAGACAGAACAAAGGAATTATTGGGGATCATTTTAAATTTTTTTAAAAATACAAGTAATATAAAATCTCTGTGGGCCCGGTAGCCGAGTGGGTAAGGGCGCTTGGCTGCGGGTTGGAGGTGGCGGATTCGATTCCCGGCCTCGGCGGAGGACGGGAATTTTTCCACGCTTCTTTCTCCTCCAAACGGGCCCTAGGGTCTACCCAGCCTTCTATAGAATGGGTTCCGAGTTTCTTTTCCGGGAGTTAAAGGCGGGCGAGCATCGGGCCGACCCCCCCGTCCTAAACTTTGTCGCATAGGTTCTGAACACTGGAGCCTACCCTCCAGTTGCATTGCGCGGTCCTCTGGGCCTGATCGCGACTTTAACTTAATATAAAATCTCTAGTTATTGTAACTAAACATTCAGTAATCTTGGCCATTAGAAATACAATTATATAACATTAGGTTGAACGTTAAAAATGTAAACGAATTTAATTGTAAACATTGTCGTAAACTACAAATATTCATAATAGATTAACCAAGCCCTTCAGAAATATGTCAAATACATATTTTGTTTCACTAAATATTTTAAATCGTCGTAGAATGATTTTTTTTTTTTCAAATAAAAATTTTAGAAACGTAAAAGTGTATTTGTAAAACTTGTATGAACAAACTTTGTCGTTTATTGCATGAATTATTTATTTTAATATAAAAATACACATTAATTTAAAAAAACTGTTTAATAATAGTTTTTATGGAATTACATGGAATTATTCTATTTAATGAATATTTCGCAAACACCAAAAATATTAGATGAATTTGCCATCGAAGAAAAACACTTCAGCTTATGAATTTGTGTCTTTCTGGTGTATAATTCTGTGATAGACTATAAAGGACTATACTTCCGTACAAATGAATTATTGGTTACTTTTCATTAAATTTTTGTTTGTACAATGTGATACATTTTTTTTATTAGATCCCATTACAAATTCTCATCATTGGGTGATTCAACCTTTTCCATTTCTGAAATCTCTATTTCAAAATTCTCTATTTTTGAATTCTCTGTTTTTGAATTATCTATTTTTGAATTATCTATTTTGGAATTCTCTATTTCTGAATGCTCTATCAGTAGCGAAGGAGTTGATACCTCATAAGACGGTTTCACTGAGTTATTCAGCCTCTGTGGAAAAATAAAAAGAATTATTCATTAAATATCTATTTACAAAGCTTCTGTAGTCAAAAATTTATTATTTAACTTTTGAAAAACTTGTCTGAATAAAATAAATAATGCTTTTTATCGTGTTCGATCATTGAATTTTTCAGAATACATGCTCTGACAGAGGAGTGTGAAAATTTTAGTAAAAATATATTTAGATCTGAATGTGAAAATTTTAGTAAAATTATATTTAGATCTTTATATATAGTGCCAAAATAGGTGCATTTCAAGAAAGACTCTATTTAATTACTTTAAAATTATTAAAATTGAGGCCGGGGTCAGTCGTTGGATTGTCCCCTGGGGTTTCGGGATGTCACCAGCCTGGCGGTTCCATGGACAGTGGACATCTTTGTCTCTACAGTATCCTAGGACACTGTTGGATGCGAGGCAGTGCGTTGCACCCCGAACTAGACTCCAGCCAATCAAGGATGTCATGCGGACCGTGTCAATGAATTGACGGCATTGGGGTATAGTATCGTAAACGGTGCCTCCGGGAAACCAGGCCGCATCCCGGAGTATTTAGGCCTTCTTGCGTAAGGTGATCTCTATAGGCTGATGCTTTTATTCCCAAATTCTACGGTCCTGTAGGAATTGTTCTAAAATTTAAATGTGGGGCTCTGATGAAGTGCCCCTACCACCATCCCCACTCAGAGTTCCAATGATATCTTGATATTTCATCGGAAGAACGGTCTTCATTGAAACATCAAAATTCTGACACCCGGAGAGGTATCAACTGAGGAATGCACCGTGAGACTACAGGATATTATTATTCAGTGCAACACAATTAGTGGTGCCGAAAGGAGGAGGAAGAAGAGGGCTAGGGCGGCAGCTTCCGGGCAAACCTCCTCTCATGAGCCTTCGGAGGGTAACTGGCGTAAATGGTGCACGAGGGAAGGGTGGAGGTTTTGCTCTAACTGGTTTGCCAGGGAGGACCGCCTACAAGCCAACCCAAAGGGCACCGGGGCAGGGTACACTCTCAGATGGTGCAAAGGAATCTAATACTAAACGGGCTATATCACAGGACAATACACCCCTAAAGTCAGATCTGACCAATAGAGACATGGCGACAACCTTCGGGTAACCTTCAAAGAGCTTCGCTGATGGAGCACCTTAAAATCCTACCCTGCTTGTGGCTATTCGTAAAGCCAATAGGACAGAGACAATAGGACAGAGAATATCAGCGAATAGAGCTGTCCCATGCAGTTGGCCAGCAGATCCTGGAGATCCCTGGAGGTGGGCAAGTTCCACGATTGAGGGGAACTAGCCACAGAACAGATTATATATTTGTCACTGCAGACAATACCTTTAGCAGGGACTGGCTTCTTAATACAAATTCCCAATTTGAGAATCTGGGAAGGAGTAGCATCTTCGGCTGTAGAGGCCAGTAAAAATCCCCCGTTTGACCAGAGCTATTTTCTGAATTCCTGGGAAAGTCTCCAACCCATATGAGGTGACTATCTGTTCGAAAGATAGAATCCTTGTCTTAAGGCCTCCACTTGGAGAATTATGGAGACTAAACAAGAACAACACGGGCTCAGTCTAGTCATTGGACTAGAAGAGGACTCTGTGAAACATCTGGTGAAATTGAGATTTCGCTCCAGCAACAACTTAAACGTGGTTGAAGTGACTCGCAAGGAGAAACCTAAGTTCTTAGAAATACAAGGGATTCCTGTTCCGGTCACAGAAGATGCCAAGAACAGAGGATGAGTTGCTTCCAAATATGATCACTCAAACTAGATAAGTAGCATTTTCTTTTATTTTCTTTTACCTTGTCATGTCCAAAATTTAGCATGTATTTTTCTTTTTTTTCCTTTTTACAGATTAATTTACAGCATTGCTCAGCAGCTACTGCGTATTTTCTAAGATCAGAGAGCTGGATATTGACTTTGCTCTCATCCAGGAGCCTTGATTCTATAGGGATAGAGTAAAGCAGGCCGCACACGATGCAGCTTTTGCTGTGCAACTCGATGCAATTAAGTTGCACAAAAAAAGTTGCAAACGACAGTCAGGGCGCACACGATGCAACATTCTTTGCGCCGCCGTTCGGACAACAAACGAAGCACACTACGAATTTGAATGACGTCACTTGACATTACGTCAAGGGGACTGCGGTGATGTCCTTCCAAATCTAATATGTGTGATGTATATTAAACATATAAGAAATATTTTTATAATATTATTAGCCGGTATGTAATCGCAGTTGATGGCAATAATGCGATTCACGAATAACAACTACCAGCAGCCAATAATAATCCATTGCTCACTGGAAACAATGACGTCACATGTCATTTCTCGATGGCCTCGGCAGTTTCCGGAAATGGTGAATGAGCGACAATCCGCTTCCGATGTGAAAAATTCAAAAAATCTAGGTTTTTCAAACGCTCTGATACATTCTGCCGCATTAAATTACTGCATTTACATATAAACTGTATTTATGTGTGAAAGAAACTCGCAATACTCTGATATTCAATGTATATTCGCTAATCGCCCAACTGAAGCGAAGGAATCTGTTTAGACGCCATGTTTCCCCTTGAGCATGACATCACGACTGACGTATTCCAACGCTGCACTGTGATTGGGTAATTCCATGCAGCTTCCTTGCAGCTTTCGGAGTTGCAATCCTCGCCTTTGCAGCTTTTTCTCCATGCAACTCCGGTTGCAACTTTGTCCATGCAGCTCGAAAAACGCTCTAGGCCAAAAGTTGCAATGCAACTCGGCCCAAAGCTGCATCGTGTGCGGGCTGCTTTAGAGTCAGTTAGGTTTCCAAGAAAAAAACAGAAGCACCATCATCTGTTTATTTCCTTTATAAATCTGAGTCTGATCCACCTCCATTGGAGATTCAGAATCTGATCTCTGCTTGTATGAACTCCGGTTTGCTCCTTCTGATGGGATGTGATGCTAAGTCCAACCATACTGTGTGGGGTCGCAGTGACAGTAACTCCAGAAGGGAAGCTTTGCTAGAGTTTCTCACTACTACGATCAGCACATTTTGAATAAAGGTTCAGTTCCTACCTTCTTTACCCGTAGAGGAAAGAAGTTTTGAATCTCACCCCTGTTTCCACCTGTGTTATGACCTGAGTTCTGAGAATGGAGAATTTCTAAAGAAGTCTCTTAGTAGGACCACAGACATATACTTTTTTCTCTGAGCACTGAGGTACTCATTGAAGAAAGATATAGAATCCCAAGGCTCACAAATTGGGATTTCTATAAGGATGATCTTCAAATCAAAATGACAGGTTGTCCTGCCCTGTTTCGTTATGAGTTTGGCATTAGAAAATTGTTTTCTTTAATGCCCTCATCTCTGTTTATGATCAAAACTGTCTTTAGAACATAAAGGAATAGAATAACCTGGTGGAATCCATATTTGGATAGAATCAGGACTAAGACCTGCAAGTTACTTAATAAGGCAAAATATGTGGGTACTTCTATGGGACTCTTACAAAGAACCTCAAAAGAACTACAAACGCGCTATTAGACACTGTAAGAGAACATTCTGGGGAGCCTCTAGGGAAGAGATAGGCAGCCTAACAGTGGCCACAAGACTGACCAAGACCCTTTACAAAAGGTCTGAGAAAAAACTGAGATCTTTGTTATTATCTAGAGGGGACTACAACTCATCTTAGGGAGAAGCATATCAGAATCTGCTGGAATTTCACTTCCCTGACTCATAAGCAAATGATAGCACTACTTTTCAGTATACTGTATATACTATATCTTGGCAAAGATTTTTCTTCTTGCCAAAAGCCTTGCCATTTATGAAGGGATCAAGCAGGCTATTGCCAGCTTTAAACCCTACAAAGGAGCATGGGATGATGGTATTTTTCAAGCCCTACGTTTAAAAAGGATGGGATTATTGGTCTTCCATTTGTATATATTTATCGCTCTTGCCTGGAATTTTTTCAATACATTCCTTTGAACATTCCTTTGAAGGGCAGAAAGGTCCGATTTTTCCTCCGCTAAAAGTTTTAGACTAATTCGTTCCTCTTCTTTTCTTTTAAAGGCTCTACAGAGACTGGTCGATCGAAATGTAAGAGAGGTTTCTCTTTTTAAACAACCTCTTTATTATAAGCAATATGCCTATCAGAAAGGATTTTCAACAGAAACAGCCTAACACCATCTGGTACTTAGGATAGAGAACTCCCTGTCATGGGTAGATGGCTCTTGGCACCTTTATAGAAATTCAAGGAATATTTGACTATACATTGTAGGATTCCATTTGATATGCGCTGAACAGCATGTTGTAGATTTTTAGAGGGATCAGGAACATGATCATACTATTATATTTCAATTCATACTATTTGTGCACCTTTTGGGAACACTTACAACTGAGGCTATCAGAGGATGTCTACAAGGAGGAGTTATCAATATTTCTCCCTTGCTTTGGTGTTTGATAATGGACTCCCTTATTATGGAACAAACAGAACTATGTTTCTTTTCTCAGGCCTACGCTGATGACATTGCTATTCTCATCAATAAGCTCAAAACTGGAACAGTTGTTGAGCTTTTGCAAAGGGCTCTTAACTGTGTACAGGACTGGTGTTGGAATATAGGTTTTAACGTTAATACTAGTAGGGCATTGGATTATAACCATAGTAAACTTTACTAAAAGGAGAAATTTAGGGTAAACCCGAATTTAAGCCTATTGAATAAGCAAATTGATGTTTCCAATAGTGTCAACTATATTAAATAATTCTCCAAATTAACTTGGAAAGAGCAGTTAGAATCAAAAATCAAAAAGACCATCGTCTCCTTTCGGATGTGCAGAAGGGCATTTGTGAACTCATGGGGTCTTCCAGAACTTTATAGACTCTTTTATTAAATTTTAGTTATAATTTAAATTACAATTTATATCCAAAATATAAAAATCATGAATATAAAATAGCCTTCCAGAATCACCTCATAATTTTCAATTGCCAAAATTTTATGTTTTTTTTTCTTAAATGAAAATAATAGCTAACATTCATATCCAACTTTGGGAATTATTATTATTAAAAATATCAATTACAAATCAAAATATATTTTAAAAATTAAAACTATAAATCATTTAACTTCTACTTTACAAAGTTTCAGATTTTTAACTACATAGTATTTAAAATGTGATAAAAGGTGTAAACGAATAGAAGATGAAAAAGAAAGTTAAATAAAGATAGAAGGAAGCAGGAGTTGGGGGTGAGGCTGGAATTAGAGCCACCTTGATCAAAGTGTTCAAGATAGCACAGTATCTTCTAAAACTAGAGGCCTTTACCATTATGGTTATTGACAGTGAGAAGCATAAATGACGCTGGAATTGTTAAACAAATACTGTAATACTGTAATGGAATATGATTATTTGAAAATTGTTTTCTGGGAAAATGGGATTGGATAATTCAGTCTGATAAAGGCAACTTTTATCAGACCCAGAGACATCTGTTTTGAGCTAATTAGGTGCTCTTCTGCCCAAGCATTTGATTTCCACATTTTGCTGTTTTTATTTTCTTTATCTTAATATTTGAGGAATCAAGAATTCTGTCGTTTCTATATGAAGAACGTAGGATGTTAGGTACAAGAATTGCCTAACAATGCAATTTATTAGCATCATTTATTAGTTGCAATGACAAAATAAAACATTCAAAATAACAAATCATGAACAAGAATATTAAACCTCCAAACATTAAAAATAAAATAATGAATCTACATTAAAAATACAATAGAAAAATTCGTTTTCTGGTATCAGCCATATTCAAATGAAGTTCTTTAAGCATAAAAACAAAGATACATAAGCCTAGCAAATGTTTACTGAATGGCATCTCAGAATTGCCGTTTCAAGCTTTATTGGCGATCATCAGCTGAGAGTAATCACCAGTAAACAGTGAGGTCTTAATAAAATAACCTAGAAAATAACCTATTTTAATTTTAAGGTTTATTTTTTGTTTTATATTTAATTTTTAGAGATATCATATTCATCTTCACCAATAATTCTAATGACCTCCGTTCTGAGATCACGCTGTTTACTTGTGATTACTTTCAGCTGATAATCATCAATGAGGCGTGAAACGGTCGTTCTGAGATATCAAAAGGGGTTCATCCATTCTTGAAGTGGTTTCCATTGCGCTTGATGCATTTGTGTAATTAAAACCTTGCTGTTTTCTGTTGTTTTCAATGTTTCTGTTATTTTCAATACTGAAATTTTTTGTAACAATTATACAATTTATTTTTATTCAACTTCACTTCAGAATAAAATTTGTAAAACCGCAATATTCCTTTGAACCACCCTTACAGAAATGCTTTTTTGTGATTTTTGGGAAATACTAAAGTATAAAAATATATACTATGATTTATAGTTTTGTAATTATAAATTAGGAAAGATTATTTCCCACAATCTATTTTTAAAAAAAAGTTAGAAAAGATAATGTTAAAGCAAGGAAGTTACAGAACAACTATAAACATGCTATTGAAATTGACAGACTAATCAAATTTTTTTAGGGTCGATTTTTTAAACATACTCATAATTTTTAAACAATTATTTTTAATTAATTATATTTTTTCCTAAATTGGCAAAATCGTTTAAAGTACCTCTCGTAGAGTTCCTTCCAATGTAGAAATGTAGTAAATCATATACAAAGGAATGCAAAGTATAGAACTTGCAGACATTAGCCATCCTGTTTTTACTGCCCATTTTGGAAAGACGTAGTTTTTATAAGTAGGAGTTTCGTACGTCATAAGCTGGCCAAAAACAAGAGCCTAAATATTGGAAAAATTATAAAGAAAAAAGAGCACATGATACAAAACTTATTAGATATTAAAGTTATTGACTCTTGAATAATTAGCTGATTGGTATTCAGCTTTATTTGGGGATACTGGATTTTTAATAAGTTTATTCGCTAGGTTTGATATAGAACTTATTGACATATTGCTACCGTGCTTTCGTAAAGGCTCGGTAGCGGAGGGTAATAGAATGCGACTGGAGCCAGGTAATTAAAAACCAAAGAGACTTTATTATTTAAGATCAGTGGTCAATTACAAGAAATTCGAATATCGAAAGGATTCTTCGGTTAGGCTGTCTTCTTCGCAGTCCTCTACCGGCAAGCGATCGTCTCAGGGAGCTTCCAGGGACGGGTGCTGCAACCACGGCTTCCGTTAACCTCTACGATGCCTTCCTATCGATTGGCGGTCGTCTCAGGGTTCTTCCGGGGACGGGTGCTCGGACCTCGGGGTCGGATCTCTCTCACGATGCCTTCCTAACGCAACGACTAGCGGTCTTCTCGGGTTCCTTACCGGGAATGGGCGCTGCCGTCTCGGCGTCGTTTCTCCCTCACGGTGCCTTCCTAACGCAACGACTTGCGGTCTTCTCAGGTTCCTTACCGGGAATGGGCGCTGCCGTCTCGGCGTCGATTTTGCACCGTCTTCGCACTAGCGAATGCACTTGGCTTGGCTTTTATCTGACTTCACTCTGGGCGGCTGCCCAACAAGACTTCTACGGCTAAATTCTATCTCCTGGCTGGAGATCCTCTATCTTCGGGTAGAGTCCTTCTACCTGGGCTTCTGCCCAAGACCTGCCCTCGAACGCTCCGCTCCTAACTGGAGACCTTTGCGGCTCCTGCCGCTGAGACGAACTCCTATCCTCTGCTTTCTCCAATGAGAGACCTTTGCGGCTCCTGCCGCTGAGACGAACTCCTATCCTCTGCTTTCTCCAATGGGAGACCTTTGCGGCTCCTGCCGCTGAGACGAACTGCTATACTCTGCTTTCTCCAATGGGAGACCTTTGCGGCTCCTGCCGCTGAGACGAACTGCTATACTCTGTTTTCTCCAATGGGAGACCTTTGCGGCTCCTGCCGCTGAGACGAACTGATGTTCAGGCGCTCCGCGCCTAGTTTTATAGGCGTAGGATAGGTCGACTCGGCCGAGGTATGCAGGGAAGGCCGAGTCGACTACGCTGAAGGGGGAGCGGACAAAACGCCTGGTAACAATATTCAAGTTATTAGGGTATGCGCCAAAACAAATGATATTCAAAGTCACAAGCTTTCGTTGCTTTTGCGCACCACGTGATGACGTCATCCAACATCATCATAGAAACGTAATAGTATGCTTATGTTGGTTGAAGCTTGTTAGATGTTCAAATGGTGTTAACAACGGAGGAAAAAAAATTATTGTGGAGCATTATTTTCGCTCATACGGAGTTGGACGGTCAAATGATTCAAGTTTTTTATACTTTGGAAATGCATTTTCGTAACAGATTCAAAAAATCACCACCCACAAGCATGACTAAGTTAGCCGTCATTAAAAAGTTTTTATCGACAAACAGCTTTCTAACACAGCGCAAAGACTGCATCGGACGTCTAGTTACAGTGACAACGAATGAGAATCGAGGAAGGTTTCTCAAGCAGATGTTACAGTCGTCTAAAAGAAGTCTCCAGCGAATATCCTTAAAAATGAATGTTAGTGAAACATCTACAAGACAAATGTTCAAAGAAATAGGAAATTGTTGGTTTTGCTTGTATGATACAGAGCGGACAACATCTGAGAAATGCCGAGAAGGATGCGAGAATCGTTTATTGTAGACGTTGTTGTAGATAGCGTACGATGATGAAGCTTTCTTATCAAATGTCTGG
>JAFIDM010000007.1:10152813-10162889 GCA_023159025.1 Thereuonema tuberculata | reverse complement strand
AATAATAATAATAATAATAATAATAATAATAATAATAATAATAATAAAAAAATTTCAATTCCCAGTTTCCAAAAACTGGTGGGAACATTCTATTGAAAAGGTGCTAGAAAATGATGAGGTCAAAATCCTCTGGGACTTCAGAATTCAAACCGACCGTCATTTGGAACACAATACTCCAGACATAACAATTGTAGAGAGAAAAGATGTTTAATAGATGTGGCAATACCTGGAGATGCACGAATTGTTGAGAAAGAATTGGAAAAGATCACAAAATACATGGATCTGACAATTGAAATTTCTCGTTTGTGGAACAAACGTGCCACTGTAACACCTATAGTTATTGGTGCCCTCGGTGCTTTATCTAAGGAATTTGTAAAACACTTTAACAGCTTGGAACTTTATGAGATTTCAATAACAGATCTGCAAAAAACATTATTACTAGGCACTGCTTATATTTTGCGAAGATACTTGGACAATTCTTAGGTCTCTGGGTGAGACTTGAATTGCTCAATTAATCCAGCCAAAGATGTTGTCTTTGTACTGTGTCATATGTTAATAATAATATTGAAAGTGGTTATTTAAATATTCTAACGATTTATGGGGAGCATATCATCATTGAACTGTAGTGACCAAAAGTTATGGATATTATAAACAAATCAGAGTTTTGTAGGATCCCACTTTTCGAAATTCGAGTCATGAGATCAATCCGCTTTTAACTCGGGCAAGAGACATGATCATTACATTAGTGATGTCGAGATAGACTTTAAGGCCAATAATTAACGGTAAATTCCTGATCACTTATGAGATATCGAACCCGACTCTCCAAAAGCTACAGACAGTTATATTCCAGTTGATCTTCATGGTCAATGATCTTGTAATCATTTTCTTTTCTTGTTGATGATGAACGCTGCTTTAATCTTAAATATCAAAATAATATCATAAAAATTTCTAAGACTTTCAGCTATAAATTTAAAAAAATGAATAAACAATGAAAATGTTGATGGATGAACTTTCACTATTTTGTAAAATAAGAAAGCCAATTATTGTCAAAACATATGTTTCAAAATAATCCCAATTTCTTTTTAAATAACAGAATGAAGGATTTGAACCAGAAATGTATTTCTATAGTTGCTATATTTTTTTGAATAAAATTTAAAGTGTTTAGCTTCTTTCATTAATTTCATTTTCGAAAATTTCAGTAGATTTCTTGGCATTTGTTTGGAAGTAGAATTGATTATCTCGGTTACAACAAACTGTCACTAATAATGAAGAATGCTAGCTTAAAAAAACCCGTGGAATTTTTAGAAAAAAAAATTATTATTATTATTAATAACAAATTTATTATTATAAATAATGAATGTCAGATGTTAATACTCTTATTATTCTTTATACCATACTGTCTATTTTCATTTTTAAGCAAGAAAAAGTACTTTATAGCAGCTAATTTTTGCTTTCTAAGTTCATATTAGTAGCAGTAGTGTGACGTCCCAATAGGTACAGGAAAATAAGAGGATAAATTCGAGGATAAAAGGAGGGATTTGTGGGAATTCTAGTCATTCTGCAAGAAGTCGCCTGTCCATGGCGTTGTCACTACGTGCCTTATTAGTCAAGTTGTTTTATCAGCGGGATGAAAATGCCAATGCTCCTCTTCGTGAATACCGGCGGTTAAAACAGTTACGTAGAGGACCGATGACCATAACTAACTTACGAAGAATGGTTGAAAAATTTGAAAGAACGTATCAAGCAGGAACAAGTTGAAGAAATTGCAACTGCCGTTCAGGATCAGGCGATAGCTAATAAGCAGGGTACCAGCAGTGCATATCACAACAAACAGATATCCCGTTGTCGACGATGCAGAAGATATTGCGTAAGATCCTGAAATTTTATCCATATAAGATAACACCCATTCAAGAATTGCTCCCAGGGGACAGAAATACCCGATTAGCGTTTGCTTTGAGATTTTTGGCTCGATTGGAAGTGGATGGCGAGTGGCAGTGGCGAATATTATGGAGCCATGAAGCTCACTTCCATGTGCACGGTGATATCAACACACACAACTGCCGTATTTGGGCTGATACAAATCCACACCTTGGTCAAGAGATCGCCTTACATTCGCCGAAAGTCACAGTTTGGTGTGAGTTCACTGCTGCTTTTATCATCAGCCCGTACTTTTATGAAGAAGTTGGTAGAAATGGACTAGTGACTTGTTCTGTCATTTCCCACAGGTATGCCGATATGCTCGAGAACTTTGTGATACCTCAACTGCAGCAAAGGAATTGTATCGATTCTACCATTTTTATGCAAGATGGTGCGCCACCGTACATCGGTCGTCGGGTGAAGGAAGTCCTGCGTCAACATTTCACAGACGCTAGAGTAATTAGTCGCACATTTCCCATGAATTGGCCTCCGAGCTCCCCTGATCTGAATCCTTGCGATTTCTGGTTGTGGGGCTACCTGAAAAGATTGTGTATCAAGGACATGTTCCTGACATTCATATCTTAAAAGATCAAATAACATTACATGTCAGACGAATAAATGCCGATATGTTGCGAGCCACCGTCGGAAACCTCGTGTACCGCATGCAATTAGTGGAACATCAGGCTGGTGGTCACCTTGAGCCAAATTTGTAGGTTGCTATAATAAACGTTTTTCATTGGTATTTGGTGTGTTGTTATTTACTGTTTCCATTGGCAGTTATGTATTCTTTTTTCACACATTATGCGCTTGCAGCGCCAGAATTTCCCCTATCGGTGTTGTTTGGTTCTAATTTTTTTTTCTTGACAAATCGAAACCGCATACTTTAATGGCCAAATTTTATTCTATTTCGTCCAGTACATAACACGCTACAGGGCTCCGAACACCTCCTGTTATTTCTTGATCCCCCGATACGTTTATGAATAAAGCCTTTTCTTCACTATTTTAAGGTATATTCATTCTCTCAACAACAAGTCATCTCTTTATCCACGTAATTGCATTTTTCAGTAATATTCTTCCGATATCAAGAGTGGTATATAAAGCAACTACTCACTGAAGCTTTTGAGGTTCTCCTTTTCTCAGTGAAAACATAAACCTTCAGAAAAGTGATATGTAAACCAACTCATTAGTGAATTATATTCATAGTCATTGAGGCTTTTCGAAGTTCTTCTTTTCTCAGTGGAAAAAAACATTCTGAAAAAGCGATATATTTTTCAGGAGACTATAGACACTATATTACTAGCGCTCCATTGCAGTTTTCACTGCAGTGCTATAGTGTTTCACTGGGATAGCAAAAATGGCATATTAACCAATTTTTGAAGGGAGTATAGTCACACTATTACTACGCATATTTCTGATAGATTTGTCGTTTTGTGTTTCAGGCTTTAACTTATTACTAAGGCAGGTGCGAGTTCGTTTTTTATTGCGAGTATCCAGAGATCATAAGAGATAGAAGCGTTTATGTTTTGGGAACATCAGAAATTTTCTTGCTAGTCCAAATGTTGACCCACGTTTAACCATTACAAAAGAAAATCGGTTTCATTCTACAGAGGGATGGTTGAATCCTAGAGCCAGTCTGAAGGATATGAATGTGCAATTCAACCCGATTATTGAAGACTGCAACTCTTAGAATGCAATACCATTTTGAAAATTAAGCTTTTTGAGAATTAAATTCATTATAAAAATCCACTCTTTTCTATTTGCTCGGAGCAACGAAGTTCTTTAGTATTTCATATTCACTTCCATATTGTAATTTTACTCCTGATTCCTGCAATATCTTTCAGGAATACATGTTTCATGTCGAAATTTTTATCTCATTGTCAAAATTTTCTGTTTTAAAATTTGTGACATTTATCAACTTGATCAGTATTTCGTCAGCTAGCAAACCAATTATTCAGTAACTATTAAAGAAAGTAACAACTACTAAAAAATTGGAGTGACGTAGAGAAACATAACATAGGATAGGGCTGTGCTGGCATAGCCCAGTGGTGTAGGCAATTGTCTGCCATGAGGTAGATGTATCCGAACCTGTATTCGAATTCCGCTAGTTGAGGTCAATGACAAAAGCGCGAATAAAAAATATGTTTACTTTAATATAAAACTAGCAAACATGTCAAGTAAATCAGCCATGTTTTCTTTTACATATATAACAAGCCGCGAAATTTTTTGTGTCTTTCCTTCCACCCTCTTCTTCTCTGCTAACTGCAAAAATGATCTCGAAATCCAAGGTCACGTGCCAGTCTGTATGGTGAGTATGTAGCGGAAGAGCTTACCAAAAATGAACGTTTTAGCCTTTAATCTTACCTCACGTGACTTACGGTTGACCCATGTCGACAAAAAATGAAATGTAGGTATACTGAATAATATATCTAACATTTTATAGCTTTTTGTATTTCTGTGTCTTATGGTTTCCAAGGAGTGGCGGGCAGAAAAACCCAATGTTTTGTTTTATTTACATCTATATATGAATTATAAATTACTTGATAGCCTTGAAGACTGCTTTTATTTGATGTAAATAGTTCTATGATGTAATCATCATTCAGAGCAACTTGAAGGACAAATATCATCTGCTTCTGTGAAACTTTAAAACAAAATATTTTCAACCCCCCCCCCCTTTAAATTTCCTGACTGGAAAGTGTCAATATTTTAATTCATTTACGCAAAATTTTTATAGTTATGGCGACCATTAATGAATTTTCAGTCCATATAATATAAACTGCAACAAAACAAAAGACTGGTTTCGTGTGAGCAGGAAACCAAAGTGATCACGTCCATGTCTTCTTTTCGGACACTTCCTCTGAGACAGAAAGTGACTGCAGACATTGAACTCATTATTATCCTCAGTTCTAGTAAAGTACAACTCATGTCTCTCCGACTTGTAGTTTGGGTTGTCGAGATAGCGAGGACTGACGGACTGATAAGAGTAAAAGTAAGAACTTCCCCTTCCCCTTTACGTTTACGGATAGCTAGAAATTAATAATTAAAATTCATTTATAAGCTTTTCCAAAATGCTTAATTTAAATATTATCAACAACAAAGTTACTTACATTTTCATATCTTGGATTTAGATTTAAAATTTTTCAGCTTAATATGCATTAATCGCTTTTAATATCTGTTTTTACTTTATCTAATTCATTAATAGTTTTTAAAATAGTTAAACCTGAACACAAACACACTGAAATAAAAGCTACTGTCAAACACACATATCTAGTTAAAAAATATCTCACTCTTTGGTCGCTCGTCAATGTCTTACTCGCCAAGGCGAAACCGGTAGCGCTTAATGTAATTTTAATGTGTAAAATTTATTTTTAAGTAGTCATGTGTGTTTGACAGTAGCTTTTATTTATTACGTATTATTTATATAACTTAAAGGGATACTAACATTTTACATACCATATAGATAAGAAATTGCAACTCCTTCACAAAATACTGCACCAAAAATACTCCATCCAACAAGAGCAAATTTTTCAGTTAATTGATATGCGTAAATGCCTCCCTAAAAAAGAAAGAAAAGCGTTGTTAAAAAAACCCAAAGGCGAACTTTTGTTTTGCGTGTGCTTTTTAATTGATAGTGATGAAATAAGTTTATTTCAATTTAAACAATAGATTGAATTACGCGGTGGAACTCAGCTCAAAAGAAACCCCCAAAATAAATATGAAAGGTTGCATCTATTTAGTCCCGTGTTCTAACAATGAGTGCTTTTACAAATGAAACACAGGGCAACAAATAAAACAAAGACTAGCAAACCACAAAATTTACATCAAGACAGGGAACATACATGCTTCCAATATTGCACACCACATATACACAAATAGTCACACAATAGGTTTTAATAATTTCTTAATTCTAGGTCAAGAAAAAACAAAATCAGAAGTGAAATGGAAGAAGTGTACTTCATTACATTGATGAACCCTTATAACAGAAACTTGCCAAATCTTGCAAAAAAAAAGTACACAAATAATTTCAGATGCCAGCAAAAAAGAAAAGATGCAAGCGAGAAAATAAGGAAGAAATTAAAAATACCGCACACGGAGAGGGAAACAAAAAATACTCTTAGAAAAGGAAACAAGGCAGCTCAGGACAGTACACCACTCCCGAAATAACAGATAGCGTCCACGCCCAGAGAACTAGGTCAACGACATCGCCAACGAGAGGTTTGGGAGAGGACCTATAAAAATCCAACCAGATCGGCGACAACAAGGAAACACCAATAGAAGAAGACCACCAAAATTATTTCCGCATTTACGAACATTTATTATTTTTTTCAATATGTAATATATATATATATGTGGGATCAAGCATTTGTAAATTTGTTGAAAATGAGGGCGCAAAGGCAGCTCGAAAGCTTTGAACAACGTTATATATATGTATGTTTTTTTGTTATATTGTTAATTATATTTTGTTATTTTAAAAATTATGGTGTGTTGGCTAAAACTTATTTCATCACTAAAGAGTAAAATTAATTTTTTTTATAATTAAATATTAAAAAAAGATGTACAGTATTATTCTAAAACGAAAACCTTCAACAGTTCAGTACAGTATGAATATCGTTGATAATAGCTAATTAAAACAATTAAAAGTTATACATTAGAAATACAAGAAGTAGAAATTTAAACAGAAATGAGGAAGTGGAAGTAAATGAATGTATAGTTGCAATGGCTAATGTGATGATTGATAAAAAATGTTCACGTTGTAAAAACAAGGTTAAATTTGATGTTTTAGATTGTTGAATCTTTATGTTGCTATCAAATTATTATAATTTGTTGTAAAGTTGATTGTTTCAACAATCTATATTATCATATTCTCACGTAATCTTCCTTAGTTTGTTGCTAAAAATTCTTTTCATAACTTGTATTCACGTAGGCTTGAAAAAGATGTGACGATTTTTTCTCTTCGAAAATTTGCGTTTTTAATAAATGTATTATAAATTTATTAAATTTATTTGTGTTGATTATGTTGATGCTTAATATTAAACTTCTAAAAGTGAGGAGATTAGGAAGAAATACTGTATAAAAGCTTGTTTGTTTGTTTTTCATTTTATAATAAGATGTCTTAATTAAATTAGGTCATCCTGTTTAAGAAAATTTGAGAAAAATCTTTTATTAAATCAACAAATTAATTTTTGGGAAGTCGGAGTTAACTTATAAAACTTCTATCAAGTGGATGGCAGGGAAGCCACTAAAACTTGTGGTGATGATATTGATATAGTTTTTCAGCAACAGCTTGTTGCAAATAATATTTACTTGAATGCTTTTAATATCCACTACCAAACCTGTTATGTAAATCTGCTATATCTTCTTTTATACATGTGACTTAACGAAAACCTCCGAAGACTCCTTTACCAAGGGCGCCAGTCAAGTCATCGCCTTGACAAATTTCTACTTTTGGAAAGGTTGTCGTCGTCGAAGTTTTTACCCGGTTAACTAGCACAATCGTGTCAAGTCGCTCGGGTCAGCGGTACCTAGTAGAATCTCACGGAATAACGCACAGACTACACACACAACTCTTAACTTAACTCTAAAGTGACCTCCGTCAAATACACAATCGCTGGATTCTCCAGTAGCTGCATCCTTGGAAATGCGCACAATTGCAAAATAAAACACTCGCCTAGTAAAATAATAATGCTGCTCCTGGTTTGGAGATTTAATTCGGAAAAATGCGAAAAATAAATTGCTTAAATTCCACTGAACTACGACTAGAACCTTAGCTTGTCATATTCACTCCTGCACAAATAAACTGGACTATTGATTCAATGAGCACTAACTTATTGCGTCAGGAGATTGTTAACTATAGTTCCTAATGTCGCTGGAAGCTAAAGATGAAATCACATCGAATGGCTTTCACTTCCGTCGATTTATGATGACTTGCTAAAGAATGAATAATCCGGAACGATTCTCGCACTACGTTGGAATACTTCGGGTGGCGGGAATTTCGCTAAGTTCACTGACGTTGCACTAAATTCACTTTGCTGCTTTGACTGAACGAGTAGTGGGAACTACACTAATGTCACTGACGTCTCACTAAATTCACTTCGCTGGCACTAATTTCTAGAACGACATTTCGTAGCGGCGAATTGCTTTTCGGCGTCCTATCACAACTAGAAGTCGCTGAATCTGTCAGTGAACGTAGGTAAGCTAAATTGGGCCTAATCTGTTACTGTCCGGGCTATCTAAAATGTAACGTTAACCTTAGTTATCTATGTGTTGTTGACGTTCTCGCTGCGCATAACGGGAGTGGGGTAAGTTTATCCTCCTTTCTTAAACTAATGCTAACTCGAATTATCACTTCACTAACTCCGTTATGCAGGCTGCGTTGCGGAGTTCAGGTCGGAATCTCCGTTGACTGTCTGGCAGAGGACTCGATGAAAACGTGGTGTAGTGTTGTACTCCTGTACTCTCTCCGTTGTAATGACATTGTATTAAAATAGCCATCGTCTGTGTCCAAAAAAGGTTACATGATAGCTAAACTATCAATCAAAATCCAGAACACTACAAATTTCCTAATAAGGCAGATTGACCTTTCGGGATTCCTGGAAGCAGGAAGTTGCAAGTCCATGACCAGCTGGGCTACTGACCTTTCGATAAACACAGGTGTTTTAAGAATTAATTTTCAAAGATACATTTCTTTTCTTTTAAAATGCAAAACTTTTGCATTTCTACTTAAAATTAAAATACTGAAATATCAAATAATTTTAAAAAAATAAATCAAATATTTTCTTAATATGAAAAATATTTTCTTAGGAAATATGAAAAGGAACGTGAAACTGAAAAAGAGGATAAAAACACTGGTGACGATGTTGAGTAAAAGCAGGACATATTATTAAAATATGATGAATTGTTAAAACAACGTTGCACGTAGCACACAGGGGAGGTGGAAAACGTTGTAAGAAATCTTAAAATGGACAAAACAAAAGGGTGAACCTTCAAGGGTTGACTGCACAGTTCCCGCAGAGCACTCTCAGAATCACTATAGATAAGAGTTTTGGAAAACTTTTCCTGAAATGCATACTGTAAGGCTAGGAAAATGGCATAAAGCTCAGCAGAGAACACCGAAACTTCAGAAGGAAGATGATCAACATTACTGAAAGTCTCAGTATAAAAGGCGGCTCCATCCATAGTTTTAAAAAAAGTGAAAACCAGAGTGATGGGACAAATGGTCCCAATGCAAATTCTGAAAGACTATGGAGGACTTGTTGATTTTCACAAAATTACGAAGTGAAAAATCACAGGTTTGGAGGTGATATTTCCAATGTGCTGATGGTAAAGCAGGTATACTGGCAATGTTAAGGTCAGTGAGATGTAGTGTAGTAAGCCAAGTAGTCACCCGATGTCCAAACGGTAGGATTATGGAAGGGCGATTGATAAAAAGTCGTTGTTGACGGGGACGATAGACGCATTGATGAGCAGGGTTATGTGGAAGTGAAGAAATCCGTGCGAAATATTGGAGAGACAATGTTTGTCTACAAAAGTGCAGGGACGGTTCTAGAGCCTCTGCGTACAGGCTGGGAATAGGGGAAGTACGGAAAGCACCGAGCAGAAACGGAGAGCCTGATGGTGAACAGGATCAAGTGTTCGAAGTACAGATGGCCGTGCAGAGCCATACTCAATGCAGCCATAATCTAGTTTGGATCGAATAAGAGCACGGTAAATGCGCAACAAAGCCAGGCGATCACCACCACAAGAGGAATGCGAAAGCACTTTGATACAATGTAATTTTAAAATACAACGTTTCCGAAGGTCTAGTATGTGATCCTTAAAAGTCAATTTCCTGTCAAAAATCAGGCCTAAAAATTTATGCTGAGAAAGACATGGAAGTGGGACGCCACCAAGAGTCAGCTGGGGTTCAGGAAAAATAAGGGGAAAAAAACCCTAACGTGGGATTTGTTAAATATGCGATCTGATAAGTTTGTATTTTTTCGGTTCTTTTTCTCAAAGAAAAACCATAATAAACAGCGGCTTGACTGCAACTGTTCCCAATGCTACAACCCTAGCAACGGAGTGCTCTTTGAATGCGACACAAATGTTGACGATACCACTTAAATGTTCCATAGTAACAAAAATTCTCAAGAGGCTTATTGTCGATATCAGCTTTGCCAAAGGAC
>JAFIDM010000007.1:10122488-10136114 GCA_023159025.1 Thereuonema tuberculata | reverse complement strand
GTTTTAGCAATAATTAATTTTGTTTTAGCAATAATTAATTTTTCAATAGTAACTTTCCTTAATAAAGATTTTTTTTTGTATTTTCATTATATCTATCGTAAATTGATAAATATTTTATTTATAATTGTGATAAAATTGGCATCAAGGCAAAGTGTATAATACGTAGATATTAAATATATTATATACCACTTTTCGTATCATTTACGAACAGGATGAAGAAATAGCACTTGTCTTCTAGCTATTCCTTTTATTATTGTTGTTGAGAAGCTTGAATTATCTTGAAAATTGCGTTTTTTCTTTTCAATTTGCTTTCTGTAAATTACAAATTTTTAATATAATTCCTCTTTGTACTTACTCCCAATACTCTCTTGTGGAAGATACATTTTTAGATGTTTGAAAACAAGCAATGCCTTTGCAGGTTGCTGGTACACAATGGTTGGTGTTCCACGAATTATTACAGCCCTTCCATGGCAATTCCAACCGAAACGAATGTAGTAAGTATAGTGACGCCCAGGCAAGAATCACAATATAATGTATTATTGTGTAAAAAGATGTTATCATCATAGCCCATCCAACACCTAGAAGAATAAAATATGATAAGAAAGAAGAAATGGGTATAGGGTAAAGTAACCAAATGTCGGCCGGTGCCCAAATGTTGGCCACCAAATGTTTTTTGTATTTTAAGAAACACTTAGTGGTCTAGCTTTGTTTTTTTTCGTTTTACACGATTTTTACATCTTTGGACTACCATCCTATCTTAGTTTCAATTGTCATTTTCAGTTGTCGCCATTTACTTTAAGCTCTCATCGAAGACGTGAGATTGATTGTTACGGGAAACGATTGTTTTGGCGAGATTCTTCAGATTGCAAAGTTGAGAATTCATTTTCTCCAAGCCAAAGCAATACTTAGTTTTCATGTTTTTTTGTATTATTTTGATATTAGCAAACATTCAGCTGATATTTTAATGTTATTTCATAAGTAATTAGTATTTATTACTTTAAAACGCTTCAGTATTTACATTTTATTTTCCTATTTGAAGTTGCCCTAATGTCGGCCATGGATGGCCCAAATGTCGGCCATTATAAATTTGTTAGCGTGTAGCTTAGCCTACTTAACAGTTTAGTAAAACAATATAAACACCTATCTTACTTAGTAAAGACTAGTGGCAACCCGCGAAATATTCACGGAAGTAAAGCAGATTCCACATTTTTGAAATACCACGACATTTTTCAAAAACCCAAGATTGAAAACGATGTTCGAAGCTCATTTTTTGAAAGCCATGACTTCCATAACAGCCCAAGTATAATTTGACTGATGACTAAGCAATAAAACAACATATGTATTTTGATCATGGTACTTCTTGCAATCATGTAATTATCCATATTTGGAGGTTAGTTTCGAAATATGCTTGAAGAATCAGTAAGGTGTGTGAGTCATTATAGCGTCATTATAAGTTAACCTCCTGCCCTAAAATAATGTTGATCCACACAAAGAATAGCGCTGTTGGGACGACACGGAATGTTGGTGGCGCCACCTTGTATTTTGTTTTTTGCTTAAATACTGTCTATAGCGCTACTGGGATGACACACAAACACACTGACCGACCAACATCCGTACTTACAGTTTTTATCTATTAAAAGGATGATTAGGCCTATACTTGTTTTCGAATATAAGAATATACTTATAGGCTGAAAAGAAATTAATTTTATAAAAAAAAAAATGTGATATATTTAAATAGCGGTTTGTATCCGAAGTTTACATTTCTATCAACGCCTGGCCTAGATCTCACGACATAACTAGGAAATCCCTAGTTTTTTTCCGAATTCACAGAGGCATAGCCATAAAATAGTTTAAAAAAAAGGGGAAATATTAGTATTAACGTCCTTTTAACTGCCAAGGAAATTATGGGATATAGAAGGACAATTTGGCTAGAAAATGCATAGGAAAATTAATTTCTTTTCATCTATTATTGCAATATTTCCACTGTAGGCTAGGCTATTGCACATTGAAACGATCAGAGCAAAGAATTGTATTATTAAACATATTCAGTTTTATAAATTCCAGAAAACACTTTCGTACCATGGATGAAATAAGGTTACAATAAATACAATAATTTCCTTACAATAAACATTTTATATTAACATCAGATGTGGTATATGAAATGAAACTGAAAGCTGCAAAAGAAAAGAAAGAAAAGGAAGAGCTACAAATAAAAAAAAGAGAAAATATGCTTAAAGCAGCTGCTTTGAAGAGAGAGAAAGCTGAACAACTAAAAAAAGAGAAAGCGAAAAACAGCAGCAGAAACAAGAGTTGAAGAAGAAGAAAGAAAACTCCTAAAATCTAACAAGGAGAAGAAAATAAACATTTTCATAATATTTTGTACATAAATTTGTATTGTAAATGTTAAAATGAGATTTTTTTAAAGAAGTTCCTGTGAACCTCAATGTTTAACTAATGCATATTTTTAACTGGCCAACATTTGGTCATCCCCTGGCTAACTTTAAGGCACCCTGGCCGACATTTGGTCACATTGTAAGATTATAGTAATTAAAGCATAGTTAACTTAATAATAGATATTTTTCGTAATGCCATACTTCTTTATTTCATTAAAATTACAATACATCTAAACATTTGTTTCAATCATATAAACTAAGTCATCAGATCTTTTATTTTCTGGTTATTTGTAGTATGTGGCCGACATTTGGTCACTTTACCCAACAGGTTGTGGAATTTTAAGTATTCATAACACTAACGCCGAATTTTGAAATTCTTGATTGTTTAGAAACTACAGGAGGTTTCTTTTACTGATTTTGTTATGTTATATTCGAAAATTAACATAGAAAGGTTTCGCTACAGATTTCAGAAACTCAATTTCTTATCTATTATTTTGCGAATGAAGTTGGCTGTCCCAACAGAATAGTATTGGAACAGCATCTCATGTTGCATTTTCATCCCCGCTTAGCATTTCATTTCTCTCTGAAGTCGTTCTCTATTCTATGGCTGTTTTAGTTTTTACGAAGTTAATTTTATTTTCTGCATTTTATTTTATTTTACGCGCTAAAGGAGATATTAAGAATCTGTCGGTAAGGTTGAAAACTATGCTCGTTCTAAAGATTTTCTCAGTGATCATTCTTTGCTTTCGAAATATACTTTCCCTGCTATCCTATTCAGAAAAATAATAATAGAAACATAGATTAAATTTATTGATTCCCGTTTAGAATGAAAAGCGGGAATCAATGAAATGCACAATCATTTGCTTTAACGCCTTGAGGTATTATCGACGGGAATCTGGAACAATGTTTTGTCCTGGTTAGAACTCGGCAGCCATTTTGCCCCCGATGGTAAAAGTCACAAAGCGCGAAAGGCAATAGAACCTTCTCCCGCTCTCGGAAGTGGAACTCTAGTAAAGCAAACAGCAATAGAAAAATCACTATAACCAGTACAGCATAAATAATTTAGTCTAATGAACGCTTGGCAAAAAAGGCATTCATTAAAAGGACAACACAAACACAGAGGCGATAATTAAGGAAGTTTCATGTGCATAGATGTAACATGAAAAATGGAAATCAATGAAATGCATAATCGTTTGCTTGACAGTTGTTTCTTTCTTGTTAGGAATCATTTGCCAGATTTACGCTTGATGATAAGCTTAGAAAGTGCGAAAGACTATAGTTTCTTATTCCCACTTACACATCCTTGTTGAATTCCAAGCAAAAGATGACAATTTTTGTTTCAGTTATCACACTGTTGCAATTAAGTGTTCTTCATAAGTAATGTTTCTTATTTTCACAGTTTCTTATGTGAGTTACATGAAACAGAAACCAGTTTCATTTCGCATCAACTTAGGCTCGTCTTAAAGTAATCAATGAAAAATGTCCATTCAGTTATAAGATCTATCCGTACATATAGCAGATTGCAGAAAAACAGTGCTTTTATTTTTCAAAGAAATTAATACAAAACTGTTATTGTATACTGCAATTGATATATACTTCTCCATAAATGATTTTTAATTATCCTTACAATTCAACACTAAACAATGTCAAATTTTCTTACCTTTAAATAACGGACACATCGCCCAAATTCCAAGGATTCCAGTTTGCATAAATTGACCAAGTGCCAATTCTAGAAAGAAATTTGGCACAGCAACAGTCAGAGAAACCACAAAGTAACAAAATATAAAACTACCTATAATCAAAAAGAAATTGTTAGTATTGCTTTCGCAAAAACATATTGTATGTATGTTTAATGTAAATTATCAATGGCATATTAGGCCTAAAAATTATTACATGGCATTTGGATATTCTAAATTTAACCTTACTGGCTAACTTGAATTCATAAGACAGTCATTTCCAATGAAATGATAAGACGATGTCGCCTTTTAGTTCGTTTTGATGTATTGTACAAGGTTTTATAGAAGAACCATAGAAATTAACTAAACACTGAAATTTTTGAAATGTTAATAGGATTCTACAAGCAACAGTTTTCACATTAAAAAAAAATCATAACAATAAAAATCATATTGCTTGTTATTATTGCTTTGTCCTATATTTTCTTGAAGCAACCGTAAGAGAATTAGAATTTACAACAAAGATAAAAGAATTAGTGGAAAGTATAAAGTGCAGACGTTTCCTGCCGGAAGATATTTTGTAGTATTATGAACATATCCTAACCAAATCCTAACAGTATTTTTTTGTATATTTCAGCAATGCACTTGAGTATGTTTGGGATCCGATATACCAGTGGTTTAGGTGTTGGATTGCGGACAGGAGGAACTCTGGTTGAAGTCGTTACGGTGGTCGGAGATTTTTCTATGGTTATTTTTTTCCCCGACAGACCCTAGGATTCCCCCAGCTCTCTGTCAAATAGGTACCGGATTTCTTACTCCGAGCTGGCCATCAGACCTCTATTAGTCCCGTTGCTCGAGTATCCCTGGACGCCTAAACCTCTTGCAGGTCCTGCATCGACTGTTTTGGGACAGTTTTAACTTTATATGAATATTTTAATCAATTGAATTTCTCAGGGTTTTTCACAGCAATGACATAATAATTAAAGTATAATGTTTCCTCTTATTTAGTGACTAGGAATTAACCCTTTTATTAAATTTAAAACAAGAAAAAAGTATTATCAGGTTGTGATTTCCAGAACATAGATAAAAAAAGCTATAATATTGCATCTCAATTAAAAATCGGAAAAAGGCAATTAGATAAAATTTTATCATTCATTTGCGTTTGTTCGTCTTCTTCCTAAATTAGATTAGTTATGTTTAAATTGCAATTCCAGAAGGATTTCGATAATTTATAAAATATTGAACAGCTATCTTTTGACATTACTAGAATAAAATACTGAAATAAAATATCGACGTAGCATTTTTTACAAAGAAAAATTGCTTTAGGATTTTCAACGCGTTTTAATTAAATTCACGGTAATTCTATTACCATGACCTTATCCTAGATCCAAGACAACACTCAATCCAATGTCTCACTGAAAAGTAATTTTACAAGATATGTTTATAATTAATATCTAATCATTTACCTCGTCCATATTGGTAACACAAGTAAGGAAAGTTCCTAAAATTGCCGAAGCTTACACAATAGCCAATCAGAGTGAAAACAAATTGATGTGGATGGGTGTAATGTTCGTGTGAAAGATTTTGTTCACTGGCAGCTCTCTCTGATGCAGGAACATGCTGTGGTTCAGTAGCTAAAAAAATACATTTAATCTCTATGTTATCATTTTTCTAAAAAAATGTCAGCTTACATAGCAATAATAGGGTTTTAAATTTCTTCTTATATAAAAGAATAAAAAATTTCAGCAAAATTTAACATAATTTTTTAGAATTCCTATGGCACAAGCTGATAGGTTTCACGTTCTGTCTCATTTTGTCATTCGAACAAAACTACATGAATTTATTTTGAAATTCATAATACACTGGAAGCAAAGAGGAAGGAACTTAATGTTATGTTAACATACTGAGAAGAAAACAACTGTATTCCATAATATTCTTTAAACAATTCATATGAATAAAATATGAATGATATTTTCGCAATAAGCCGTTCTTGAGAATTTTTAGTATAGATTTTTTTAATTTTGATGAGACATTTTCATTTTATAAAATAAACGTTTTCTTACAATAAATTAGTTATGAAACTATTAACTCATAGGTACCTTATAAACTAATTAATTAATCATCTTACATGCTTCATACATATATATATATATATATATATATATATATATATATATATATATATATATATATATATATATATATATATATATGTATATGTATGTTAAACGACTGAAAAAAAAAATCTGTTAACATATACATACTCATGATCGAAAACGTCAGAAAATTGATAAATTAGTATAAGACAGCTGTGGGTTAACTATATTATAATTAACAACAATGTTGAATAAATGTGTTTTAAAAATAAAAAATTTGGTATTTATTCACAATTTTCAACTTCTTCTCCCTTGTTTGCGTTGAATATTTTTTTTTTGGTAGATTAACATATTAGTTTGATAATGAAAATATTTTTTAAATGTCAGTAAAAATCCATATAGGCTGCGAAATTAGATTAATGCCTTTTCAACTCAAATGGACTTACCTTTACTCGAAAATAACTCCATTTAACTGAATTCCTGCTTAGAGATATTATCGAAATAAGCATTCAGAATAACAACAACCTAAATTTAGACAATGCAGTTTGTAATAATGGAAAGGGATGTGTGATGTTATAATTCTGGATTCTTACGAGTTGTCTGCTGTGCCATCAGTCAATACAACAATTAATTGTTAATCAAACTTGCAAGATTAGATGTGGGCAAAAGCAAGTGATCCTATCAATATGGAATTTCGTTAAAAACTTTATTTGGCTAGAACTTTGAAGCATTGGAAATATTAACAACCTATGGTAGTTCCTAGGATCCTAAGAATATATCCAAGCAAATTTGTGTGTCGCAATAATATTCCCAGAAAATGGAAGACAAAATCAATTAGGACTTATTAACTGTAATTATGTAACTTTGTTTAACAAACAATTATCGAATCAACAGTTTTGTATCCACATAATTGTTGTCTACAGAAGCAGCAAACGGATGGACTTAATTTTTTAGCCACATAGGACTAATGCACCCATTACCTACTTTAGAGAGAGACACGGATATCGTTTTCAAACTTCTTCGGCTAGTGTGTTATTCTTCTGTATTTCTTTGTTCGAAAATATTACGAAGAAATATTTTGTTTCTGTAGTACTTTATCCCTGACCATTTCCAAGCAGTATGGATGCTCCAACTCCTGTTCAACTAAGGATAAGGCACAAACGACAACTGAAAACTGAAGTAAAACCAAACAATTGTTATATCACAGATTTATAGATTTGTTAAAAATTGGCCATCCTCTATTCATTGTCCAATTGTCTGTAGTCATATTTCTTCAAAAAAGCTGAAAATTTAGTTTATTGCTTATCTTTTTAAAAGGAAGATAATTATTACTTTTGGTATATTATGGATCAATAGATAAAGAATTGCCGTTCATCAAGTTGTGAAGATGGTCATTTTTTAAAAAAATAAGAAACATAATTTCTAATTCTCGTATGCAGTTGATTTGTCGCCATTTTAGGCTGTGTATAAAATGTTTTTGAGTTTTCACATGCCTGTAAAGATATTTTTTAGAGATTAATAGGGATTCACGTTCAAGAAACTACTTAAATCCGCTCTGAAAATTAAAAATTTCATTTTTGAAGGTGATTTGGAAATAACTGGAATACTATTGCTGAAAACTCACATCACTGACAAAAGGAAGCTTCAATTCACGATTTCAAATGGCTTCTGTGATCTTCGGATTTAAATCCTTTTCACTTTCTGACTGTGGGATTTTTTTTCCAGGCGAATTTTTGTTTTTTATTTTTGAAAGCTAATACGCAAATAACTTACAACCAACATGATTTATTGATATACAGGAGGAAAAGTCAATATCCTCGAAATTAAAGCATGTCATTATAAGAAATAAGTTCATATAAACTTGCCATATTCCGAACAGTTTGCCAGATGTACAGTTTTCAAAGTTATCATTAAGAAAGATATATTATGAGGCATGTTTTTTAAATAAGTACCGTTTTGCAATAAAACCAAAACTAGTAAAGATAGTGTCAAAATTTGTTTTATATTTTATTCCTGAAACATTAAGCTATTTTTCAACATAATTTCCTTGTTTGTTTAAACACGTATCACAGCGTTATATCAGTTTTTGTATACCGATGTCATAGCAATCAGCCGCCGGTGAAGACAACCAGGTTTCAACCGCTGTTTTCTCTTCTTCGTCTGTTTCCAACGTTTACCATCGAGAAACTCTTTCAGGAAGCACATTTGTGGAACTTCCAATGACAAAATGGAAATCCTGCATCGCCTGTCTGCAGAAATTTTGATATCAACTGCGCGATTACAGAAGGTCGCCCCGACTTTGTTTCATCACGAACATTGCCACACCCATCTTTGAACAATCTCACCCTTTTACCACTTTGCTGGCTCTCATTGCATTAGGGCCCGTACACAGGAAGAGTACAAATTCATTGATAAATATGATGACAGTGAGCCCCGCAAAAGAAGTTCGAAAGCTCTGGAGTAGTTTTGTAACCTAATTGTGTGTAGGCTAAAACGTAATTCTTCAATATGTATTACTGAGCACACGCAAAATATTTCACTTAATAAATATTAGAAACATTATATATGAGGCATGTTTTTTAAGTAAGTACCGTTTTGCAATAAAACCAAAACTAGTAAAGATAGTTTAATACTTTGGAAAATAATTTTGAAAATTCTGAAATGGATAGGATTTCCTTAGTTAAAATTTTTTTATTTCATTTAAATAAATCCAAGCTAAAATATTTAATGCAAAATTATGACTTTAGAAACATTAAAAATACACATTTACTTCATCTAATTATGGATATTATCAAATTTCGTCTAAAATTAAATACAGTAAATTTTAATACAAATGTTAATAAAAATAAAGAACTAATATTATTTCATTATTCATCTACAATTTTTGATAACATTAATATTAGTAGAATACTTAATTCTTTTATTAGATCCAAATTTCCTTTGAATATATACTTAATGCCTATTTTTAAATATAATATACCAATTCGCAAATATATATGTAACTATAATACCAATATTAGTTCTAATCTAAATTTTAATTGTAATTGTAAACTATATGATGACGAATACAAATGGAATTCACATATCGTCACAGGTAATTTAAATTTTATAGACAATATTAAATTAAATTTTTTTTTAAATTTAGGTATAAATTATAGACTTCGCAATTACAAAACACACAAACAATTACTTAATATATTTACAAAAGACATAAACAATTTTATACTAAAAAATAAGTTATAAATATAACTTATGTTATCAAAATTTTATAGAATGGAAACAAAATCTTATATCCAAAATCAATAATATTCAACATCATTCATATGACAGGGTTACCAATGCTATAGATTATAAATTTAAATTACACAAAATCAAAAAAACTATATCAACATATCAAGATAAGTATATTTTCACAACTATAGACAAGGCACACAACAATTTAGCTATCATTTGAAAACAATTTTATTTTTACAAAATTAAAGAATTATTAAATGATCAAACGGTTTTTTTAAAAAATTACTAAAACTAAAGAATTTATTTTAAACAATTTAGATAAAAGTTTTTCTAAATTTCAATCGCAATTTAAAACACTTAAATATAAGAAAATTAATATCAATAAAAATCTAAATTATTTATTTTTAAATCCAAAAATTCACAAAACAGGTAAATTTAGAATGATATGCAGCACAACTAATTCCTATATTAAAGCAATCAAATATTATTTTGCAAATTTTTCTTAATAAAGTACATGAAATTATTAAAAGTAAAATTAATCCGGATTTTTATTGGCTCATTAATAACCATGATGATGTTATTAATTATGTGAATAATAACAAAATTTTTAATGTAATTACAGCAGACTTTGAAAATTTATTTACAAATATACCTTTAGATTCATTATTACAGCAAATAAAATTTTTAATTTCAGAATTTAATATTACTAATCTATTTAAAATTCCTATTAAAACATTTATTAATTTTGTTCAATTTAATTTATACAATAATTATATTGAATTTATTAATGAAATATATTCCCAAATTAAAGGTATTGGAATGGGAGTAAACTACAGTAGCATTCTTGCTAACTTATTTCTATTGGCCTTTGAATATCAATTTTGTATTGAATTCCCTTTCCAATTTAAAATTTTTAGATATAAAGACGATTTAATTATTTTTAATACTAAATTTAATATTAATTATATAGAAGAAAAAATTTATAACAACATTATTAACTTACAGCAAACCAATATTCATGCTGAATTTGTGGATTTTTTAGATTTGAAAATATATTTCAATCAGCAAATACCTCATATACAATTATTTAATAAAACATTTTTGTTTCCTTTCAAAATAAACAGATTTCACAAATTTACAAGTAATGTTAGTTTTAATTTATTTCAAAATATCTTTTCACAAGAATTAAAAAGATATCTTTCTATTAACTCTAAAATAGATGATTTTTTGAATAATTTGAATTATCTCATTAATGAATTTAAAAATAATAATTTTTCAAACAAAGTTTTAAATACTTATATTACTCGATTTCAAAAGAAATTTAAATTTCAAATTTACAAAAAATATAAAATTAAATATATTCATTATTTTATTTAATCATTAATCTTCTAAACAGGACTTGTTAAATTTTGATCATTCAAGTTATCTCATGACAACTTAGAATTAAATCCTCTATTTGAGGAAGTTTTGAGTTTGAATTGATAACTGTCATCTTTGCTTTTAATATTTTGAAGTATGTTTTAAGAAATTTTCTGTGTATGTTTGAGGAATAAATGATTTTTCTATGTATGTATGTAAAATAAGTGATTTTTCTATGTATGTATATAAAATAAATAATTTTTTATATGTATATATATGTGAGAGGTTTTTATACATATAGACAAAAAAAGCATATAATTTAAAAGATAATTTAAAAAAATAAAAAATAAATTTAAAAAAACCTAAAAAAATATTAAAAAAGAGAGCAATCTTCTTATAATAAAGCGCTTTTGTGATTTCTAAATTTTAGCTTAGTTTCAAAAATTCAACACCAGATGCCGCTGATGACGTGTTTGTATATTCGAATGTTAATACTTACACAGAAACAGCTTTTTGAAATTAATTTGGATTTTAAATTTCAGAAAGCTGTCCGGCAAATTTTATATGTTTAGTAATGTAAGTTAATTTTATTCTTATATTCTTTACATTCTGAATTCTAAATTGCAAATCATTAAATGAAATATTTGCATTACGAAACTTGAATAGGTGTCGATTCAAGTTTTGTGTATTGGATTTATATATATATATTGTGACAATACTCATATGTCGATTTATTATAACTATTAAAATATTAGGATATTAATATTATTATCATTGTAAAGACAAAAGAAATGTCAATTGAGAAAAATAATTTCAAAGTAATTATTTTGTAAAAGCTAATGGCGAAAGACTTCGTTAGGGACAGTTTTAATTATTGTCAGTGATTTTTATTTTAGTTTAGGCTTTAATTTATTTTAATTTAGGATTTTAGGAGATAAATCTTTTAAATGTAACTTATTAGGATTTAATGCAATTTAGTGTTAGAAATTTAGGTGTTTTAAGTAGTTGTGTAATTTAAGATTAGTTGAATTTAAGGATTTTAATAAGGAATTAATTTTCTTTTTGCTTTAATTAAGCTAAGTTGATTTGAGTTTGGAAATTTCCTATTCTTAGGAATTTCTTTGTGGCCATCATTCCATATTTGGAATTGTTGTAAGCATTGTAATTCTATTGGTTAATTAGCATTATCACTCCATGTGAGGTAATAATGAGGTAATCTCCCTTATTTGGGGCAGATATGCAATCCTGCTATCCGTATGGTCTGTGCGACGCGTGACGTCACACAGCGGCGCTCTTAAAGTTTATAAAACGGGGTGTTCGAGTTAAAATCTCTCTCTCTCGCCGCAGTTTCGCTCGTTTAACCTTTGCTACAATGCACCCGGCCTCGACGATCGCCGCGGACGATGTATTGGCAGCCGCGCCTCAAATTCTCGATGCGTTTGTTAGAAATAGGGTGTGTTAAATCAAGTTATCGTTAGTTAGAATAGGCAACCCGTGGATAGCCTACAATTTCTACAATTTATTTGAGCGAAACATTACTGAAGTTAATTTGCAAAATAAAGCTTGCAAATTTTGTGTTCAATGCACGTGTACACCCGTGCAGGATTCCACAAGTTACTTAGTGCTTCGTAAGTAAAATTTGTGCTTCGTAATTTGGTTACTTAGTGCTTCGAAAGTAAAATTTGTGCTTCGTAATTTGGTTACTTAGTGCTTCGTAAGTAAAATTTGTGCTTCGTAATTTGGTTACTTAGTGCTTCGTAAGTAAAATTTGTGCTTCGTAATTTAGTTATTTAGTGCTTCGTAAGTGAGAATTTGTGCTTCGTAATTCAGTTATTTAGTGCTTCGTAAGTGAAATTTCAGTGCGTCATAATTTAACTTTACGCTTCAAGAAGTTATAAGCCATAGCTTCGCCGAAGGTATTATTCTTGCAGTGTTGTGTCATGTTATTATTTTGCTGTGTCGAATAAAAATGGTTAAGTTTAAATTAATGTGGTGAATGCGTTGTGCTTCTTTGTGCGTGAACGTGAAGTGTGGCTCCCCCACGCTCCGAATGGATTGGATTAGTCAGGGCATACCATGTAACGACTTTGGAGGGGGTAGATAGAAAATTCACCGAACGGACTTTTCGGTTGGCGCCCAACAATATACCCGAACAACCCCTGAAGGACTAAATTATCACGTGGTACCGTTACATATTTGGCTTGCCAACGTAGGGCCCGACAACAACGAGGACCCGATACACGAGGCGCCCACGCACGAAGACAGCAGGACCCGATACACGAGGCGCCCACGCTCGAAGACGGCGGACCCGATACACGACGCACCCGGCCTGGTAACAGCGGACCCGATACACGAAGTGGACACGGCCCGAAGGAAGACAGCGGACTGAAACACGGAGTGGACACGGCCCACGGAGAGGTGTGTTCCATTACATGTTGTGAGGACGTATATGCAAGTTTAAGGAGTTAAGTAATTAGAATAGCAAATTAGTTTAGAGTCGTCATGAGCAATAACGGTGATTCAGACGGAAAGACGCCCAAAGACGCGTTTTCTCAGTATAGGGAGGCTGAAACCTACGCCAGCAATGGAGAAACGGACGAGCCCGAGTCGTTAGATTCTAGCTTGATGCAGCAGTTAAATTTAGAAGAGCAGGCTGCACACGTTAATGTGGCAGTGCCTAGACCAGTTCACATTGTAGCTCCCGTGCCTGAGACACTAGCTGCGGAAGCGCCGCGTAGTCCGGCAAGGCAACCAGGATTAGCAGAGCTATTTGAAGCTATGGCTAGGTTGGCCGAACAAAACACGCAATTGAAAGCTGACATAGGTGCCAAAATGGACGAACAAAACACGCAATTAAGTGCCAAAATGGAC
>JAFIDM010000007.1:10094514-10122478 GCA_023159025.1 Thereuonema tuberculata | reverse complement strand
GTGCCAAAATGGACGAACAAAACACGCAATTAAGTGCCAAAATGGACGAACAAGGTGCCAAAATGGACGAACAAAACACGCAATTGAAAGCTGATATAGGTAACAAAATGGACGAACAAAACACGCAATTAAATGCCAAAATGGACAAACAGATGGCCAAGACTAACGAGTCAATTCAGAGACTGAATACCATAGTCGAGGAGCTAGGTGTAAAGACTGGAGAAACGCTGCAGAGATTAGATGCAAAAATAAGTGAACAAAGTGCAAAAATCGATGCTCAAGAAGTAAAGCTGTCCGAGAGGCTTGAACAAGGTCTTCGAAATATTAAGGATGACGTCCAACGTACAATCAGTGAATTCAAAACGACCTTCGACGGTCGCATAGCCCAAGTCGAATCAGCAGTGCAGCAAAAGTGCGACACCTTAGAAGGCAATATTATATTAAATTTTTTTTTTGTTATTTACATATTTTATAACAACATCATGGTTATTAATTAGCCAATAAAAATCTGGATTAATTTTACTTTTAATAATTTCATGTAATTTATTAAGAAATATTTGTAAAATAATATTTGATTGCTTTAAAATGGAATTAGTTGTGCTACAAATCATTCTAAATTTACCTTTTTTGTTATTTTTTTTTGTTTGTTTAAAATAAATTCTTTAGTTTTAGTAATTTTTAAAAAGACAGATTGATCATTTAATACTTCTATAATTTTGTTAAAATAAAATTGTTTTCAAATGATAGCTGAATTGTTGTGTGCTTTGTCTATGGTTGTGAAAATATAATTTTCTTGATATATAGAAATAGTTTTTTTGATTTTGTATAATTTAAATTTGTTATCTATAGTATTAGTAACTCTGTCATATGAATGATGTTGAATATTATTGATTTTAGATGTTAGATGTTGTTTCTACTCTATAAAATTTTGGTATAGAAAGATGCAAAGATTTCAAATAAATCATTTGCAATTTAGAAATTTAGTGTGTGAAGAATATAAGAATAAAAATTGACTTACATTACTAAACATATAAAATAAGCCGATTTAGAAAGATGCAAAGATTTCAAATTATTTATTATTCTTAATTCTAGATCATGAACAAAGCAAAATTAAAAGAAAAATAGAGAAATCGTATTTTATTTCATGAACCCTTACAACACACAATTACCAAGTCTTGTAATAAAAAATTCCAGATATGAAGAAAAACGAAAAGAAGTAAAGGGGGGGGGGGGAATACAAAAGAAACTTCAAGGTCACACACAAGCGCACAGGAGCAAACAATCCAGGAAAAGAGACAACGCACTGCCCAAGAGGGTACATCACCAATTCCACAACAATGACCCAGCCTCTACCCAACGAGAGGTTTAGAGAAAACCCACCGGAACCAACCAGATTGGTGGCACAAAGAACTGATTAATTTCCGACATTTCGTTAAATGCGTTGTCTAGAATAAAACTATGTTGACAATGGGCCCCGCAGAGAAAGCTCGATAGCTCCAGAGTATTAATGTATATTTTTATGTATTATATTTATATATTTCTTAACTTAATTGTGTGTCGGCGAAAACATATTCTTTACTCTAATATTTATTGTACACTTTTTTTAGGGTTTATTATAACTTTTCAAATATTTCCCGGTCGACACCTACAAAATTTGAAGCAGATAGTGGTGATTTTTGGCATGAGAAGAAAACAATATTCCACAAAAAATTCAAAATACTGTATATTCAAATAGCTCTATCTCAGAAACTGTTCGGAATCGAACACACGCTCATGTAAACTTCTTTTTTCACTTAGAATACTCAATTCTGAGCAAGGAGTGTTCTGTAAATTGCCACTTCTATAAATACTTGATATAGGAATCATGACAAATTAATATTTTGTGATCGTTAATAGTGCTTCTTAATTACCACTTATTAAATTGTATTTATTAACGAGAATAGTTAAAACATTCTTGAAACTTTTGTGAAAATCCCTACTACTGTTCTAATCATTCAGCAATATCAATAGTCTGAACTAATCGCAAATTTTACTCTTATCTAAAACTGAAGTCAAATCATGATTTATATTCCTAAAAAATGTTTTACTTATCGTTATTTATTTGTATAAATTAAATGTTAATCGCTTGGAGGTAAAAAAAAGCAAGCTTGTCCATCAAACCCAATGGTGGAAATTAAAATGAGTTGACCTGAAGGCAATATACAAAAATTCGCTGACTATGGACAGGCCTTCTTTTTCGCCTGAGTTAGATCCCTCTGTGTAGTACTATTGCATTACTATGAAAAGAGAAATTTGTTGCATGGATGCATTAACAAAGCTTCCAGCTATATAGGAGGCACTGTCGTAGATTTGAATATTTATAATTTACGTCTGTTAACATTTCTTTAAATTACTATTAATAAAAACTACACACAACTTAAAAATAAAAATATATTTACAATAAAAAGAAGACTTTCGAATCCAACCTTTAGGGATTCATCTTCAAGCACACTGATTTTTCATTAGGTTCCAACTTATATACAATTGCACATTTACAAAATAAACCAATCAAACAACATATTCAAATTATTAAGTTGGCACTAGGATCATCCCAATCGTCAACCCCGCCAAGTGAATGGAGATTATCCGCTTATGGCACCCTCCGTGTGGAATCTGTATAACTTCAAGAAATAAAATTAAGGAAAAAAAAAATTATCAAATGACATAAAAAATCTTTCCTTATTCTTTAATAATTTTTATTAATGAGCTATTCTAGTGTTTCTTTTCTTTTTGTAGGAATTAGAAAGTTTTAAAAATTTTTTTTTCTCCCCACTGGTTTATTATCGAAAGTGAATGTTAATTGTAAGACGCTACTATTGCGGTTGTTTGACGCCAGGCGGCATTGCCCAAATAGGGGATATAATAACCGCGAAAGTTGAAACTGTCAGTTAGTTGACGCAGCTGTGATAGCAGACCGGCACGAAGATTTATGATGATGGAATGAAGTAACTCCATCATCTTGCGGTTACGCAGGGATTTCCGAGACGACGATTCGAGGGTTATCGAATCAAGTCAAATGTCAGACAGGACTCAGACAGTCCATAAGGACTAGTTACCGAGTCGAGACGATGTTTGGAGAAATTCTTGCATCGACCGAAGTCGTCTATTGCAAAGGAACGAAATTTCTGAATTTATCATTTGTTCAATAAAAGATTTGCAGGTTTTCCAAGTAGCGAAATCGCACTACTTGAGTTTGGACCTGTCCATTTATAAGCTAGACGCTTAGTGAAATTTCCCATTGATTTCCGTGTCCGAATATCACAAAGGTAGGAGAAAACTATTTTATTTCTCATCCGTGATTGTCATCGAACTAGTCTGAAGAATTTCAAGTTGAATTGTATTTAAGAGTTGATAAAGTGTAAATTGCGTTATGTAAATTAACGGCAAAAGTAGCTGTCAACTGTATTTATTTGTCAGCGGACTATTCAAGCATTTGAAGTACATTACTGTAATTTTGGCTATGTTAAATAACTGTAGTTATTTAAATAGTTGGTTTTATTAGTCAAAATTAAAAGCTGTTTAATTGTTAGATTTATCAGCTGGAACAAACGAATTGTTGTAATTTAATATCTGAGATTTAAGAGTTGTATTATTACTTAATATAATAATTTATGCAAATTTACCCATGTTACACAAGTTGTGTTTTATCATGAGAACAAATTGTCTCAAATGTATTTATTGTTTTGTTCACTACATTCCTTGTAAGTAAAACTAAATTATCTCAATAGTGAGTCAGTCAGTCATTGTAACACCAGCTCTGCTTCCGAGTAAATTCATTTTACCTTTACTTTTCAATTTCCTTTTTGATTTTTTCTTTTTGCCATTTAGCGTATTTTTGTAACCTATTATTGCATAAATATTTTTATTAGGTACAAAATAATTATAAGAATCCAATAAATTTATAAAGATAGATTCTATAGCTTCTCTTCCATGTTTGTTTTTATATTAATCTAGGACCAAATATTCCTCAAATTTACCAATGTGGCCTAAGTCATACATATGTCTTGCTATGTAAGAACCGTTCAAATTTCCTGTTCTTATACAACTCTTATGCTGGTCAAAACGTTTTTTTAGCTTTTGACCACTATTCCCAATTTAAAAACAATTACCCTCTTCGCAAGGTACCAAATAAACACATCCTTTTTTATTAATCTTGTCTTCTACATTATTATTGTGCTCGATTGGATATGTTAATTTATTGTCCAATTCACAACCTAATCTTACATCAGTGCCTTGGAAAATCTTTCTTAAACGTTTATGCAAAACAGGATGAAAAGGAAAAGCTGCCCAAATTATTCCATTTTTTTTCTTCTTTTATTTTAGAGTTATATATTTCATGAATAGTTTTCAATAGGACTGAATTTACCAACTGAAATGGGAAACCATTCTTCATGAAACAATCTTTTATTTTAATTAAACTTTCATTGAAAAGATCTTCCGTTGAACTCAAATGAAAAGCTTTCCTAATCTTTATTTTTATCAAATTAACCTTAGCACCCAGTTGGTATCGCTGACGAATAGAGAGTGATAGAATTTCCTGAAGTTGGCTTAGTGTATAACTCAGTTTCAATGTGATTATCTTTTATTTTTACCAAAACATCCAAAAAAGATAAACAATAATCTACATGGTTTAAATGGTAAATTGAACCTCTCTATCAAGAGAATTGAATTGATCCAAGATAAGATTTTCGGCATCTTTTCCTGCAATTATAAAAATATCATCCATGTATCTCTGAAAAAATTAAGTGGAATTATCAAAGCTTGTAAAAAATAAAAATTCCAAAACTGCATGGAAATTTCCGCCCAGATGGAAATTTGGTCCTAGATGAGTGTAAAAACAAACATGGAAGAGAAGCTATAGAATCTTTATTTATAAATTTATTGGATTCTTATAATTATGTTGTACCTAATAAAAATATTCAGCAATATTTATGCAATAATATAGGTTACAAAAATACGCTAAATGGCAAAAAGAAAAAATCAAAAAGGAAATTGAAAAGAAAAGAAACACTAGATTAGCTCCTTAATAAAAATTATTAAAGAATAAGTAAAGATTTTTTATGTCATTTGATAATTTTTCTTTCTTTAATTTTATTTCTTGAAGTTATACAGATTCCAACGGAGGGTGCCTTTAGCGGATAATCTCCATTCACTTGACGGGATTGACGATTGGGATGATCCTAGTGCCAACTTAATAATTTGAATTGTTGTTTGATTGGTTTATTTTGTAAATGTGCAATTGTATATAAGTCGGAACCTAATGAAACATCAGTGTGCTTGAAGATGAATCCCTAAAGGTTGGATTCGAAAGTCTTCTTTTTATTGTAAATATGTTTTTATTTTTAAATTGTGTATAGTTTTTATATATAGTAATTTAAAGCACTGTCGTAGATCTCATCGAGTCCCTTGCTGCTGTTTCTTTGACAGATTCATGGCGGTGTGCACCAAACTTCAGTTAACTTTGAGGACTGCTATTTGGACGGAGCTAAAATTAGTGGGGGTTGCTGCTCCACAAAAATTTTAGCCTATGTTTTAAAATTGTGTGAAAGGAAACATGTATAAAAAGAAAATTTATTCAAAAACTTGATAAATTTCTTTTTATACATGTTTGTTTCCTTTCACACAATTTTAAAACAAAGGCTAAAATTTTTGTGGAGCAGCACCCCCCACTAATTTTAGCTCCGTCCAAATAGCAGTCCTTAAAGTTAACTGAAGTTTGGTGCACACCGCCATAAGTCTTTGTTCATTTACTTTAGTTAGAGGTTACTTCCATACAGACTCTCAAGAAATGGTTCTATTAGTGTTTTTATAAATTCTATTGTTAAATGCCTTTCTTAACAGTTATGAATAAAAGTCAACCTATCCCATAGTAACTTTTATTTCCCATCAAAAGTCTACGATTAATTTCTATGTTAATATTGTTTGTACACTTAACACTGGTACCTAGATAGTTAAATTCCAATGCTTGGGTTATTTGTACTAATGTATTTTTCCTTAGTTGGATTAAACAGAATTTCCATAAATTTTGTTTATTTTTATAATTAATTTTGAGACCCAGTTTTCTTGCTGAGATTTCAATTTGTGTGGCTCCATCAACGACTGCTCTTTTGTATCTTCCAGTGATCAGTGGTTGTCATCTGCATAGGTGAGGATTAGTACAGCCTTGTGTAGTAATGTCGCTTTGATCTAAAGTGCAAGAGCTCTAACTTATTTTTCTAGAACAATGTTGAATAGCATACATGGAAGAGCATCGCTTGCATAATTCTTTTGTTTTTATAAAAAAGCTCAAACGACTCAACGTTGAGTTTTAACTTTACATTTCACCATCTATAAAGTGGCTTCTACAAATCTTTAAATATTCCTTCATGGCTTTTCAGTAACTTTTTGCTATCGTTTGCTCCTTCGAAATCTACAAATAAATAATACATAGATAATTGCTAATTCTTGTTGCCATTTCTGGGGTATGATCTCAGTTCTCCATAAGCAATTGGATAGGTTAAAATGTTTAATCAATATTTTTCTCTGCAAAATGAATATACACTCATTAACAAAGAAAACGACGACCTAGAAGGAATTGTCCGATGGAGACAAAAATTGGTGGAGAGGAAGATAATGTACAGAATAGAAAGTAATTAAACTTTCAGACATAACTCTGAAATAAATCATTCAATTTAAGTTACAAAATAACGAGCTCAATAAGGTGTTGGTCCACCTCTATCCTGAATGCAAGCTGCCACACGACGTGGCATAGAGTGATAAAGCTCCCTGATTGTCTCCTGCGGTACTTCTTGCCAAATTTGTTCCAATCGTCGGGCTAGGTCATCCACATTTCCTGGTGGATGCAGTCGCCTTCCCATCATATCCCAGATATGCTCGATTGGAAAGAGATCTGGGGATCTGGCTGGCCAAGGAAGTGTTTCACAAGCTGCAAGACAAGTCGTAGCAACACATGCAGTATGTGGTCTGGCATTATCTTGCTGAAAAATAAGGCCAGGGTACTGCAAAAAGATGGGTAGCAAAACAGGTCCAGAATGTCGTCGACGTACTGCTGTGCTGTAAGTGTGCCGCTGATGACGACCAAAAGGGTCCGGCTATCAAGGGAAATGGCACCCCAGACCATAACTCCTGGTTGAGGGCCTGTGTGGCGTGCAATAGTGAAAGCAGGATCGGTACGGTGCCCTGGGCGTCTCCAGACACGTCTGCGACGATCGTCAGGACACAGTCGGAAGCGGGATTCGTCGCTAAACACTATACGTCCCCAGTCAGCATCATTCTAACCGGATCGAGCCAAGCACCACTGTAATCTCGCCCGATGGTGTGCAGACATGAGTGGCAGGTGGCGTAGCGGTAGGTACAATCGTAGATGTCGCTCTCTCAGCTTTCTGTGAATGGTCATGGGGGATACTCGTGTGCGGGTCGCACGTCTGATGGTTGATAACGATTATTCAGGCTCTGTGACAGCTGATCTGACAATCACTCTATCCTCCCGCTCTGCTGTGGCCCTAGGTCGACGGCTACCTTCATGACGCTGAAATCTGCCATTATCCACCCATTCCTGCCAGCATCTTCTAATCGCCGCATCACTTCGACCCTTATGACGAGCGATTCTCCGATTGCCCAACCTGCCTCTTTCAATCCAATGATACGACCTCTTTCAAACTCTGACAGTTGCACGTAATGAGCTCGAATCCTGCAGCGAGGCAATTTTTCATTCGTTAAAAGGTATCCTAACTCGCAATGCAACAGAAATTTTGACCATCAGATTGAGAATCGCTTCTTATATACACCTGCTGAGTGCGCAGTTCCGATGCGCTATAGCTCTCGCTATTCATTCATTGGACACCAAAGTTTAATCATTTGCATGGGCGGTCCCAATGTCCTTGCATACGAAATTTCATTACAATCGGACAACTCATTCTAGGTTGGTCGTTTTTTTATTGGTAATGAGTGTATTTTGTACAATGTAAGTATTTTTGTTGAGTAAATATTAATAGTTTTAAAAGTTCAGACCCAGTGTTTTGAGACATCTCTAAACATCTTTTTCACGGTAAATTGTCGATCATCAGTTGAGTGTTGTGTTACAAGCAAACTACAAGATATTTTGTTTTCATGCGCATTAACTAATCGTGCGCATTAACAGGCGTTTTGGGATTCTACTTGTAAACACTGTGTCTGAACATGTATGTGTTCATACATTTTTAGACCATTCTTTGATTAGTTAATACACATAAAAAATTCATTCAGGCTAGTGAAGACTGTCATATGAATTTCTTTATTTTTTTTACGGTGTATTTCTTGTTTTTAGTTTTGACTTGGAGGTTCAATATTTTTTCCTACTTCATTAATAGTATTTTTTATTATTGTTACATATATATTAAATAAATCGTGAAATAAAACATTTACTAAAGTGAACCTCAACTTCGTAGCAAATTCCAATACTTAAAGCGTATTCGAAAGCTAACAATTTGATTCTATCTGAAAAGCTACATTCATTATTGCAATATGATATTAGGATTCCCGTGTGTGTGTGTGTGTAATGCTCTCCACAGCATAAACTGGGACTAAGAGCTACATGAATCATACCTAGTTGGACTAATCATGGTCTTAAGGTTTGGGTAAAAATTCAACTTTTAGTCCAGGCCATCTCAGATTTAGGTTACCACTGAACAGGTCAGAAAAATAATAATATTTGGATGAAATGGTGTCATATCTATACTGAATCAGCTATTCTCAGAATATGAAACCCTTGACCCAATGTAGCCGCTTCCGGTTCCGTATCAGTGGGATTGCTTCGGCAGCAATACCTGCAATCAATTTGAACGTCAATGGTGAACCGAGGACGCAGTGACAGAGATAATACTTGACCCATGAATTACAACGGTTTGAGTTTTGCTCGTCAATCAATGGTAGTATCAATTTTAACAACGCAAGCATTTGATAGAATGAAAATTGTGCGGAGTGGCTGGGTTTTTGTTTACTACAGAATTGTGAATTGAAGTGTTTTTAATATTGACGCAGAACAAACGTGATACAAAAGAATATGAAAACCTGATTCTAACAACTTTCATATCTTCTAAATATTAGTGACTTCACTTTAACGTTTTCAAAATATTTCAGATTATTTAGAATCAAAAATACAGTGAAACCTCCGAATAGCGGACAGTCACGGGACCGGAAGTTTCGTCCGCTATTGGGAGGTGTCCGCTATTGGGGAGGACTATCTTTTTTTCAATTTTTAGTTATAGCATGTCATTTAATGAAAAATTACATACAATCTTAAATTTCTACAATTAACATTGCCCTATAAGAAAATATGAACAATTGCAATCTGTTTACTATTTTCCATTTTAAATGAATGCTAATCCATTAGTCTTACTTAAAATAATAACAAAATTAATTACAGTATTAATTTTGTCATTATTTTAAGTAAGACAATGGATTAGAAAATTAATTTTATTAACTAAAGTAATCAGTTAACAGAGTTTAACATTTCTTTTTTGCATTGAAAACATGTTTCTCAATATGAATATTTAAATCCTTTAACTTTGCAAGGCCTTCAGAGTCCACTTTGCTTCCAATGCCTTTTCTTGCAATAACGGCCCACTAACGGGAATGTTTTTTGCTCGTGCAGCACAAAACTAATCGAAGACAACAGAGTCGATCGCACTTGTCTCCGTTTCCGAACTTTGATGTGTTTGGAGTTTTCGTTGGAGTTCGTGATCCATAATTTCAAAATTTCCTCTGGACACTACGCATTACTGTAGCCTGAGCAGTAATATATACACTATAGAACTACCCCAAAACCCATGGTTTGGCACACCTTTGACCTTGAGACATCCGTTTGTCCTTGAGAACGATGTATAATGAGCAAAAGAGTTTGGTTAATCGAGAAAAAATTTTTGGTACGCTTCGAGAATCAACGTTTGTACTGAAAAAACAAGGATAGACATTATCTTTGAGACTGAATTTTCGTATCCGTTGAGTAAAATGTTTTGTTCGTAACATCGAATGATAGATTTCGTGAACAAATAGAATTGTTTGATATAGTTTTTTTATTCTTTAGAACCGAACGAAAAATCTTTTAATGTTGTCTTCGAGATGAACTTGATAAAAAAAGAGGGGATTCCCGTTATTGAATTGAATTTTCTATTTTATTTTTTGTTTGAATAGATATGGATAGAGATTTTAGGAATGATTTAGTATTTGAAAGTAGTTAATTTGGGATTATTTTTTTTATATGAAACTGTCTACAGATAGAAATTATTTGAGTTCTCATTTAGAAATGATCTTATAGTTTAAGTGGTTAAAACGCAGATATATTGAATTAGCTGGAGAGTTGGTTTCAATAGATCTGAGATTCCAGGGTTCGATACCGGGATGAGATTATTCTTTTTCTTATTTTTGTTCTCTGTAAGCTTATTTTAATATTCAATTTTATTTAAAAGAAAAAAAAAAACAAAGACAGAATTTTTTGAACAATATAAACTGTTTTATTTACGAATATGCAGAAAATGATTTTACGATTTTTCACTTATGATTTAGATAAGAGAGACGTGCAGCATTGACAACAACGATGTTCAGAGGATACTCGTTCTGGATGATGTTTGGAGATAGGAAACAATCGTTTGTGCACTAGCTCCTTGACCAGAGCATCGTTGACTGTTTTGTCCGATGTAAAATGTGACACTAAATTGTTCATGGATTGTCCAAGACATCGAGCCCTGACATAAAGAAGACAGTATTCTCCGCAAACTGTTGAAAATGGTCCTTGTAAAGTAACGTTGTTGGACTGAATGAATCTTGAATTCTGGCGTAGAAATCGTCGCACATAAGGGTTGCATGAAGGTAGTCTGTAGGAATCGAAATATTCTCCCAGGCAATGCTCGAAATTAAAGAAAATACAAATTCAATGACTGCCAGGTTCTGTATGTTTATCCAAGTTGACGACGAACAGTTGTTTGGTGGCACGTTGGGGCAGTTTATTGCAGGGGAAAACACCAGCAAAATATTTCTGCGTTTTGGGATGGAAAGAGAGACGTTGAAAAATTTCGAGGTATGTTCATGACTAGTCGAGAAGAATGTTGCGAGCTGTATCAATTTCGAGAATTTTTTGAAATTCTGCATATACAGTCACATTCACTGTTTTGGGGAGCGCCTTCTGAAACGTTAGGTTGATTCACACTGTGCCTTGATGAATGAGTTGCAGATGGTCCTCATTGGCCAGATTGTCCGGGCTAAGATCAAAGGCAAATAAAGTATTCCCTTTGTAACTAATGTTTATAACTGAGTGAGAAGTCTTCGTTGGAGAGAAACTTATTGGTAATGGTATGAAGTGAGAGGTAACTGCGAACGTAAGTGTTTTTCTCGAAGTCAGGCTTCAGAGGGTGATGGGGAACATTCTTTCCGTCGATGGAAATATTAATGTTGTTGATACGAAAATGATGAAAGTTGAAAGGATTTTCTTTGAATGATCCATGGAACGATGTATTATCAACGAGTCCGACAATGACTCTCTTTGGAATTTGTCCGATGAAGGCGTTATCGATGGAACCCTGTAAGTTGCCCTGGGGTAGAGAAAAACTTTGCATTCTACACGATTAAGGGGATATTTGGCTGTGGTGTCGAGAAAAGATTTCGAATGAGAAATGAGAACACTGGGTGAGATTTTAAGGTTTTCTAACAAACATAGAGGCATGTTCGATATGAATTTTGTAGGAAGGAACTTCGGGAGAGAGCAGACCGAATGAATTTTTGTTTTGAATCATTCGAATGCGAAGATCGACATTATTGAGTAAGGGGAGTTTCTGCTGGAATAAATCGCAATGGAGACGTCCCAATAGATCGACTGTTTTATCTTCTTTGAAGAGTTCGTATTGCTTTTTCAGTCCATCGTTTGTGCTGGTGGCAGGATCAAGTTCATTAAAGGTACCTGGACTGTCCTGGTACCAACCCGAAGCAGTTAGTTGCGAATCTTCTACATCTTGACCAAAATTTAAAAAAGTTTCAAAGTAAGCTCTATAACTGTAGCAATTATCGGAGTTCGAAATGAGTTTATCATTTAGGTAGACATCGATTTGACTGAAAAGGGAATGAAGAATGAGGTTGGCAACACTTACTTTGTCAGCAGCTGCAATCGCTTCATTGTTGACTCCTTTGACAATTCGAATTTGTAGGTGAAGAAGAGTTTGTGAAAGATCCAAGTATTCCTCAGTTGCACCATTCACTAGAAATTCGATCGGTGCGCTGTCACTCAGTGATGAGATGGGATAAAATTCGGTATCTAAAGTTTTATCGATATAAATTGTTGTTGGGGATACAGCAAAGAGGTCTAATTGATTGTGAAAACATTTGCAGCTCTTTGGATTGGAGAATTGCCCGGAGGATGCCATTACGCTAGCGATTGAAAAATGTCTCCTGACTTTTGATGACGATGGTATCTGCGCATCTTACGTTGTTGTTTCCTAGAGAGAGTTACTGCATTTCCACCACTGCGTTTCCGTTTCCTTTTTGCGGTTCCTCGTCGAAACGCTGCAGATGAAAGAATATCATCGATAGTTTCCCGAAATCTCGTTTTTGCGTCTTCCTTAAAGGGTGTTCCCTCTTTGATATCGTCTAAAAGTCGAGTTCCACCACGCGAGGCCGACCGTCCTGCAGTGATGGCTGTTTGTTTGAGGAAAGGTTGAACTCATCGCAAGAGAGAAGAGAACAGGCCTCCAAACCCGTGGCCACGCTGATATCGACGTCCAACAAACACTGGTATTTCGCCATGACCTGCTTGGTTAGCATAATATTGATCACATTTTAAAGGGTCGCAGTAATAGGGAGTGGGGAGACGACGAACCACTGTTTGTTTTTAGCGAATAGAACGAAAATGCAGTTGCACTATCACTCGTCCTCTCTCAAAGGGAATTGCAAGTCCTGCATCATCGCGCAGATGAATAGAAATAGTTTCGAAAGAATGACGTAGTAGAGGTCGATAATTGAGATTGGTGTAGGATTCCGTGATGAGATCTCCGTCATTGCTTCGAACTTGGACCATGCGTAGCAGTGGAGCCATTGTGTCTCCGACAACGCTGCTTTCCACAATATCTGAATAAATATAGATACTATAAAATCCTCCGTACAGATCGAGGACTGAAAGTGCTTCTCTGGTTTGGTAGAATTCTTGTTCTCCTCCTATGATATCCGAAAGATGTTTCGAGAGGTGCAATTGATAGTTTCCCGATATGTGTACAGTGACTTTGCGAGAAAAGGGATTGTAAGAAATTCGAATTCCTGTTTCCTCATTGTAACGATGTTCGATAACATAGTTAACAATTTTAGTAAACTGCTCCGGATCTGAATAATGACCGGGAGCAATACTCAAAACATTAGTCTCTGGAGGGTTGGCGATATCGATGTTGATTTTAAGATAAAAAGAGTGAATCGAACTTGTATTAATGTTCGTCGATTTAGGAGGTTGTATATCTCCAACAGTCTCTCGAATAGTGATGAGGCTAAGAGAGGGATCTAATAAGTCTCATTGGGATTCTAGTACACTGATGTCAAATCCTAAAATTTCAGCCAACGATTCTGGCAAAGTGACTTCCGAATTTCGAGGGATGGAGAGGACGGCAGTTTGGGTAGCATCATTGCAGACGAATGTAACGTATTGGGGGGTTGTTGAAATGTATGAATGGCAATCATTCGTTGAAAAGTTTTAATCTTGCCTTGCGTGCTTCTATAGTTTCGTCTAAGAGGTAACTGGACTAAAATGGAGGGATTTTTGGTAATTGTAAAATTTCCTCCGAGCTCCGAAACATTGTGCCATGTATGAGGATACTGAATTTCAGTAATTGAACATTCGTAACTATCATTCAGTTCTATTCGTTTTGGAAGTTTTGTAGTGAAAGAGGTATGTGTATTGTCTGGGAAATAAAGAGCAATGGAATTACTCGGTAAAGTAATGTAAAAGTTATCCATACCTTGTGAGAGGTTGAAGAGTCTTTGCATCAATCCAGCTATCAAATTCGGGACTGTAGCTGAGCCATCGAACTAGGTACTGCTTCGAAGATCCCCGACCTCGTTCGTCTAGAATTTTCTCCACGGGGTAATGAGAGTGATATGGTTTCAGAAATGCCTGTAATTCTAACGGATAGAAGGTTCCTTCAATGATTTCTCCCTTATCATCACATAGAATATAAACTGGAGGATTTCTTTTCACAACTCGATCGATTGTAAAAACCTCTTTTGACCAGTGGCCTGTATATCCATTAGCAAAAGCTCTGCGTACACTGCTAACACGTACTCTGTCACCGGCTCGGAGGATCGAGGAGGAAGAGGCGGAGGCAGCGGCGGGAGAATCATAGAGGTTTTTCCAGACTTGTGATTGGTTTGCCTCGCTGACATCATTGGGAGTCATTTTAATGCTGCGATGATACGTGATGTTATACGCCTCTACTATATCCTCGAAAACATCGATGTATCGATAACTTCCACTGTAATAAAAATATCTAAGCATCAACGATTTTAAAGAGCAGTGAAAACGTTCCACAATGGCAGCTTAGTTTCAGAATGAGTTGTGAAAAAATGAATGTCATATTCTTTTAAAAGATTCTGAAATTTACGTTTTAGAAATTCCTTACCTTTGTCTGTCTGTAGAAAATCTGGTATTCCCATTCTGCCTGATTCGAGAAGTGATCTAAAACCTTCTGTAACATGATTTGAACTATTTGATTTTGAAGGAATGACGAAACACTGTTTAGAAAACGATAACTGTCAGTAGGAAATTATATCCGTCATTGTAACGACTGAGCGATGTGAGATCAACCAGATCGCTCTGCCATTGCTGATGAGGACCTCCTACCATAATTCTATTTCTCGGGTAACGATATCGATCGGGACGAAACAGACTATACGTATCGATGAATTTCAGCCAGTCCTTTACTTGTCTGATAGTGATATTGGGACGAATTTGTTTTGCAGCTCTGTATAATTTGGCAATCCAAGGAACTATATTGTTTTGGATCAAAGTAGATTTCACGAAGAAAAGTGTCAATATTCTTTGAAATCTTCGTACGTTTTCCAACGCTGAAGACTTCATCGAATGGAGGGGAGACATCGGTGGCCGATGTCGATGCTTTCGTTTTCTTGCGACGGTGGGACGGAGATGGCTCGCCTTCAATATCGATGACTCCGCGAGGTCCCGATACGTCTAAATCTCTTAGTTTTGTTCTGAGACGTGCCGATTTCCTTTGGCGCATTATATCCCGCCACTCTTTCACATTGCCGAAATAATCTTTTGTGACATTAAGATCGATTAGAATTTTTTTGAATTCTGATCAACCTCTCGATTTGGGATTGTCAAAACGTGCTGGTCGTGAAATATAGTTGATTAATTCCACGATGTTAGTACCCGGAATTCTCTTGTTCCGAACAATCAGTTCTCCACTCGATGGATGCAACTTCAGTTCATGGTAGGATTTCAACTGTTCGAATAATGCTTGCCCTTTGTTACGATAGTTTTTGGGAAGAATCATACGCAGCATACAGTCCCTAGATGGGGTGACTTCTTTCTCTTCTTCATACGTCGTCGTCTCACGATCCGTTGCGCCCCCCAGGGCGCGGCGGCGGCGGCGGCAGGATGGACGGTCTGATTTTCCACCATCGATGATGGAGGAGGATGATGGAGTTATCGAAAGAAGACTCGGTATTTCTGTTGTAAATCACTGATGAACTTCGATTTTACATCGTCCGGAAGCTTAGGATTAGTCAGTAATAGATTCTATTCGGACTTCAACGATTGTAGTTTTTGAAATAGGGGTTGATGTATATCAAATCTTTCAGACGGTGCCAGTCTCTATTGAACCATTTCCTCGGGTAAGACGATTAATTTTTTGAGTGTGTGTACATAATCCACGTCCCAAGACTGAACCTAGTAAGCCTCCCAGGGCTGGAATTAAGAAAGGAAGAATGCGCCACCCGTCTGCACCAGTAGTCGTCTATGGCTCTGCACACTCTGCTTCGGCTGTACTAGGGCTCTCAATGTCTTCTTGTATTGTTGGAGTTTACGTTTTTGACTGGGAGTGATCGAAACAGTTCATTCAAAACGTTCTTGATGACTTCGCAAAGATATCGTATTAAATCGTCAGATCCGTAACGGAGAACTCCTTCGAGTAGTGGAGGACTTAAGGATGGAAATGCTTGGAGTAACTGCCCGTATTTCATAAGACAGTGAGGCGATCCTCTCCTCATGATGGTCTGATGACGAATGAGATGCTTCATCCTTAGGAATTATGGATCGAATAGATGGTTAAAGGGTGTCGGGAAATATTCCCGTACGAATGCGAAACGTATCTCGTGTTTCAGGTTTTACATCGATGAATAAATATCCAAACGGTTTACTCGTAGCGTCTTTGTAGGCTTTGAGGAAAAGTTTTTTGTTTTCGGGAAACACTTGTCTCGCGAAGCTTCCGGTCACAAATGTTCCTAAATAAAATGAAGTAATGGGTATTTAACGAGATTGTTCTATGCACTTTGTCCTGATAGAAACGATTCTGCACTAAATAGATAACGCTGATGTTTTTATGATGACTGTACTTCGTGAATAATTGTTCAACAACTTCCTGGAATTTTGAAGATCCCATAAGATCATCCAAAATAAGTAGCTTTCGTTGAAGGGTGTTTAGAGTCTGTAGTTTCGGGATACCTTCAAAGAAGTGCACGAAACTCGAATATTCCGACATCCATTATTGATAAACTCTGTAGTACCAAACAGTTTTCTCGGTTACCGATTCAATTAAAATATCTCTGTAATACAAAAGTTTCTTGACCAGTTCGGTTTCACTGCAAGATGTCGCTCCAGCTATCAAACAAGTGAAAGGGTGTTTTAAATGGATCGTATTCTTTTCCACAACTTCCATCGTTCTGTCTGCCTGCTGCCTTCTCCAACCAACCAGACAAATCGCATGATCCTAAAAAAAATCCTTTCTAATGAGTTAAGCATTTACAAATAAATGAGACTGGAGTGAGTAAACGTTCAAGCATTTTTTTATTTAAGCTTTGGATGAAAAAATATACAAAATAAAACTTATACGATGTTTTATTAAAAAAAAAAGTTAAATAGAATATAAAATGACTAAATGTTTTTAAAATTGGTATTACATGCTCTTTTTTTTTAAAGTACATATGCATAATATCTTTTGTCTGACATTTTTTCAAAAGCCATAAAGAATTGTAATAAGTTTTGTAGGGAGTATAACACGTTTGTCAAAAATTGCTGTGTACATTTTTATTTCGGTTCTACTCACAATCTTTCTATCATCAGTTCTTGCAATCTTATGTTTGATTCTTACAATCGCTTCAGCAGGCACATCGCCATTTATCAATTCACGGACCATCTTTTCCATCAGATCTAAATCTATATATTTCTTTGTTTCATACGGTAAATAGAATCCACGAATTTTAATGACGATGAAGGAAGGTTCATCGGGCATTGAGGATTTCATAATTTCGAATGCATAATTTTTAGGTCCAACGGTACAAAATCTTGTTATCATATATTGTCCGCCAAAATCTTTTTTAATTTGGTCTGACCTATCATCTAATATGTTTCCAGCAACAATTGAACATTTACATTCCTTCTTGTGAGTAAAAACACAGAGTCGTGTCAGTGTACATGCAAACACCTCTCAATAATTCCATGTAACTGAGAATTTGTAAACGGGCATGGCATGTAACAAAAGCAGCAAGTATGAGATTTGTATGACCACCATTTGGAAGAACTTCGGTATCATCTTTCCACTGTATCTGAGCGATCTTATTATTATTGAAGAAATCAACGCTACTGACTGTTTTGGTATCATCATTTAACAATTTAAAGAACTCTTTCGGATCATTTACAAATTTGGTCTGCATTCTCTGTACTGATTGAGCCAGTTTCCCATAAAAGCTTTTAAGGCATGTCTTGGCCAAATTCCTCAGAGGAAGGTTTTTTTTAATATCTCTGTAATCTAACTCAATCCCTTCTTTTTCAACATAATCTTGAATGTAATCCTTCCTCTGTTCATCTGTGATACAATTCGAAGGAAATCCTTCGCTGCTTTGTTTGATCTTGATAAACATGTTTATATAGTCCGTAAACAATCCTCCAGAACGTTTTTGACGGTTGTATTGTTCTGTCACCGGAAAATCCATACATGATATAGTTACAGAATTTTATAGCCACGTTCCAGAGCATACTGTACTTCGAAAAAAACCCATGTTCCTAAAAGACTTCTGGCCTCATCGTCGTGAGTGCATCTAATTTTTTGATTTTTTTTCTCTCCAGACATGTTCGGCAAAGAGGGAAGAACAATTTCTTTTCAAATCGATAGGGCAAAACTGGATGAAAAAGTCCTTTTGGCAGTACAACTTTGCATTTCATAAGACCACAAAAGTTTGATATATTTGTACTCGTAAACTTATTTAAAATCTGAGGGATACCTGCATAATATCTTCTATATTTCAAAACGTAAGGATAGAGGCTTAGAATGTCAAAATACCTAATAACTTCATCGCCGTTAGCATTATGTAAAAGCCGTATCACTTCTACTCTTCCTCCGAAGTAAGCATCTCTCGGATTAATGGGGAATACAATCGCGAATTGCTTGACAGTCTCTCTTAGTTCATCATTTTCCTTTAGCATCCTATTAAATTGGCATTCCCATATTTTCTCGTAATCAAAACCGTGAGAGCGAAAAGAGTTTTCCTTTTCCAATGTTTGCTCGTACAGTTCCTGCGTAGTACAATGTGAATGCGGATGTCTAAGACCTCTCTGTTTGTAGCAAAAAATACAACCATGGAAAAAACATCCATAGAATTCGAAGACGAGTAAGAGTAGGTGCGTGATACCCTTCCACAAACCATCGATCCAACAATTTTCGTTCTTTCGAATTGCCTGCATGCTCAATGGTGATATTTCTCTGAGACTCAATTAATGAAAGCCATTGAAGAGCCACTTTCGAATACTGTCTGGGAGATCGAAATCCCACTTCAGAAATCAGGGGAATGATGTTTTCTTTAAGAAATAGAGATCTAAACATCTTCATGCATGCGTCAGAAATAGTAAAGCTATTTCGAAAGGGGCAGTGGGCAGTAACTTTGGCAAACAAATCCCTGAATTTCAAACAACTAGATCTGCACACCGCTGATACAATATTGGATAATCTCTCTTCTAAAATCAAAGGTTACATTGTCTTGAGTTTTATAGCACTCACCGAATTTTTGAAAATCCTCTGGCTTCATTGAGTGAGGATTATAATAAGGAGATGCTGGTATCGGTCCTACATAGTCGTAATTCTCTCTTTTGTTTGAAGAGATATGGAAAATATCCCTTCTTGATAAATGGATTCTCGATCTCGAACATTTTAGGAAGTGTAGCCAGGCTAGTTGAAAAATAAGGAAAGGAATCGAGGAAGTGAATCTTTCCAATTTGCATGTATAATATCTTGTTGCCATCAAATATAAGCTTTGGTTTCAGGTTGTTTTGAATGAAATATTGCAAAATGAAATGGTTGTCATAGCCCTTGGAATTATGTCCAATAAAAGTAACTTCTACATCGTTGTATTCTTTTAAGAACCAGCTACAAAATTTATCACGAGCTTCATCCCGAAGAATGTTCTCAATTTCATCCCTGTATGGGGAGCACAATTTAAGCAATATTCGCTCGTGGTTGTTCTACATATGTCACAAGAAATCTGCACTACGCAAAGATTCACAGAATGCTCCACGATCTCATCACCGTGTTTGTCTTTATCAATCACATCTTCCATCCGACATTCAAAATCGTAAAATACGAATCGTGTTTTTAATATCATCATCAATTTTAGGGAGTTTGATTACTTTCATAAAACAGTGATGATTTGATTCAACATACATTTTGCAGTTGTTGCAATAGTTGAAAAAGCACAAATGGGTTTTTTTAGAGAACATATCTCTTTCTCTATTACATCGTCCTCATTTCACAAATTGCTCACAGACAGTGAGTTTCATAGTACCCTTCGAAAAGGAAAGAGCCTTATGATTTTCAAAACATTGAGGATTTTTAAACCAACGGCGACAATATTCGCACTGATGCCATTTTTCAATATTACAATTGCCTGTATGTTTACATACCCAACAGTAAAAAGTGCAATGATGACTGTTCTTTCTCCAATATTTTTTTAAACACTTTATGCAGAAATAGGGTGAGCCGTAAAATCCAGCTAATTTTGTTATCATGGCAAAATGAGAATCGTACAGATACAGATAAATTTTGCACTCATTCTCAGGACCTACAGAAATTGGCTGGTCTTCATCGTCTTTGGAAATCACATATATCTGAAATTTGCTGTTGAGATAATTCTGAAACTGCTGTACCTCCTCTAAGCCTGCGAGTGCTCCAATTTTAACGGAAGCTTTTTTTATGTAGCGCCAATGCACGTTGAAACTGGACAGCTCGGCCAAGCACAATGGATTTTTTCATCGAATCATTTTCAGCAATTGCAATAGCTGTCACCAAAGCATGTGCCAGACATGTTCCATCGTTTGTGTTTTTAATTTTAATTATTGATTTCTTTGCTCTGAGCCACTCGATGAAAGAAACATTACTCTTTTTCTTATATCTACCACCAGCTGGCATAAGTACTTTAACAATTTTGACTCTTAACTCTTGATTGAAAGTAAGTACTTTGTTGGACTGTGCCAAGCGTTCCAACAATGCAATAATTTGATCAACGTTAAATGCATCTCTTCTTCTGAAAGAGAGCCAGGCTGGGCGTTCAAAAGAATTGCTCTCAATCGAAATTCCAATCATGTCTCTTTCACGCGAGCCTTCCAACAATCTGTTCATGAGATACATAAAGAGCATTTCCACCAATTTCATTACAGGAATCTTTTCTAAATTCATCGAATGGATTTCATCAAATGTAGGAATCCTCATCGATACTTGAAATTCACTGCCTTCTGAATGAAAGCGTCGTACCGGGCGGCGTACGACATTTTTTATCTGAATCAGTTTTTCAAAAAGTGAGACCTTACTTTGTTTTACTATTTCATAGAGGGAACTAGAATCCGACTCCCAAAGGTCTCTTAAAATTACGTCCGATGCCGAGCTATCAGTGATATCATCACTTTCCAATAGATTCAAATTTACACCCGAAGTTGATGGTCGATTCAAATCCATAATTCTATTATGTACATAAGCATTTATAAAAAATACAAGCGAGCAAAAGTCAGACAAAAGCAAATTTGTAAATAAAAAAAAGCATGTATTTACCTCAACATCTTTCTTTTCTATTAGTATGTAACCATTTGTCCATCTTGGATAACGTTCTCGGACCCTCCGATTTCGTTAAATTCCTCGTCAGACTGCCCTTGATAGAATCTCTGTCTTGCATGGACGTCGAACTCCTTGTGGTTTCTTCGTCGCCTTCGGAGGGGTGCTGCTCCGTTTCAATGATGAAGATGGCAAATCGTCTCCGTCCTCCAAGATATTCTCTTTTTAAACGTAGAGAGAGGGCTTCGATCCCACTCTTAATTTCTTTGGAGAGATATCTTTTCAGAGTTTCGAACATCGACTTGCTCAAGGAGATCGAGGCATCATAGTAAGTAAAGATAAATTTTACTCCCGACTTTTGAGAATATCTAATTTCGAGTTTTCTCCCCTCAGTAAGAGAAATTATGGCACCTACTGGAGTTGTATTGGATCCCTTCTTTACGCTGTTTTGGCCGGAAATCTCCACTTGCTTCAGCACGTGAGCAATTTGTCCTATTCTCTGATGTAGAATGGCCACATCTTTGGGATTCAGGATGATGCCATCCTTCGTCGCTACCAGAGAAGATCCAATTTTAATGTATTTTCGAATGTGTATATGCACTGCTCGCTTAAATATGCATGCCTGGACAGACACCTCTTCCCAAATGGTATGTATGCTCTGGGAGCTGTGTTCCAGGAGCTAACTAGAATTATGAAAAAAGAAAAAGCAAACCTAAACATTTCAATTAATCTCGGAAAATCTTTTTTAGATATTAATCTTTCAATAACAGCAATAAGGAGAAAAAAGAAGCATAGGTTATACTTACATCAAAAAATTCTTCGGCCAAATCGATCTCGATCATAGAAGATGCAGCCATCCTTCAGTGGTCAGGAACAGGATAATTTCTGTAGATCGAGTGTGACTTTATATACAGTTTTGAATGTAGGACAACAGAGTCTTATGACCATCCTACAACTTCTCTGTGATTGGTTAACAAATTATGCAGCCATAAATTTTCTAAGTAGATTTTTTAAAACTAAAAAGTTATGCAACTATTTTCAGATTTAGTAAATAGTATCATTAACTGTTTTATTTTTTTGGTGCATTATTGCATCACTGAACTAGAATTTTTGAGACACGACTATCTAATTACATTTTTTCTTGAGTAGCTTATGAGAAACTTGCATCCATCCATTTCTCAAAAGATTTGATGATCTCAAGAAATACAGAACTGTTTAATTTATTTTTTTCTCGCAGAAGATTTTGGGAAATCGACAGAACAAAGTGAAACTCATCTATTTACGAATGGATTATATAAAATCAAATATCTCAAGATAAAGAAAAGCATTATTAGAATAATAAATGTATTAGTCAATAATATTATCCTTCTATTTAGGAAAGTGAAACTTATCTATTTACGAATGGATTATATAAAATCAAATATCTCAAGATAACGAAAAGCATTATTGAGAATAATAAATGTATTAGTCAATAATATTATCCTTCTATTTAGGAAAAATCCTAAACGAAAATTAACTTTTCACATCATTCAGTATTAGGTATTGATATTTTGCATTGAAATGAACTTTCCTTCAAAACGATTCGTTACTTTATGAGTATCAAAATATAGAAAACAAAGAAGATATAATATCTCTCTAAATTAACAATAACAACAAAAATAATACATAGAGATTTTGATTGTCGAGTAAGAATCTCTTTTATTTTCGAATAAAAAAAAGTGTCATCTGTTTTTAACCAAGCAGGAAGTCATATTTAAAATTAAAATTTAAAATGGTGGGAATGGAATTCGGAAAACATTCTCTTCTTAATAAGGTATCAGATTAGCGGAAAAACAAGAACTCTCTCTTCACAAAATAGTTTTCAGAAAAAAAATAATGCCACCATCTATTCCACATCCCGGATGTAGAATTAAATAATTTGATCTCCTGAGAAGATCGTACTCAGCCATCTGTTGGTATTGTTTTTAAACAAATCAGCTACACGCACATTATTTTTCATTTCCGTCGCACATTGCGCTAATTTCATTTCAAACTACAGTCGGTTACAGAAGATCTCCAAACCTCGTGAGGGTAAGCAACAAGTTCATATTCAAAACTTAATCTCTGTCACTCAGAAAAATGTTTCAAGTTTTTACTATACGAATCTTAATGAACTTTTAACGTTCAACTTATCAAATTTCGAAATTATTAATTTTCGGATTTATAATGAAGAAAATATAATTAAACTTCATTTTACTAAAATTGTCATGATTTTCGAACCAATTCAATCGAATACATGTTCTTCGAGTGACGGAGAACTAGCGGACAGTTTAGAAAATGAATTTAATGTAGAAGATGAAGTCCAAAATTCAGCAGTCAGTTCGACAACAAATTAAGATAAGCTTTTCTATTGCATATATTTCATTTCTCTAAATTTCATTATCAAACAATTCTATTTGTTCACGAAATCTATCATTCGATGTTACGAACAAAACATTCTACTCAACGGATACGAAAATTCAGTCTCAAAGACAATCTCTATCCTTGTTTTTTAGTACAAATATTAGTTCTCGAATTAACTATATAAGATCATCCACACAAATAAGAAAAATATAATTTATAAATCAAGACGTAATAACAGTGACATGTTTCGAAAATTCATCGTCAGACTGTAAATAAATATAAAAATAAAACGGAAAAACATAGGCTTATAACTGCCCCACAATACAGAACATCGTAAGTAATTAACAATCATTTACATAATAATTAAAATTAACGCAAGTTATAATCTAATACCCCTTTGATAGATAGTTCATTATTATAACAATTGGTGGTTTTAATAATGATTGACTTGAAGAATTTACGCAAGTAATCGACTTTTGTTGGCCATAAACAATTGGCTTGTTTGTCATAAGCCTGTGTGCGATATCTCTCTGATGCCTTGCCGTTAGATATTTGAAATCTCTTTTTTAATAGCAGTACCATGCACATTCATTATTAAAACCACCAATTGTTATAATAATGAACTATCTATCAAAGGGGTATTAGATTATAACTTGCGTTAATTTTAATTATTATGTAAATGATTGTTAATTACTTACGATATTCTGTATTGTGGGGCTGTTATAAGCCTATGTTTTTCCGTTTTATTTTTATATTTATTTACAGTCTGACAATGAATTTTCGAAACATGTCACTGTTATTATGTCTTGATTTATAAATTATATCTTTCTTATTTGTGTGGATGGTCTTATATAGTTAATTATATTATTACACACACTATGAATAATAATTGATTCTCTAAGCGTACCAAAAATTTGTTCTCAATTAACCAAACTCTTTCGCTCATTATACATCGTTGTCAAGGACAAACGGACGTCTCAAGGTCAAAGGTGTGCCAAACCATGGGTTTTGTTCTATAGTGTATATATTACTACTAGCCTGATTCTATTGCTTTTGAAAAGCAACACAAGATCGTTTATTTTATATAGAATGTTGTCCGTTATTGGGAGTGTCTGCTAATCGGAGGTCAATACATGGAAACGTCTATATTAAGGGACTGGGGAATAAAGAATTGTCCGCTATTGGAGGGTGTCCGCTTTTCGGGAGTGTTCGTTAGTGGAGGTTTCACTGTTTATTCAAAAATACTATATTTATAAAACGATTTATCTTTACATGTAAAATCAAAATGATTTTTTTTTACAAATTTATTTATATCCAATAAAAGTAATGAAAAAGGTTTAGTGTGCTACGGGATGTAGCAAATGTAAGTGCTTTGCAAAGGTAAAAAGCTTGAGAATCGCGGGCTGAAAATAATTTATGATCAGCGGATTTACAAGTGGGAATTGTAAATATTTGTTATTTCTATGAACTTACGTAGTTCATAGAATCAATCCAGACCTATAGTTCAGTTCATAAAGAACAGCTTTTGATGACGTAATTTTCGTTATAGATTGATGTCTCCAGGAGATAACAGCGTCATCTATTGCTACAATCCGTACATTTGATCTTATAATCATTAAAAAAACATTCTGGTTTTTGTATTTTCTACACTTACGAATACATAATAATAATTAAAATTGGAATAATTAAAAACATTTCACAATATTCCCCCTGCGTGGCTGGGCAAATTTTGTCCTTTCTTACGCTTATGTGATCTTATGCTTATGTGGTCACGCTTATGTGATCACAAAACGACGCCATCTTGGACTGACTCGGAGGTCAAGTTGATGACGTCATGACTGGTGACTTTTGTTCCAGACAAAATCGATCGCTACATAATTACCATATAGGACAAACCCTTCTTTTTAGAAAAATATTGTAGTAAAGATGACTCTTTAACATAGTCGTAATTGTCATTTGAATAAGGAAAATTATTATAAGTTAGGTAATCAAACTTCAGCAAATAAATCGGACATTTCTTGTTCCTTGCTTCGAAGTTTCAGAAATCTTCCTGAATAAAATTAACATAATTTCTCCTCTCTTCACCTTTATCTTTACTCAAAAATTTTAATTTTTATAAAAATAAAATAAATTACAGTAATTGTCACTTTAATTATTCCTATGGGCATTTATTTATTTATTTTTACGGAATCACTTGGTCTCACACTTATCACTTGAAATTGTTTCCGAAGCTTTTTATGAACACAATACAGAAATACTGTCTACCGAATTCCTTGCAGCACGCATTAAGTGTCATTTCCAACTTTTGTAAAGAAAACACATACTTCCCCAAATTTCATCAATATATATTAAATCAGTGTTAAGAAACACAAGGAGCTAAATCTACCAAGAGAGACAGTACTGATACATGCCCAGAAATCATATCAACCCGTTTATATTTGATTTCTAATGATACATCGTCAGTTGAATTTATTTATTTTAGATGCTTTTTTATTTTGATGTTTTGACGTATATAAGAACTTTTAATTAAAATGAAGCCCTTACTAATGTTTCAATAGAATGTGCAATGACGCATCCTTGCATCAGAACAGTAACAAGTGGACAAGCGTTCATTAATGTGTCCCTTGCTACATTTACCTTTATATGGTATGTAGACAGAACAAAGGAATTATTGGGGATCGTTTTAAATTTTTTAAAAAATACATGTAATATAAAATCTCTAGATATTGTAACTAAACGTTCAGTAATCATGACCATTAGAAATACAATTATATAACATTAAGTTGAATGTTAAAAATGTACACGAATGGAAATGTAAAGATTGTCATAAACAACAAATATTCATAATAGATTAACCAAGCCCTTCAGAAATACGTCAAATACATATTTTAATTCACTAATTATTTTAAATCGTCGTAAAATGATTTTTTTTTCAAATAAAAATTTTAGAAACGTAAAAGTGTATTTGTAAAACTTCTATGAACAAACTTTGCGTTTATTGCATGAATGATTTATTTTAATAAAAAAAAATACAGTAATTTAAAAGAACTGTTTAGTAATAGTTTTTATGGAATTACAAACAGCAAAAATATTAGATGAATTTGCCATCGAGAAAAACACTTCAGCTTATGAATTTGTGTCTTTCTGATGTATAATTCTGTGATAGACTATAAAGGACTATACTTCTGTACAAATGAATTATTGTTTACTTTTCATTAAATTTTTGTTTGAAGAATGTGATACATTTTTTTTGTTAGATCCCATTACAAATTCTCATCATTGGGTGATTCAACCTTGTCCATTTCTGAATTCTCTATTTCAGAATTTTCTATTTTTGAATTCTCTATTTTTGAATTATCTATTTTTGAATTCTCTATTTTTGAATTCTCTATTTCTGAATGCTCTATCAGTAGCGAAGGAGTTGATACCTCATAAGACGGTTTCACGGAGTTTTTCAGCCTCTGTGGAAAAATAAAAACAATTATTCATTAAACATCTATTTACAAAGCTTCTGTAGTCAAAAATTTATTATTTATCCTTTGAAAAACTTGTCTGAATAAAATAAATAATGCTTTTTATCGTGCTCGATCATTGCATTTTTCAGAATTCAGCTCTGACAGAGGGATGTGAAAATTTTAGTAACAATATTTTTAGATCTTTATAAGTGCACCTATTTTGATAGGTGCATTTCAAGGAAGACTCTATGTAATTACTTTAAAATTATTAAAATTGAGGCCGGGTGACGGTCGTTGGATTGTCCCCTGGGGTTTCGGGATGTCACCAGCCTGGCGGTTCCATGGATGATGGACAGTGGACATCTTTGCCTCTACAGTATCCTAGGACACTGTTGGATGCGAGGCAGTGCGTTGCACCCCGAACTAGACTCCACCCAGGGTGTCATGCGGACCCTGTCAATGAATTGACGGCATTGGGGTATAGTATCGTAAACGGTGCCTCCGGGAAACCAGGCCGCATCCCGGAGTATTTAGGCCTTCTTGCGTAAGGTGCTCTGTATAGGCTGATTCTTTTATTCCCCAATTTTTCTACGGTCCTGTGGGAATTATTCTAAAATTTAAATGTGGGGTTCTGATGAAGTGACCCTCCCACCATCCCCACTCAGGGTTCCAATGAGCAGAATGTTTATCTCGATATTTCATCGGAAGAACGGTCTTCGTTGAAACATCAAAATTCTGACACCCGGAGAGGTATCAACTGAGGAACGCACCGTGAGACTACAGGATATTATTATTAAGTGCAACACAATTAGT
>JAFIDM010000007.1:10082485-10092815 GCA_023159025.1 Thereuonema tuberculata | reverse complement strand
CACAGTCACATGATTGCCATGAATATCCTCAACAAAATAAGGGCCCATGATGCCGCTTGCAGATACCGCACACCATATTGTAACACGGCCACTGAAGTTAGTTAAATATCTATGAACTTTCGTCTGGTAGATGATTTACTAAGATTCATTTTTAATGATGTTCGCCGGAGTCTTCTTTTAGGCGATTGTAACACGTGCGCGAGGAGCCTTCCTTGATTCGCATTTGTTAATGTAACTGGACGTCCAATCCAGCTTTTGCGCTGTGTCAGAGCGCTGGCCATAGAACGAAATTTTTAATGATTGCTATCATAGCCATGTTTGTGGGTGGTGGTTTTAGAAATCGTTCTCAAAATGCATTTTCCAACGTATGTTGCACCAGAGTTATTTATCATCTTTAATTACTAAAATTATTAACCAATAAATCTGTAATGGGTTTTTTGTCCGAAAATCAAACCGCATAATATTATAAAAGAAATGAAAGACTATAATATTTTATTCATATACAATTTCGTCCTTTTCTTCGTCGTTATGAAAATTTAGCCTCGTGTAATCGTATGTTGACTTGGTTCAGTGTAACACTGAAAGGAACCTATCATTCATTCATCATTGTTCACAACTGCTGTCCTCTGGTATATATATTGAAAGGATCCATTTGGTTCTGTGTTGCCCTCAAAAGAATGGTATTTACTATACACTCTGCAATGCTCAGCTCAAATTTTAAAAATCTGGACTTGGTACACTTTAACATCCTAAAAAAGTTGAAAATAATAGATTGACATTTTATTCCCGTCAATCATTGACTTTCCCGAAAAGTCAATATTTTGGAGATCATGTTTTTTCAGTCATTAAAGAAACAAAGCTTATATGAATAATTCAACTTATTTTCTATTCCAAATGGTTTCAAAAATAGTCCTATGTTAAAGTACATTTGCAGAATTATTGATAAGAATAACATATTATATACTTTTTTTTGTTTTTTTTTGTTCATGTGACAAATTTGTTCTTGTTTACAATAGCTTCAAAAATTCTATCATCAACATCAACGCACAGCATACAGTGACGCATTAATATAGGAGGGAAGTACGATATTGATAATTTAAAATATTGTACATTCAAAATAATGTACATTCAATAAATGTACATACAAAATATTAAACATTCATATCTACTTCGGAAACCGTTCGGATTGGACACATGCTTTTATAAACTTTTATTCTTAGATTGACCGATACTAAACTCTGGGAGGTAAATATTGTAAAATTGTAAACATTGACCTTTCTTTCTGAAACACCGTGTGTAAACAAATGTTGTATCCATTTTCAGATTTTCAACATTTCTTTTTATCTTAAAACATCTTTTACTTAAAAATATTAATTCCATATGCAATGATAGAAGTACCTCAAAAAGCTAAATATATTCGTTATTGGTATTTTTTAGGTATGGTACGAGGCTGTGATGCATGCGCTATACTCATTGGGATTGGGCTTCGGTACTCTTCATGCATTTGGAAGTTACAATGATTACCACAATAATATATATTGGTACGAAATTATTGGTAATATCAAGATATATTTACAAACTATATAAAGGTTGATTTCTTGAAATCAACCTTATTTTTTAAAAGATATATTTTGAGTTCATTAAGAAACTGAGCATTCGTAGAAAAAGGTATTACGATTATAAAGAATGCATTTCTACTTTATGGTAAAGTGTACTTGTTAATCAAATAAAAAGATCAGTCTAATGAATATCAATTATAACAATACATCTTTTTAGTAATGATGTTATATAACAATTTATATTTATTTTTAATTCTACAATTATATTTAGTTGTTATGTAATATTCTATGCTATTATTAACAGAAATAGAATAAGTTTACAGCCAACAGTTCAAATCATTGTTCCAATTACTATTTTTTATGTTAAAAATCTCAATGGAAATTTACAAATATTTTCATAAAGGCGTAATTACACTTGGATTTAATTGTACCACTTACTCTTACGTTTTTCTACAATGAAAAATTGCATGTTTCGAATCTTTGAATCCTAGTCGACAAAATTTCGTATTCTGCTAAAATTCGATATTCTGGTAGCCAATATTTATCTTTGTGAAATTTTGTGTAGAATTCTTTTAATTACGAGAAGTTTGTGTTTTTTAATAAACATGACATCTTCCAATTTGATTTTCACATAGTAAAATATAATCCAATTCAAGATCAAATTCAATATCATTTTACGTGCACTGAAATAATTTAGTATTCAAGAAATGAAGCCTACGCACCTGCATACTGAATGACTTTTAATTAAAAATTTATTTTGTATCTATATTTTTAATTAAAAGTCATTCACTGTGCAGGTGCGTAGGCTTCATTTCTTGAATACTATAATAGAATATGCAACATAATATTGATAATCCATATATCAACGGCTTTTTTCCACAACTATTTCAAATATTTTAAATTTTAAATTGAACGAAGATTTTAAAATCATTCTGAACTGATGAAGGCTAATACTCGTAACGTATTCGTATTTTGCATTAAAATTATACAGTTTTAATAATAGTTTTTCAACTGTGTTTCTATTCGTTATTTATTTATAGCTATTTCAGAAATTTAAAAGAAAAATAAAACACCAATAGTTCTCGAGTTCCTTATACCAGTTTCAGATATGTTAGCTCTGAGATTTATTTTATGTTTTTCTTCTTCTTGCTTTTTACCCTCATTTCCTAGAAAAGTTGAGTTCAAAAATAGAATCAGTTCAAAATATAAAGAAAAACAGAACAAAACAGATTATTCTAAGGAAAGTAGTCTTTAATTTCTGTCCTTTTATAATGAAACAGGATCAATCGGTATTTTACATCTGTTCCCAATATTTGATAGAAAAGCATCAAGAATAACAAAGGATGTGTATTGATATCAAAAATGTGTTTCTTTCAATGTTTCAAAGCAGTTCATACCTTACATTGGAAGGATATCACAACAGAAACTTCACTGAATTTCAGTTAAGGTTTTTCAGATATCAATGTTTGAAAGGCCCCTAGATTTCAGACAGCTTACTGGAATACCTTTTTTGATGATTATTCCTCATGGACAGTAATCAGTTCAAAACAATCTTCAGATTGACCTGGAATTTTATTAATAAAATTATGAACATTGCTGAAGTCGTCAAAGAGAAGAATATTTTGAACATATTGTATTAAAGAATGCATATAACAGAATCTCCGGTTACTGCTTTCATAGTCATCTAGTCATTTTAAGTAATTCTTATTATTGCGTATAGTATTTTTTTTTTTAAAAAAAGGGGTTTGCCATATATGGTCATTCCGTAGCGATCGATTTTGTCTGGAACAAACGTCACCAATAATGACATCATGAACTTGAACCCCGAGCAGTCAGTCCAAGATGGCGTCGTTTTGTGATTGCATGACCAAGAAAGGACAAACTTTGCATAGCTAAGCAAGGGAAATAATGTGGAACATTTTTAATTATTAAAATAATAATAAAAATAACATAAAAATGTATTCGTAATTGTAAAAACTACAAAAATCAGAATGTTTTCGTAATGTTTATATAAGATTTTAGTTATATATTTTAGCAATAGATGGCGCAGTTACGTCCTGGAAACATCAATCCATAAGGAAATTACATCATCAAAAGCTCTTCTTTCATGAACTGAACTGTAGGTCTCCAGAAATCGGTTGATATTAAAATAATTTTCATTTATAGTTTTGTTATTTGATAGAATGAAAAAAAAATATTACGAATTTTTCCTTCATCAAAGTATTTCCACATTTTGGAGATGGTTTTATGAAATGGAACCAGATCGGCTATAAGAAATCTCTCACGAGAAATGATCTGCTTCGTACTCGATAGCACTCAAGGCCATAATGCCTTGTATTGGTCCGGTATGCCTGGTGCGAATTCCCGACGCCTCACTGCATGTTGTCTGCGGATGAAGATCAGCCAGTGGCGTACCTAGAGGGGGGCGGTGGGTGAGGTCCGCACCGGGCGGCACATATTTTGGGGCGGCATTTTTTATATTTAGTTTTAGTTGTAAAAACAATTTGTTCACTTAGAAAGCTTAATCGCGACTGGTTTTTTTTCAAATTTTGCCTAATGGTGAAAAGCTGTTAGGATCGTGGATGGTGTATTCACCGTCGAAGAAAAGTATATTATATTGTTTTTGCTGCAAACTGTTTAATGATCTTTGTCAATCAAGTTTTAACACGGAAAATGGTTTTAACAAATGGTGGAAACTTAATCCCAAAATAAGTCAACACGAGTTGAGCCTACTGCACATTCGATTATTTTCCCAATGGAAGGAATTAGAAATAAAACTTGGACATGGCGCAACGTTTGATAAACTACAACAACAGAATATTGATAAGGAAATCAAAAAATGGAAGGAAATTCTTACAAGAATAGTTGATATAATTAGATTCTTAGCAAAACAAAATGTGGTGCTTCGAGGTCATCGTGAAAGTGTTCATCAGGAAGACATCAATTCAATGGAAAATACAGGAAATTTTCTAGAGCTTGTTGACTTGTTGGCTAAGTACGACCCAGTATTACGTGAACGCCTAGTGAAAATTAAGATGGGTAATAAAGATAGTATATCCTATTTGTCGTCGAAGATTCAGAATGAATTCATAGAGCTAATGGGAGGCGAAGTGAGAAAAACAATTATGGATCAAATAAAACAAGCTAAATACAGTAGAGCCCCGATTATCCGCGAAATTGGGTGGCAAGGGCTTCGCGGATAACGAAAATCGCGGATAACCCGAAAAAAGACGAAGAATGAGGTTTAAACACGAAAAAAAATATTTCACCATTAAAAACTACGTTTTATTATACAAAAAACATAATATGTAAAACTTTTAAAATATGTACAGCAAAGCAGAAACCTTTGCTCTACGTTTGCATCCACAAATTCCGTGAAGGCCTTTAGGATCACAATGCACAATAAGCCTGTCAGTAATTTTCGACTTTCACACTGTAGGGCCTATTGTATTTTCCCTGTTGTTGGCTTGGATTAAAATTGTTTTTTTTTTTTTTTTCAGGTTCGTAATTAACATTTTCGCGGCACTCGCGGATAATCCATACCGCGGATCATCCGCTTGCGGATAATCGGGGCTCTACCGTACTTTTATATGATATTTGATAGCACTCCAAATATTTCCCACAAAAATCAAACCAGTCAAATTATTAGATATGTAGTTATTGATGGTAGCGAAGTTACAGTTGTAGAATCGTTTGTTGACTATGTAGATGTAGACTATGTAGGAAAAACTGCTGAGGAAATCACAAATATGATTTAACGAAATTAGAAAATGACGGTTTAGATATAGAAAAATTGCAGAGGACATGCTTACGATAATGCTGCCGTCATGGCAGGAAAGCACAGCGGTGTTCACTCGCATTAAATTAATAAATCCAAATGCAGAATTTGTAGCATTTACAAATGATTCTTTAAACCTGGCATGTTAACACGCAGCTTCTACTGCTATCGATTCCATAACATTTTTTGGAACTATCGAGCAGTTGTTTTCATTTTTTTCTTTTTCCACTCGTCGATGGGATATTTTACTTTCTGTCACTGGTCAAGGTGTTAAACGCAGCGTAGAAACTCGCTGGAGCGCTAGAGCAGAAGCAGTAATATAGTAAAAAATTATTTTTTTTTTACATTTTAAGCGCCTTGGAAAAATTGACATCTGAAGAAGAAAATAGTAAAACGAGATCAGATGCTGGAATATTACTCAATTCAATGCAATCTTTTTCTTTTCTATGTTATCTCAATTTATGGGAACCCCTTCTTTTGGAAGTTAATGACGCGCAAAAATACCTGCAAATAAAAGGGTTAAATGTTCATCAATGCTATATAAAACTAAACTCTTTGCAAACCCATTTCATGGAACAGAGAGATGCGCTAATACAAAACGCTGTTATGGCAGCCCAAACAATTTGTGAAGATTTAAAGATATCGACTGAACGTCGAGTTAAAAGGAGAAAAATAAAATATGAGTGGGGAAACTTCACGAGACCTAGGGCTATCCTTAGAACAAGAAGTAAGAAGAGAAATGTTTTTATCTATGGATAGAATTATGAAGGAAATGAAAGAACGCTTTGATCAGTTGCATGTCCTTCAAGAAAATATTCATGTATAATACCATGTAACCTACTAAACGAAGAATTTGAATGTCAAATAAATGACTTTATTGACATTGATAAAGAACAGTTCCGTATTGAATGAAAAAGTATCCAGGTTTTTATGGCTGTATCTGCACTACAAGAAGAGGCAAAACGTTGGAAAAACGGGGGGAGGGGGGGGGAGAGGCCATCTTGATCTACTAAATTTATTCAACAGTATAGATTGGAAAATTCTGTACCCAACATTGTAATTTTGCTAAGTATTTTTTTAACAATTGCTATCAGTGTCGCTAGTTGCGAAAGGAGCTTCTCCAAATTGAAGTTGATAAAAAATTATCTTCGTTCCACAATGAGTGATTTAAGACTACAAAATCTTGCAATATTGCCCATAGAACAAGAAATTACAAATAATATAAATTTTGAGAGCATTATACACGATTTTTAAGAGTAAATACCGTATATAAATATGTTTACATACACATATGTGTACAATTTGTTTGTTTATCCAAAAGAAATGAAATTATTTATTTATAAATATAAAAAAAAATATTTAATGGTAATTTTTTTATAAATTAGGTATATGTTTTGTAATTTAAATATGGCATCCAATGGTAAAAAAGTTACCCACCTATAGTTTGTCTCAATTACAATTATTTATTTATGTTTATTAATTTATAAAAACCACCATTTCATTGACTTAGAAAGGGCGGCAAATTGGAGACCGCCCCGGGCGGCAAAAGTTCTAGGTACGCCACTGAGATCAGCCATTATGTTGGCCTAACCAGAAGCACGATTCGCCAAAAAACATTGATATTTGTGCCATTCGTCACGCCACTCCCTAAGGTCGATGCACAATTTCAGCCTTGCAATCCGTTGCTAAGGTGTCAAAGGTAGCTTGAGGAGGAGTCGAGATTATGCAGTCCGGACTGTAATAACTGATGACGTACTATTTCAATTAGCATAGCAGAATGCTTCACAGTTCGGCATTGCTGTGACAACGCCGTTGTGGATGCAAAATGATCAAGCAAAGACATCCTCATGACGTGACTGTTGTCCTTCGGCATTGTCTGTGTAAGACCTTCTCTTCGTATCCTACGCCCTTCTTCGTACCACTCTCTGCACATTCTTTCCACGTCGAGTACATTGTGTCTCATACGCTCGGTATTCTCCCGAAGAAAAGCATTGTAGCTTTCATGCCGATCAAGCAACCTCTGTCTAACTCTCTGACGTGACTGTCTTACACGACAAAGCGACGTCCTTTCCCTCTGCTGACCAAGAACTAACCCTGTCGACCGAGCCAAGCGGCGCTTCTAACTTCCGGTGTGACATTGCACGGTCTGTTTTGCATATTTGCGATACGCATGAACCTATAATCAGTTGTTGTAAAGTAATGAACGTAGCCAATCGAATTCAAAACTCGACTCCTTTCAGATTTTTATGAATGATAGTGTAATTTTACTTTAAAAGCTTGAAATTCAATCACTTTACAATAATTTAATGTTTTTCTAAGTTGTTATGTAGAACATTCTAACAATAGAGAATATTAGTTTCTTGATTAATTCTTTCTAGTCTTTTTTTTTTTAATTTTCTTTAGGGTCAATAAAGTATCAAGACAACTAAAGATCATTTCGAATTATCATAGTATTTGATACGTAGATAAGAATCTGCAAGTTGAAATATGAAAGCGTTAAATACGTTACAATAATAATTCTTTAATATTATTTATCAATGATGATTAAAATTTCAAAAAGGCAATGATTAAGCCAGTATATCTGCCAAAATTTTAACATAGATTACATATAAAGTTAACATAACCAAAGTTTCGACTTCAAAAGGGAGAAGTCATTTTCAAGTCTTGATTTTTATTTTATTTTTATTTTTTTATTACTAAAAAGGTTTTATGGTCCTATTGTTGTCATGGTCCACTTTAAACCATAAATTGCGCAACAACAACAGAAAGAAACGTCCTGATCTTCTGAAGGACGCTGTGATCCTCCTTTATGACAATGTCACGTGTTGCAGGGAATACAAAGACCTTGCTGCACTGTTTCCACTGAGAAATTTTGGGACATCCGTCCGGTTTTGGGTCCGAGTGGAAATCAGTATCTACTCCCTTCCTTAAAAGAGCACAAGTCAGATTGACGCACCAGATGCAATGAAGTCAAACGTAATGCATAAAAGTGGCTACAACAGCAGGGTCCTGACTTTTATGCGGCTGGAATGGATCAAATGTTGTGATAATTGCCTAAATCGTCGAGATGACTTTTTTTTTATACAAAGACAGTGTACCTGTGCCACTTCATCTCATTTTCTTCCAATAAGGCTTTGCTTTTCATATACAAGCTTTGTAAAAACTGTTTTTGATCGACCCTTGCATGATGACTTGAAATGACTTTGAATCAAATAATATTAAATTAACTGTTTTACATGAAAAATGTATTTTGAGTAGTATCCGAAAATTAGAACTATATTTTTCACTTTTGACCAAGGTCGAAAATAATTTCTTTATGGTGTAGAGAAAACGACATCAATTTATGATTAAAATCCACCAGGTTCATCAATAATAACTCCTTAGTACTTAACGAAGTACAAAAACAACTTTTGAGTAAAGGATTAAACTACAATATAGGGCATGAAAAAAATAAATATCAGTCATGCATTCGATTTGTAAGTGATACCAACGAACGTACAAAAGCACGTAAGGACATTGGTCACATAATCAGGAAATTCAAACAAGAGAAGTATAGCAATTCAAGTATTAATAAATTACAATAGATAGAACTCAATAATTTAATAGCACAGTGTAATGATATAATAAGGAGGTACAACTGTATTATTGATTAAGGAAGATTATATAAAAAAATGGGAGAAAAGTTTATCAATGACAACGCAGGCTTCACCAGTATTATGAAAAATGAAGAAAAAAGCATTAATGAACTTCAAAAAGTTATTAAAAAAAAGTAATATTACACGTTTGTATGATAAAGAAATTATGGACCGCATGATTAACATAAACAGATTTCTTCCCAGGATGAAAGCGCTCCCCAAAATTCATAAGAATAAAGAGGAGGGTTTTATACACAGTAAGGCCTATTTTAGCTTGTAGTACCAATGCTATTATAAGGATATAGATCAAGAATTAAAATCCATAGAAATAGATCTCGTTTCAGTAGGCTATTTATACCAGATATCCTCTGTTACAATACTTACAGAACAATAGATATGATTGTAATACTAAAATGGTTTCATTTGATGTTGTCAATCTGTACACTCCCATCACCACTGAGCTTATAAAATAAGCCGTTAATTATGTAGCTAACTAGGATCCAGATACATAAAAAAGGAAAAAAAAATCTTAATTCAACATATCCAATATCATTGAAAAAAATTCGTATCATGTTCGAGGTGCAGAGATTTGTATTTAATAACAAAGTATATGCCCAAACATCGGGTATGTGTATGGGACTTCCTTTTTCAGTAACTATCGCACATTAGGGTTATGAAATATATAGAGATCATAGCATTTAAGACATCATTGCTAATAATGCTATATATATGTCGCTATTTTGATGATTCCTTCGTGGTTATCAAACAAGATAGCATCCAACAAGTTATCCAACAAGTTAACTCCAACAGGAAACACATACAATATACTAAAGAAGAAGAGACTAATGGCACCATGACTATTCTGGACATTAGGATCAGCAAAGACAATAATAAATACCACACAACAGTATATAGAAAAAATACAGATACTCATATCTCTATCAATTATGACAGTGCAGTTCCCGATACTTACAAAAGGAATGCCACACACATGGCTATCCATAGAGCCTATGATGTATGTTCAACAAATTCTGCTTGAATAGTCAAGCTAACTTCAAAATTAATGGTTTGCCAATTGAATATATAAACAAAGAAATAAGAAGATCTACAAAATGTATCGAACAAGAACGAAAAGCCGTAAGTAATAACAATACCAATAAAAATGTTATTCAGGATAACAGTATCAAATACATCTCCATTGTTTATCACGATCCCTTTCTTCAAAAGCTAAAACCGATTTTATCCCAGCACAAAATAAGAATAGCAAGTAAGACCAATAAAACATTAAAAGTAATGTTGACCAACGAATTTCAAAAATCACCTAAAAAATCCAAATTAGATGTACAAGGAACCATTTA
>JAFIDM010000007.1:10064359-10082385 GCA_023159025.1 Thereuonema tuberculata | reverse complement strand
AGAGGTTTAGGAGAGGATCCATAAAAATCCAACCAGATCGGCTACAACTAGAAAACACCAATAGAAGACGACCCCCAAAATTATTTCCGAATTAACAAACATTCATTATTTTTTTCAGTATGTATATATATATATATATATATGTAGGACCAAGCATTTGTAAATTTGTTGAAAATGAGGGCGCCAAGGCAGCTCGAAAGCTTCAACGTTACTTATATGTATTTTTTTGTTATTCTGTTAATTATATTTTGTTATTTTAAAATTATGGTGTGCTGGCTAAAACTTATTTGATCATTAAAAAAATACAAGAAAGAGTAAATTAATTTTTTTATAATTAAATATTAAAAAAGATGTACAGTATTATTCTAAAAGTAAAACCTTCAACAGTACAGTATGGATACTGTTGATAACAGCTTATTAAAACAAATAAAAGTTATACATTAGAAATACAAGAAGTAGAAATTTAAACAGAAATGAGGGAGTAGAATTAAATGAATGTATAGTTGCAATGGCTAATGAGATGATTGATAAAAAATGTTCACGTTGAAAAAACAAGGTTAAATTTGATGTTTTAGATTGTTGAATCTTTATGTTGCTATCAGATTATTATAATTTGTTTTTAAGTTGATTGTTTCAACAATCTATATTGTTATTCTCACGTAATCTTCCTTAGTTTGTTTCTAAAAATTCTTTTCGTAACGTGTATTCACGTAGGCTTGAAAAAGATGTGACGATTTTTTCTCTTCGAAAATTTGCGTTTTTAATAAATGTATTATATATTTATTAAATTTATTTGTGTTGATTATGTTGAGGCTTAATATTAAAGCTTCTAAAAGTGAGGAGATTAGGAAGAAATACTGTATAAAAACTTGTTTGGTTGTTTTTCATTTTATAATAAGATGTCCTAATTAAATTAAATCATCCTGTTTAAGAAAATTTGAGAAAATCTGTTATTAAATCAACAAATTAATTTTTGGGAAGTCGGAGTTAACTTATAAAACTTCTATCGATTGGATGTCAGGGAAGCCACTAAAAAGTGTCCTGATGCTATTGATTTAGTTTTTCAGCAACAGCTTGTTTCAGATAATATTTACTTGAATGCTTTTAATATCCACTACCAAACCTGTTATGTAAACCTGCTATGTCTTCTTATATATATCGAGGGTCCCAAGCCAAAAGGTTCTATGTGTACTTTTGATAAATTTTAGTTCTGTGTGCTAAACGGTTTATTTTGGTAACTTCTGTCGCGTGACAGAAGGTTTTGTTTGAAAAACTAGTTCTAGCCTGTCAGCTGATTGTTCCAAAAGGTTCTGTTTTCACTTCTTTTACTTCTTTCAGCTTCCTCTGTGCCGGAAAGTTCTATTGGCAAAAATTAGGCAAAACGCACATAGAACCTTTTGGCTTGAGACCCTTGATATATATATATATATATATAATGTGATGTAACGAAAACCTCCTAGGACTCCTTTAACATAGGCACCAGTGAAGTCATTGCCTTGACAAATTTCTACTTTTGGAAAGATTGTCGTCGTCGAAGTCTTTCCCGGTTAACTAGCACAATCGTGTCAAGTCGCTCGGGTCAGCGGTACCTAGTAAAATCTCACGCAATAACGCACACACTACACACACAACAATTAATCATATTTATAAATAACTTAACTCTAAAGTGACCTCGGTCAAATAAACAATCGCTGGATTTTCCAGTTGCTGCATCCTTGGAAAGGCGCACAATTGCAAAATAAAACACTCGCCTAGTAAAATATTAATGCTGCTCCTGGTTTGGAAGTTTAATTCGGAAAAATGCGAAAAATAAATTGCTTAAATTCCACTGAACTACGACTAGAACCTTAGCTTGTCATATTCACTCCTGCACAAATAGACTTGACTATTAATTCAATGAGCCCTAACTTATTGCGTCAGGAGATTGTTCACACAGTTAACTACAGTTCCTAACGTCGCTGGAAGCTAAAGATAAAATCACATCGAATGGCTTCCGTCGATTTATGATGACTTTCTAAAGAATGAATAATCCGGAACGATTCTCGCACTACGTTGGAATACTTCGGGTGGCGGGATTTCGCTAAGTTCACTGACGTTGCACTAAATTCACTTCGCTGGCACTAATTTCTAGAACGACATTTCGCAGCGGATTATTGCTTTTCGGCGTCCTACCACAACTAGAAGTCGCTGAATCTGTCAGTTAACGTTGGTAAACTAAATTGTGCCTAATCTGTTACTGTCCTGGCTATCTAAAATGTTACGTTAACCGTACTTATCTATGTGTTGTTGACGTCCTCGCTGCACATAACGGGAGTGGCGTAAATTTATCCTCCAAGTGCCTTTCTTAAACTAATGCTAACTCGAATTATCACAAAACTAACTCCGGTATGGAGGCTGCGTTACGCGGTTCAGGTAGTAATCTCCTTTGACTGTCTGGCAGAGGACTCGATGAAAACGTGGTGTAGTGTTGTACTCCTGTACTCTCTCCGTTGTAATGACATGGTATTAAAATAGCCATCGTCCGTGTCCAAAAAAGGTTACATGATAGCTAAACTATCAATCAAAATGCAGAACACTACAAATTTCCAAATAAGGTGGATTGATCTTTCGCGGATTCCTGGAAGCAGGAAGTTGCAAGTCCATGACCAGCTGGGCTACTGACCTTTCCATAAACACAGGTGTTTTAAGAATTAATTTCCAAATATAAATTTCTTTTCTTTTAAAATGCAAAACTTTTGCATTTCTATATAAAATTGGAATACTTAAATATCTAACAATTTTAAAAAAAATAAATCAAATATTTTCTTTACATCTAAATGCCATATTTTTTTAGATGCGCTTTGTCAGCATCAGTTTTAACAGTGAAAAGTATTCTAAAGTTGAAAGCTCGCAAATGTACCAAATTTTATAGAAGTTCTGATGATATACAAATAGATGAAACTACTGTGTTGCTTTTGGTAAAGTTTATATTTTAATTATGTTTTTCTAATTCTCTTAGTACGTATATGCTTAGCTATCCATCTAGCCTTTAATTTTGAGAATTTTAAGAGAAACACTAAGATTTAAAAAAGTTCTATTTTTTGTATATTTTTGAGGTTCGAACTGCCATAGGTCTCACTGCACTCAATGTCACTTTCCAATAGCAAAGCACTGATCTCAAGTACTGTTGACTAATATAAAATTATTTATTCTTCTGCACTCGAACATCATTAATGAGTTTTATTACGTCAGATCACTTCTGTGCTATTCGAGACTGATGTTTGAGTGGACCAATCAGATGCTCTTGACATCGGGTTTAATGTTGCTTAAGGGAATCCAAACCTCAAAAATATACAAAAATTCAACTTTTTTCTTCTTAATGTTTCTCTTAATATTCTCAAAAATAAGGGGAAAGTTTGTTTGTTTATTGGTTGGTTTTTTAAGGGCAAAAGCAGCGGTGGCTAATCTGCGCGAAGAAAGGTAAAAATTAGAAAATGGAAAAATCAAAAGTTAAGTGTCAACATAAAAAGGACAAAAAACAAGGAAAGAACTGATAATTACAAGAGAGGGTCAAGATCACTTTGAGAAATGAAGCGGAAAATTGCTGAAATGGATAAAAGATGATTGTCATTTAAAACCAAGGAAATATGAAAAGGAACATGTAATTAAAAAAGAGGATAAAAACACTAATGACGATGTTCAGTAAAAGCAGGACATATAATTAAAATATGATGAATGGTTAGAACAACGTTGCACGTAGCACACAGGGGAGGTGGACGATTCAGCAATAAATAGCTATGAATAAGTCTTGTATACCCGATCCTCAGACGTACCGTAAGAACATCAGTCTGGCGAGTTGGAAGCAGTCGAGTTGTAGGGGAGGATAAGGAAGGACTAACAAGACGAAGTTTATTGCCATATAAATCATCCCAGTCATGTTGCCAGGCAGCTCGTATGCGAGAACGAATAAGAGCGTAAATGTCAGAGTGCGGAGTGGAAATCCGTTGCAGTGGTCGATTAGCAGCAGACATGGCAAGATAATCAGCGAGGTCATTGCCGACAATGCCAATGTGGCCTGGGATCCAGCAGAAAATGATAGTGCAATGTTGAAAACGTTGTAAGAAATCTAAAATGGACAAAACAAAAGGGTGATCCTTCAGGGGTTGACTGCACAGTGCCCGCAGAGCACTCTCAGAATCACTATAGATAAGAGTTTTGGAAAACTTTTCCTGAAATGCTTACTGTAAGGCTAGGAAAATGGCATAAAGCTCAGCAGAGAACACATAAACCTCAGAAGGAAGATGAACAACATTACTGAAAGCCTCAGTATAAAAGGCGGCTCCAACATAAGATATGCCTTTAGATCCATCGGTTTAAAAAATGTGGAAATCACAGTGACGGGACAAATGGTCCCGATGCATATTCTGAAAGACTGTGGAGGACGTGTTGATTTTCGCAAAATTACGAAGTGAAAAATCACAGGTTGTGATATTTCCAATTTGCTGATGGTAAAGCAGGTAAAGTGGCAATGTTAAGGCAATGTGAGATGTTGTATAATAAGCCAAGTCGTCACCCGATGTCCAAACGGTGGGATAATGGAAGGACGATTGATAAAACGTCGTCGTTGACGGGGACGACAGACACATTGATGAGCAGGGTTATGTGGAAGTGAAGAAATCCGAGCGAAATATTGGAGACAAGGCTTGTCTACGAAAGTGCAGGGGCGGTTCTAGAGCCTCTGCGTACAGGCTGGGAATAGGGGAAGTACGGAAAGCACCGAGCAGAAACGGAGAGCCTGATGGTGAACAGGATCAAGTGTTGGAAGTACAGATGGCCGTGCAGAGCCATACTCAATGCAGCCATAATCGAGTTTGGATCGAATAGGAGCACGGTAAATGCGCAAGAAGGCCAAGCGATCACCACCCCAAGTGGAATGAGAAAGCACTTTGATACAATGTAGTTTTAAAATACAACGTTTCCGAAGATCAAGTATGTGATCCTTAAAAGTCAGTTTCCTGTCAAAAATCAGGCCTAAAAATTTATGCTGAGAAAGATATGGAAGTGGGACGCCTCCAAGAGTCAGCTGGGGATCAGGAAAAATAAGGGGAAGAACCCTAACGTGGGATTTCTTAAAAATGCGTTCTGATAATTTTGTATGTTTTTGGTTCTTTTTCTCAAAGAAAAACCATGATAAACAGCGGCTTGACTGCAACTATTCCAAATGCTAAAATCCTAGCTTCGGCGTGCTCTTTGAATGCGACAGAAATTTTGACGACACAACTTAAATGGCTCATAGCAATAAAAATTCTCAAGAGGCTTATTGTCGATATCAGCTTTGCCAAACGACGTTGGGATCTTGTTCTCTCACCCCTTCCCTTGTATTAGCAAGTCTCTTTGTCGCTCTGACAATACTCCACGTGGTTTAAACTGTTTTGTGATTTAAATTTTAATAATAACATCGAACCGTAATGTAAATGAAAGTGTTTCAACAAGTACCCCTAGATAGAAACGCGTTGTGAAGAGTTTAATGGATAAGATTCGGTAGCATTCGGGTAGTAAAATTATATAGTGAAGAGGGTTCCCTCCAACCTAACCCCACCTTTTTTCTACAGAATCAAAGTTTAATTAATCAGGATTTTTATTTCCACGGGATTTTCCAGGAACCTCACCTCAGCGGTTAACGAGAATTGGCTGTATACCATGTTTTTATCCTAAACTTTTTAAAATTAATTTATCAAAATAGATAATTCTACATGTTCACTTGCCTGAGTTACGTAGATGAGGCCCAAAATAAAAAATACAAAACAAACTACAAGATAGACTATTTTTCTTCCTTGAAATTTTCTATTCGGAAATTCTTCCTGTAATGTCTTCATAAACCCTTCAAAAAAACAGAACTAAAAAGAAAAGGGTATTTTTATTATTTTGTTAATTAATAATAACATGAAATTCGAAAAACTTAAAATACTACTTTTGTTAAAACGTGATTCCTTTAAATTTCTTTTTTATTTCCTTATATTATTTATTTAAGGTCGTAAAAATACAAAATTCAGAAATGTTTTTTATTTTCAAATTCTAATATCCACTCAATAAAAAAGTATTTTTTTTATTATTATTTTTTGAAAAAAATGAATTAAATTCACATCATTTACTTAAATTTTTAAATTAAGTTTGAAATTACAGGGTTAACCTCTCAAAATGCATTAATATTTAGTGTTTTCGAAAATGAAATATTACCAAAAATAGGGATTAATTCCTTAGATTATAAAGCTCTTGTTACCATCTCTCGCTAATTATTCGATAAAAACTAATTCTCAAAATCAAAATCAAATATAAAAGCTAAATTGTTTCTAGTTCTCGAATATGCATCAAAGTTACAAGAAAATCCCTTTAGAGTTTTAGTTAAAAGTTAAAAGTTATTAGGATTATTGACACACACTAACACACACACACACAATACACACACATACAAGCAGAAACACATACATACATATACATACAGAGATTGTCTGATTTGAGACCTCTGGAGACTACAACGCACTGATTCGTTGGCCACCACGATCCCCGGACTTGACCCAGTGGGTCCACGTCAAGGAAAATGTTTTTTGTGCCACTTCTCCCTGCAAACATGCAAGAGCAAAAAACATGCAGAACACTATCCGTAGACAGCATTAGTGCAGACATGTTGCACTGAGCATGACAGGAACTCAACTATCAGTTCGACGTCTGTAGAGTGACCAAAGGCGGAAGTTTTGACCGTTTGTAAGATAACAAATAAAACTTGATTTCTTTTCTCTTATTCTACTGTACTCTTCGCCATTCTCAAACAACATCCGAATAGAATGATTATTTGAAAATTAATCTGTATTTACTAATAGAATCATATTTAATGAACTATGTCTGTAAAAAATGCTTAATATTGCGTAAATACCTGTGCATCAATACCAATCATTACGATTGCAAGGAATAGTAGAATAACCCAGACTGGAGACCATTGTAATTCAAGCACAATAGTTGGATATATTACGAAAGCAAGATCCGAACCTGAAAGTTTGTAGAATATTATTATTGGTAATGAAAACGACAGCCAATTATTTTTTTTTAAATTCATGCATTAAATTAGTCAGAGAATTCTCAAGTAATATCAAGGGAAAAAAAAAACTGTTTCAATTCAGAAGTTTACAGACACTAGGATACTGTTATACAATAATGCTCTATATTGCTCGTTAAACGTATATAATTTATTTGATATTTCCCAACCTAAATAATCGTTACAAAAAGATACAGAGTTAACAGTTTCATCACTTCATAACAAGGGTTATTGACATTAGTAGCGGAAGGACCCGGCGTTGTCCGGTGCATAGGATATAAAGAAATAGTAATCAACAGACAAACATCGTTTTTGGGCTTTATTTACTGATAGATAGAATAAGGTATTATTATTATTATTTCCACGTAAATAATTAACAAACAATTCTCTCTTTACATAAAATACTTAAAGTAAAAAGATAATAAACTTTTAATATTAAAGTATTCCAGGAAATGTCGCCAAAAACATAGAACTTTAAAAGACGTTCGTTGTAGGTATTCGTTTGATGAGAGAAAAAAAAACTTATTTTCTTGTTCCTTAGGAGATATAGAGATGATTTATAACGTCAAAAAGCACAATTTAATCCTCTACAAAACTCAGAAAATCGAATCATTCAAAAGTTTTAAGTGATAATATGTGTCAATTGTAAAGCGCAATAAAGAAAGAGATGCAGAGAAATTATGTTTCATTTTCGGTTCTCAAAAGCGCATCTTATCTAATTTGTACAATTGCTTTAAGGCTTTTGAAGTTTTGTCGAAACTCCTTGAGTTAGTAAGGTAGTAAAGTGATGAGGTCATAAACTATTCCTACTGAACAGTAAAACCCGCTTTTAAATTGGTTTAGTAGTTTGCAAGTTTTAAGGAAACAGACAGTTTTGTGCTAAATGTATATCTAAATTTTAACACGCATCGATGATGAAATTGGCACAGAGAAACCAAGCAAATTTCAAGGTATTCAATTTAATTTATAGTATTAGATTACTAAGAGAAACCTGAATCTTATTTCCATAACTGTAAAATTTCATCTATTAAAAAACAAAATCAGCGATGATTAAAAGATAGTAATAATAATGTTTATTTTTATTATCAAATTTTTTTCCATACACTAATACTACTATTTAACGATAACAATAATATATGTTCTAATATTTACCACTTTCAAGTACTTCATCTATTGGCATTTGTTGATGTTTCGACAGGAAACCAACATTGGAGAAAACAACGAAGCCAAAGAACAAACATGATAAAAAATCAATCGCAGCAATAATAAAACATTGGCTAAAAATAAAATAATAATAATAATAATAGTAATAATAATAGTTATAATAATAATAATAATAATAATAATACATATATATATATAAGTCGTGAGATCTTTAATTCTATAGTGAAATGAAAAAAACTGTTTCTTTATGGAAACAATATTTTATAAACCCTCACCTTGCGGCTATTTCACCAATTACAACTTTTTAAATCATTAAAATATGGCTTGGTATATTATGGGCTTCATTAAGAGGAAGTGAGAATAGTTCCTATGGACAAAAATGACTCAGGTATCGTTGAATTTGGAACCCTGATACTTGACATAAGGGTCTTCAGCGCAAGAAGATTTCTCAATCTAAGGAAACGTATATACTAGTTACTGCAAGCATACGACTGGTAGATGGGATATCTAACTAATGCTTTTTCGGGAAATTATTACTAAATGCTCACCACAATTTAATGTTATTAGAAGATGCATCATTCTACAGAAACTTTTTACTGTACGTAAAAGTTTTTACGTTTATTTAAATATCTACTAAGCTAAGTTCCGTAAAAACTTAAATTTTTGGGCCTTCTACTTTTTTTCTCAAAATGGCAAAATTACGTCCAATTGAACTGATAGGAATTTTAATTAGTCAAAATCCAGCAAAACAAACAAATTTTTTCACGTTAATTCTATATAATGAAAAGAAAGATTGTATTTGCTTGTTCTGTTTCTATGGAAGGTAATTTTAGCATAATTTGCAAGAAATGGCATGTGTGTCTGTTTGTAGATGCATGGATAAATTTAAATAGCAGGGAAGCCGAGCACCGGGACCTTTAAGATATTTTGTGCTATCCTCAAGGCAAAAAGGATAAACGGAGAGAAAGAAAGTGGAAGTGTGCAGGGAAAATGCAGAACTACGAGACCTGCACACCACCTCGAAACCCACATGAGAACCTAACTCTGGTAAAGCGCAATATCTAACAAAAGTTAAATATTGACATTTGATGATGAAAATTTTATATTTGAAAATCAAGAATGGCGTTTTCAAATTCTTTACAGACTTCAATAGTTTTTAAAAAGATACTGAAAGTGATCTTTAATTTTGAGGAAATTAATATTTATAAGCTCGTGGAGTAATAAATAATGTTCTCAATTTTTAATAGGTGGATTATATTTTAGTATGTGAAAATCAAATTGTAAGATGTCATGTTTGTTAAAATACACAAATTCCTCGTAATTAAGAGAATTCTACACAAAATTTAACGTAGATAAATATTGACTACCAGAATATCGAATTTTAGCAGAATACAAAATTTTGTCGACTAGGATTCAAGATTAGAAACATGCAATTTTTTCATTGTAGAAAAACCTAAGTTAGAACAATTGGTACAGTTAAATCCAAGTGAAATTAGGCCTTTATGAAAATATTTGTAAATTTACATTGAGATTTTTAACATAAAAAATAGTAATCGGAACAATTATTTGAACTGTTGGCTGTAAACTTATTCTATTTCTGTTAATAATAGCATAGAATATTAAATAGCAAATAAATATAATTGTAGAATTAAAAATAAATATAAATTGTTGTATAGCATCATTACTAAAAAGATGTATTGTTATAATTGATATTTATTAGACTGATCTTTTGATTTGATTAACAAGTTACAAGTTAAGGACACTTTACCATTAAGTAGAAACGCATTCTTTATAATCGTATTATCTTTTTCTACCAATGCTAAGTTTTTTAGTGAACTCAAAATATATCTATTATACTATTTTTAAGGTGCTGAATATTCAATTTACAAATCCAATGATCAAGCACAAAATTACAACGATTAAAACGTTAAAACATAATGATAAAACAACGTACGTATTCGGATCCTCTTACTTCTAGATCCTTTTTCAAGTTCTTAACCCTTTTTAAAAAACCGTTCCTTCCCTCTGGAAGTCGTCGTGTAAATGGATTGTGATGAGGATTAACTGAGTGGATGATGGACTGCCCTCTGTTGAGTAAAAAAATGCGTAAACCAAAGTGGTGCGTCGTCTGCTAGTCTTTTTTTTTTGTATTGTATTGTGTTGTATTGTACGTGTGCAGTTAAATGCCATATTTCAAAATGTTACGGATAGATAGATCCTGATTATAACTATCTTGAAGTTTTATCATGGCTGATTCATAAAAGCGGCGTAGATATTCATCCTTAACACTCCGTCGGGCGCAATAGGGCGTGGCACAAGATCGGGCGCAACGAGCCTGAGAGGCACTACTTTATTAATTTTTTTTTAGATAGATAAAGACGTTTTTTTCTTACTAAAAACAATTGTTAACTATTCTCTGGAAACCTCTAAACATTATAAAAATACAGAAGAAACAATAAAATAGTTTTATATAGCCTTTAAAGGAAACGGAAATTTAGCTACCAAAAATTAACGAAATTTGTACACCCCTTGATTTAACAATCTTTTCTGCAGATATAAACGTTTTTTCCTACAAAAAACAATTGTTAATACTTCGTAGTAAACACCAACACTGTATAAAAATATCGCAGGAGCAGTAAAACAGGTTTAATTAGTCTTTAAAGAAAACGTATATTTCTTGAACAAAAATTAAGAGAAATTAGCGAAGTGTGAACAAATAACTATTCAAAGTTGTATTAGATTATAAAACATGACATTGAAGTAAAACAAGAACATATTATGTTTAAACAATCGCTTATTCATTTGATTCATGAGCATATATATGTCCTTCTAGCGCTCTGTGATAGCATGGAGGAGACATGAAAACAGAATGTGAGACGTAGGTAACAGTATGGTAGTTTTTATATTCATAGTTACTCAATCGTCTGCGACGAGCCTGTAAATGGCATGTTTCACATTTGCGTCGTTTTAGAAGTATCTGTGGCTGATCATCAGTTTGATTTGGCTGTTCATGGGGAGCGTATGTCTTCAATTTGTGTTGGAGGTGTGCTGGCATCTCAATAGACTTCTGACTGCGTTGAGCAAGTTGACCAGACACAAGGGTTGTGAGAGAGTTGTTTTATAGATAATTACGAAATATTACATAATATGACATTATTAACGATACAATGTGATACAGTATTAAAAATAACTGGGAAATTTTGAAAAATTCTTATTTGTCAAACTGCAACGTAATCGGGCGCAATGAGCCTATGCGATCATTTCGTCTGTCAACCGGAAATGAAGAACGAAAATCACTAACTGACCTTGCCATTGTTATTAGCACTGGAAAAGCGGAAGCTATTAGGATGGAGACCTCGCGAAAAAATTTACCGGGGGAGGGGCAATCAAAAGAGTTCGAGGTGTGCCTAGGAGATCGGTTGCGCCCGACGGAATGCTAAATTGTCCAAAGACAATCGGGTGCGCCGTGTCCAATTCATGGGACTTCTTTAAGCAATGCTGGGCTGTATGGTAGGCCATATTACGTTTATTGACGGCCCCTACATGCTCATTTAGGCGTTTCTCTAAGGCCCTTTTTGTTTGCCCAATATAAATGCATTGGTTTTCATTTTGCACGGATTTACATTTTATCTCATAAATGGTGTTTAGCTTTTCCAAATTTTTTTGGTCTCTATTATGATTAGGTACCTGTTTTCGATTAAGGTATGTTACGATACTATGATTGGGTTTATAAGCTAAACCTTTTTCATGTTTATGAAGAATAGGTTTTAATTTGCTATGCATTTTTTCGTTATATGTAAGTATATCGTATCTTTTAATATTTTTTCTTGTATTTTCCTTTCGATTATGGTTGCTTCCATTATTACTATTATGTTGCCTAAAATCCTTATCATATGGGTGTCGAATGGAAACGTCTATTAGCCATTTCTTTAAATTTAATTGTTTGGAAGGATTTCTTAATAAACCCATTGACGATGTTATAAGGAAAACCATTATTAATAAATATATGGTTTATAATATCTATTTCTTGTTTGAATAAAGTACTATTGGAACATATATAGCTAGCCCTTTTGCAAGCCATGTAGATGGCATTCCGTTTATAAGTGACGGGAACCGCACTCTCAAAGTTCACGGTGATCAAAGCGTCAGTGTCCTTCCTGAAAACAGAAGTACTAAAGCCTTTACAGTGTTTTTCAATTCGTATATCAAGAAAGGGAATTGTTTACACATTTTTTCCTCAACAGAGGGCAGTCCATCATCCACTCAGTTAATCCTCACCACAATCCATTTACACGACGACTTCCAGAGGGAAGGAACGGTTTTTTAAAGGGGGTTAAGAACTTGAAAAAGGATCTAGATGTAAGAGGATCCGAATACATACGTTGTTTTATTATTATGTTTTAACGTTTTAATCGTTGTAATTTTGTGCTTGATCATTGGATTTGTAAAAAATAAAAATATATCTTTTAAAAATTAAGGTTGAGTTCAAGAATATATAGTTTGTATATATATCTTGATATTACCAATAATTCCGTACCAATATATATTATTGTGGTAATCATTGTAACTTCCAAATGCATGAAGAGTACCGAAGCCCAATCCCAATGAGTATAGCGCATGCATCACAGCCTGGTACCATACCTAAAAAATACCAATAATGAATATATTTAGCTTTTTGAGATACTTCTATCATTGCATATTGAATTAATATTTTTAAGTAAAAGATGTTTTAAGATTAAAAGAAATGTTGAAAATCTGAAAATGGACACAATATTTGTTTACACAGGGTGTTCCAGAAAGAAAGGTCAATGTTTACAATTTTACAATATTTACCTCCCAGAGTTTAGTATCGGTCAGTCTAAGAATAAAAGTTTATAAAAGCATGTGTCCAATCCGAACGGTTTCCGAAGTAGATATGAATGTATAATATTTTGTATGTACAATTATTGAATGTACATTATTTTGAATGTACAATATTTTAAATTATCAATATCGTACTTCCCTCCTATATTAATGCGTCATTGTATGCTGTGCGTTGATGATGATGATAGAATTTTTGAAACTATTGTAAACAATAACAAATTTGTAACATGAACAAACAAAAAATAAAAACAAGTATGTAATATCTTATTTTTATCAATAATTCTGCAAATGTACTTTAACATAGGAGTATTTTTGAAACCATTTGGAATAGGAAATACGTTGAATTATTCATATAAGCTTTGTTTCTTTAATGACTGATAAAACATGATCTCCAAAATATTGACTTTTCGGGAAAGGCAATGATTGACGGAAATAAAATGTCAATCTATTATTTTCAACTGTTTCTAGGATATATGGAGGGTTCATTGTTAAAGTGCACTAGACCCAGATTTTTAAAATTTGAGCTGAGCATTGCAACGTGTATAGGAAATACCATTCTTTTGAGGGCAACACAGAACCAAATGGATACTTTCAATATATCCTACCAGAGGACAGTAGTTGTGAACAATGCTGAATGAATGGTAGGTTTCTTTGAATGTTACACTGAACCAAGTCAACACACGATTACACGAGGCTAAATTTTCATAACGACGAAGAAAATGACGAAACTGTATATGATTAACTATTATAGCCTTTCAACCCTTTTATAATATTATGTGGTTTGATTTTTGGACAAAAAACCATTACAGATTTATTCCAAATATATTTTGTAATTTAAGATGACAAATAACTGTGGTGCTAATAATAGCAACTTGCATTCTTTTTAAATTCTTACAGCCCTAAGACACTTTGATGGTCCCAAGATATTCAGTAAATTTCAGAGAGATAGTGAACCAAGTCAAGCCTAAGCTGAAAGATTGGATGACAAGGAAATGGTAGCTATATATTTTTATAAAATCTTTTATTATCTTTTATATAAATATGTCATGAAAATGAAAAAAATTCAAACTAATAATGGGGAAGTAATTAAATAAAGTAGTTTAACTTTAAAAGCTTTTTTCTCAGTATAGGGTTTGTGGACTTGGTCCACTTTAATTCTTGGTATATGTTTCCATCTTTGAGTTTTTCTCAAAAATGTTATTCTTTGAGTGCTTTCACACCTGGATGATAGGAAACGTAAATCATACGATGGATCATTTGTTACAATTTTATAAAATAAGATTCTGTTTAAAATTAATTTTTCCATGTTAATCATAAGTAGAAGTAAAACATCATCAACTTATATAATTTGTTAATTTCGTCTGTCTGTCTCTTTGTCCGTCTGTAATTCAATATAATTAAGCTATTAAGATAGATCCAAGGTTCTCAATGGTACCATTGAATGAAGGGTACTCAAATTGGATGAAATATTAAGTTCATTTTGTCATTCCATGTTGTTTCCATGAAATTTTAACTGAAATTCTAACAAAACATACGTTCAAACCCAAATAATTTTGATACTGTTGAAGATATTAAATTTTTTTTTCCTCCAATGATAAAATTTAATTAGAATTAAAGTTATTAAAGTTAATTTAATTAAATGAAAATATTATATGCTTGAAAAGAATTTTTTTTTTTTTTTTTATTCGAATGAATGGAGATTGGTTTGAATTAATTTGAATATTTAAATTAAGCCTGTTACGTGACTTGGTGTAACATGTGATAGCGAGTCGATGAGAAGTCAGTTGAATCCTGGATGTTGAATCGAACGGGTGTTATGGAAAGGTTAGCGCTGAGGCTGACCGACCCCGGTAACAAATGGAAACGGGGAGCACAGCTTAAGTTTAACGGAGTAAGTTTAAACTATGAGAATTGTAATTGCAGAGAATTACTGTGAATAGAATAATAAGGAAATAACTTTAAATTTGAATTGAAGTGATTCCAAGATAGTGAATATAGAAGCGTTTAATTAATAAACCATTCCAGTAAGGAGAGTTCACTGTGGAATTAAAGTCCGCCAAACCAAAGAACGACCGTGGCCACCAGATGTCGCAATAGTAGAATTTGAATCGATTGTATATGTCAGTGTTTATGGCGGGAAAGTTTATGGCTTCTGATTGGCGACTCTCAAGCGAGGCAAACCTTTGTCAATAGTTTCTCTTAAGTCCTGGAATGATTAAGAGATCATAGGTGCATTTCAAGGTCACAGTCGTTGTTTCGTTTGGCCGATAGAGAAGCCCGTTAGCTTAATAGAGACTTTGTTTCGAAATAATAATTGAAGAAAAGAAGCTGTGAATTATAATTTTAGTGTTCGAATAAGAAGATAGAATTTATAGTTGGAGAAATAATAGTAGCGATTGAATTATATCGTGAGACTCAGGACAACTATAATTCTTGGAGCCGGATCATTCGAATGTATTAAAAGGTGAAGAACTTTTCTGTAAAAGAATATTTTATTGCAAGCCGCAATATTAATAAGGTGAGATTACCCGGATAGATATTACGACAATTTTCCTGAAGTTAAGGTGAACGGACGTTTAGAAGAAAATTAGAAGCAGGGGAAGTTTGCTACCATTATTATTAAGAAGACAGATGATAACCAGTTCCTTTATTGAGAGAGGGACATATACTAAGGAGAGCAATTATGAACTTAGACGAAATTAAAAGGAAGATACCAATTCTGTGTTTGAAGTCAACTTCATCCTCGCAAAGTCGCAGAGAAAGATTTATAATTCCGAATAAGTATTAAAGTGGAATTAGAGACTTGAACCTAACCGGGCATACGAATAAGAAGAAAGGAAGATTGAACTTTATTATATTTTTCCTACAAAAGAGAATATCAACTTCAAGAGAAAAGCAAGACACGTCGAAGGTGAAGCCATCTCTGACGTACAGTATTAGTGGAATACTCAGTGCGTGATTAGAAATCTTAGTGCATTACCATAAGTGAAATTAAGTGTTAATTAAATGCTAACTTCAAGAAATAGAAGTTATGAAACCAACGGATCCTGAATTCTGCTCCGCAAGTGAAAGCCAATAAGAAGATAGCATATTGTAAGTAATTACCATATTTACTTTTAGTTGGAATAAGTGCGAAGAATTTCAAGAGCAGGAAATTTAACTATTTGAGAATCAATTGAGTGGAATTCAATTGATAATTATTTTTTGGCAAATCAGTATCAGTAGAATATTTTGTGATAGATGAGTTACAGAATAGTCATATTAAATTCAAGTAATACCAGTTGTGATAAATTCTCACATAGGTGACAAAGTCTATTATTTATATCTGTAAGTGTAAAGTGATAGAGCTTACAGTAGGAAACCAATTTATTATATGGATATAATTTACCTTGGCATACAAGTGATTAGGCTTATCGATTGATGAAAGAATATTTATTATTACATACTCACTTAGGTGAGAAGCCATAAGTGTAATTGTAAAGAACGAACTACTATAATAGTATAAGGCTCAGTATATTAAGTAATGATAAGTTATGAGTAAATTTTGTTATGATTATAATAACAGTAATAACTAGTAAAGATAGTTTAGAAGTAGATAGTCATGACTACTGAAGTATGGATTGGCTATTACTTTGTTAAGTGCATAAAGATATTCTTGTAGATAAACATAAAGTTATAGACAAAAGATTTAACGTGCGTTAGTACATTTTTATTATTGTAAAAAAGTAATAGTTCACAAAGCGTGTGTGAAACGCTTTGTATCCTAGAATTGTTTAAGTTAAGAAGAACTCACAAACTATTGTATAGATTGAAACATTATTGTTAAATGTTTTTGATATTAAAAGTTTTTAAAATTTTCAGTCTCTGCTATACTACTTTGGTACGCTCTGTTATCCCAGTATGCGTTCTGTGTCAGTACAACATCAGATACCACTGCACTAATTTGGCATACTTACTCAGTTTTTTACGCTGATTTTGAATTTCAAAACAATTTTTGCCGTAGAAGCTTCGTTCACAAGTTAGCGCAGTATTTAGATTATACAAAGGTGAGTTTTAAATGCCTTTCGGCGTTATGAGTCAAAAATAATAATTATTCTTTAGATAAATTAAACTTTAGATATGGCTGGTATTTCGTTTTTCTTTTCGGGTGGAAAATGATCCTTTAGATTAAACTCTCAGAACCTATATTACAGGTATACAGGTAAGAAATACACCTAAATAGGTCTGATAAACTTTAAAAAAATTTTTTTAAATACATACATATAAATTGGCTAAGTTCGTCTGTCTGTCTGTCTGTCTATCAGGAACTGACCTCGACAACTGAAATTCTAAGAAAACAAACGTTCAAAACCAAATAACTTTGTTACCATTGCATCCATTTTAATGAAATTTGACATAATTACTCAGTTGTTTACGCTGATTTCGAAACTCAAAACCATTTTTGCCCTAGAAGCTTCATTCACAAGTTAGCACAGTATTTAGATTACATTTACTTTATATTTGATAGTTGATAATAAAAGGATTTTTCAGATTTTTTTATGCCTGTCGTCCGACAAGCTTTGCTGCTAGTAGGGTCATAAACAGAGGAAACAAAATACTTAAAATTCAATCTAAAATTAGATAACTTATTATGTATTTATTGTTTGATAATAAATAAAATTAGAAGTATGGTACACGCCAAAACAAACGATACTCAACGACACAACCCTTTGTTGCTCATGCCCACACGTGATAACCTCATGGAACGTCGTCATGGAAACGTAACAATATGTTTACGTTGCTTGAAGCTTGATAGATGTTCAAATGGTTAACAATGGCGGAAGAAAAATTATTGTGGAGCATTATTTTCGGTTTTACGGAGTTGGACGTTTAAGTGGACCAATATACGTTGGAAAATGCATTTTGAGAACGATTTCTAAAACCACCACCC
>JAFIDM010000007.1:9988352-10042209 GCA_023159025.1 Thereuonema tuberculata | reverse complement strand
TCCATTCTTCATTAATTTCATTTATTTTGGTCCAGGAAGATACACATCTAGTGTACAATCTTTTTATTGCTCTTGTCTCTACATGCTAGTTCTTAGGTTTGACAGCAAGGTTTCTCTATCAGGCGAGGTATTCAGTTAGTTGTCCAACTTTATCACCAGAGGGAGTTTGGTGCCAACAATTTTTTTTTTTTTTCATATATTTGTTTTATTGAAGGGGCGTTAAAAAAATTTGCAAAGAAAAAGTTCTGAAAAATTGGATTATTTTTTTTTCCTTTTTTTCCCATAGTTTAATTTCACATTCATCCAACTTTTATTTCTAATAAACATACACAACTAATACACAACAAAATGAAAACGCAAATGAAAAATATTAATAAATATATAATCACATTTTAGATAGTAATTGATATTGTTTCCTCCTGTTAAATATATTAATAATTTGTTTATTTACTACAAAATTATACGATAAAATCACAAGTAACATAGGAACTTCAAACCAAACTCTTCCCAGAGGCAATCGGAATTTATAACAAGAATCTGCAGTTTGGCAACAGCTCAGGGCAATGCATTGGCACCAGTTTCTTCTCAAATGTGAAAAGAGGCCGAAACCTTTGCACAGCCAATGTCAATAGTTAAAGCATAACATATAGGCTTAATCCTATAGAAATCTTGCCTACAGCTGACAGCAACATCAGTTGTCAAGTTATGTTATAAATAACAACGCAAGTAGATTCTTGTTATTTTTCAGGTTGTCTCCGTATAATAAAAGCATTTTTAGAAAGCAGAGATAAATATAACATTAAAAAATAATACACAAATCAAACTTTTATAATCTATGTAACTAAAATTTCACATAACTGATTTAGGTTTTTAAAACACTTTTTTAGAAATTGGATTAATTTAATAAACTGCAATTAAAAAAGAAAAGCAAGTAGAAATCATAGAGCATTTTTATTAATATAGTTTAGCCTTAAGTACTATCTCAAAGAATTTCCTAGAAATAGTGATGCGCAGCACTTTATTTACTTACTTATTTATTTTTAAATTTATATTTTAAGTAGGACAAATTGCCTGCATAACAACACAAAAAGGAGGAATTACCTTAAAAATGCAAAATTATTATAAAGTATTGACGACGGTCAAAAAATTAATCAAAATAAAATTACTTGAATTATTTAAAACTAATAGTCAATTAATTATTGTTTTAAGCAATTTCTCATCATCATGTTTAACTTACATACGTTGAAACAGTTTGACGTAAGAGATACGATAGGACCTTAATTTTATTCAGATAAAACTTGCTTGGTTATTCTGAATTTGTACCGAAATTCAAATGAAAATTATCTCTTATTATTAATAAAAAATGAGAAGAAATGCAAAGGACTTTCTCTCAAATAATCAGATGATATTCGTATTATTATTATCTTGATGTAAAACATTTCGAGGGAGGTAAACAGGGCAGCCATGACAGTTTTTCTTCCTGAACAACGTACATTCAATCTATTAAATTCAAAATAAATGAGTGCCAAATATAGCAAGTTACTCATAGGAGTGAAAAAAACATAGCAAATGTGGGATTGTTTAACAGCTGGAATCAACTACCTTCTTATTGTTTTGTTTTTTTTTTGCATTGATGGTGTACAAACTTCCAACTGAGTCATGAGAGTTATGCTTTTGTTTTTAAATTTATGCCGACCACTGAATAAAATATTTTTACATTCACATAAGCTAAAAGAAGAACATGAGGTAAAGAAAGAAAGAAATAGCTCTTTTCATTCATTTAGCAAAATACACATTGGAATTAACTCGGCCACTGACATGAAAATTCCTACCAATTGGAACTGTTTTGAAATCTCCCATAATTCCATCCAAATCAATCCACAATAAACTCTTGTCACCAATTTGAATACACATTTCAAAACAATTTCTTAAAAGATAAATCCTTTATATTACTTTAATTTGGAAGAATTTCATCGAAGAAAATTAATCCAGTTCAAATTTTCTCTTTGAACGAACACAACATTTTAAAAATATATTATATTTTTATCTGATTTCAATATTTTCAATTTTTAAATATCTACAGTATCTTACATGTTGCGAACAAGAGTTTATTGAAAATTTCATTTTGACAAAATTATCTTCTTTATCTTTTTAAAAATAAAACAAAAAAAAACAAACAAAATGGTAACAACAACATTCAGATTATAAATAGAAAAAAAATAGCCTAATTCCTTTTTAAGGAATAACTCATGCAGTAACTGAATTATCAATATTTCTTAAGGTTATTAACAGACAAAAAATACAAACTAATTAGCATTTCAAGTTCAGCACGAGTTGCATATAAAAATTACTAATACTTTCATATGGATATCTGCAATAATAAATTTTTAAAAACAGAATTCCACATATATATCGTTACCACTTATTCCAATTCACGATGATTAAAATTATCTAATTAACTTTTGAATTAATAGTGATTACTTCCAGATATTTTCAACTACAAGCTTTACCTTGCAGATGTTACCAACTATGTATGAAAATTTTTTCTATTCCGAAATCAGCACAGTTTATAAAAAAAAAAAAAAAGGTTATAGAATTGTGGAAACATCTGGAATTGGAATACAATTTTAAACAATACAAAAATTTTCTGCATCTTTTAAAAACTTACAATTATTTGGCAGGAACAAAAAATTATATGAGAAATTATATCACCAAAACAAAAAATGGTGAACTTCATAATCCGTTTTCTTTGTTGTTGTTTTTTTACAAAAGTATTTCAGTTGATCTTGACTGCAAATCATCCTCATTCCACAGTGCTGACTTTAATTCTAATGATGCATTTTTCATAAGAATTGGTTTTGGTTTATACAAGATGTTACCTTGAGATATGTGAGTAATCCTGATCTGTGGTCCTATTAGAACAGCAGGCTGAATAACAGATTTAAAAAATTCATTTTCATAAGACGTAAATGCTTGACCTCAAAATACCAATGGACATTCTTTGCAACAGAAGCAAATTAACAATAAAATATAATGGAATGTGAATTGACACACTATAAAAGAAAACCTTATCTATTCAGAATTGAGCTTTACAAATACAAAAAAAAAAGAAAAGGAATAAAAAAAAAAGGGGGGGGGGGTGGCAAAGTGAAGTTGGCAGAAAAGGGAAGTTGACAATTATTACAAACTACAAAAATCATGAAATGTTTACCCATTCATAGTTTACTACTTGAAATACAAAAGCGAGATCACAAAACCCAACTTTGCTAGTCGGACTTTATTTTAATTGAAGTTTTTAAAAAAATGAAAACAAGAAATCTGACAACTATTTCTCTCAACTCCCTCTTGTTATTTCAAAGTTCCGATTTTGAATTGATTAAGTGGTTTGAAAAGACGGCAACCCGAGATCTTCCCCAATAATTTCATCGAGTCCAACAGGGAACTTCTAATATATACAGGAACAGGAGTTCAACCCAAGCAAATATGGGTCGCTGAAGGAACCTTGGGTTAAGAAACTTAGCTAAACTAGTTTGTTTCATTAGCTAAAACTACAGCTTTTTTTTATTATTTATTATTATTATTTTACTTAAATATAAACTATTTAAAAGAATATTATTTTAATTAAACATAGGATTAAAATAATACTATAAATCCAAGAATGATATCTGTTCTATACAAACACAAAACTTTTTGATTGTTTAAAATGAAGCTGCGGGCATTGACTTCATAAATATGTGAGGAACTGTTGGATGTCTCTTGCTATAGACATATTGGTCAATTAGAATAAGCATTGCTTGCGTTCAGTATCATATGTAACAATCACACTGTGCATAACGGGAGGGGGGGGTGAAAATCACTATTCCAATATTATCTGAAATTCTGTAAAATTTAACGTAACATACCATCAGATTTGAAGGCTAATTGCTTAAGAAATTGTCACTAAGTTATTTGAACGGCTACAACACCAAAGGCAAGTTCCTGTAATTTAAATTTAATAACTACTTCAACGGTTTTACACAAATAAAATTTTAAAGACTTCTGTTTATTTGGATCTGATAATTATAATTCATAAAGATTTTAAGATAAAAATTTTGAGTTATTTTGAAATGTTTGATTTATATTGCAATCTTAATAAAATTGCATATTTATAAAAAAGCACTAAATAGTGTAAATTGCCAGTAATTAAGGCAACATAATCGTCTCAAAATTAAGATGGTAGTACAGGCAAAATGGTACATGGAAGGGATACTGGCAATGAAAATAGAGAATAAACAATGCATTTTTAATCAATTAATGCCAGACGTCTACAAGTGACAGTTAAATGTCAACTGACTTTAATGTGTTTTGTGTTTTTTTTACACATTTAATTCAACTTAGTAATGAGATATCAAATCTTTTAAAAAAATATGAGTTAAGTTGTTCAGTTAATTTTATAATTGAAAATCCATTTGTTTGTTTGTTTTTCCTTATAGCATTTGCTACAAAGTTCATAACTATCTTGTTTGTATTCCGTCAAAATCAATGGATAACTAAATGTCAAAAAACATAAACAAATGCATCAAAACAATACAAGTAAAAACAGTAAGGAAATTTACTGAATACTTGGCTGTTCTTGATATGATGTACTCTTTTAAGAATATAGACTAGCTCACTGTCATGTACTGCTTATTTCTGAAGCACAAGAACCCTACAAATGCTGTATCATAAAATAGTGCCTTTAATTCGTCATTTCAAATGTTGTTGGTTTTTTTTGGATGTTTATATTTTATTATCTGTTTTGAATGTCTAAAAGATGAGATATATATATATATGAAAAAAATTTAAAAAACTGTTAGAATTCTTTGTGATTCTAAGTGTCACTTTTATTTTTCAATCTTTTTTCGATATAATTCAATCCATTCTTTGCAGTCGTTCGGTAAACATAAAATACTGAAATCTTATAAATTCTGAATGTTTCAATGTTATGTGCTTTACTTTCTCAAGAAATAATCTTTAAAGCTGATATTGTGACTCACAGAAAAATGTATAACCACATACGCCAACAGAAAACAAATCCTCTGTTGGCTTACGGTTTCTTAGATGCTTATTCCATTTTAAGGAAGAAACTAACATCGTTTCTCAAATTTTTAAATTTTATAAGCCCAAACAATGCAGTAAGCTGGAAAGGCGAAAAGTCACCGATGACGAAAAACTACAAAATCAGTGACAAAAAAATATAGCAAGAATGAATAAGTTGAAATAATAATTTAATATGTGCACAGAATACGGTAAAATAGTTTCGGCCAACGTACATTTGAAATGATTAAAAAGCATTTATATAAATTAAAAATTCATAAAACCAGTGCTCTTCTTGTCATAGAACGCATTGGTTCCACCACCTTTTTTCGACGGATTTTTATTTAAATTGATGTTTGGTCCAAATAGAATCGCCCTGTTGAGCAGAGCATGTCGGCAAACGGCAACAAAATTATTATAACGGTTCTGCTTGTGCACCATATTCATAGAATTATGAATATTATATAAAATTGAAAAAAAAAAAAAAAATTTTTAGCGTTCCACCACCTTTTTTTTTTACAAAAACAGCACTGCATAAAACCATGACTGGTTTCGTTCCTTTACTACAGAGCTTTTTACAACTGAATAAGTTTGTATCAGAATTTCAGATAAGATTGGAGGTAATCCAAGTAGATGCTAATAAGGAAGGGGAGCAGCAATTTTCAGGTCACAGGAAGCACCAGAAACCCTGGCAGCTCTACTGTGTGAATGTCAATCACTTCACTTGCAGCCTCTTTAGAACAGGCTTTTTTTTTACTTCACGTAAAAAACTATCAGCACAATACAGTACAGTACAATTTAAAAAGAAAAATATAAATGATATAACATAAATATATACCATTTCTTATTTTAACTTTTTGGATTTTTCTGGAGTTCCTCATGGAAAATAAAGCCTTCATCGAACTGAAAGCAAAACAACTCAAAAGAACTGAAGTCATTTCAGTGATCTTCATATGCACACCCACACATTCCTTTTAACTACATCCATGCGCACTAATTAAATAACTAAAAAAAAAAAATTACTATTTTCACATTTTTGATTTTGTTTAACTTTTTTGTTAAGGACAATAAATTAAATATATCTGATTCAGAAAATATTTATTCCAAAAAAAAAAAAAAAAAAAAAACCACCTGAGTAAAATTAAAGCGAAACAACAATGCTAAGTTTTAGTCATGTTTCTTTTTTAATATATCTATTTTATGATCAATATATTATAATAATTATACACTCTATGTTTGATACAAAGAAATCTGTTTTAACACAGACAGATATAGGAACCTTGATGTATTTGGACCCCAGTTGACAAGAATTTCTTTTTTTCTTTGTTAAAAAAAAAAAGCAAATGCTTTGTTCCCTGGTGGTCTTTCTAAATGGAATTTAATTCCTCCTTGACTATTCCTCGAACTTATTTCAAAAGAGGAAGTTGGTTTTTTTTTGTTTATTTTATTTTTCTCTCTTACAGATGAAAAGTTATTATTTTTCATCCAGACACTATCCACACCCTAGAATAATGTCGGAACTCAAAGAAGTTAGTTTGAGGAAGATCTCGCGTTCTTAAGATATCTTGGAGAACCACTTAAGCCTTTATTATCGTACGGTATATAGAGGTGGGGATGGAGGGGGCTTGGTGAGATTAAATTCTATTTCACTCACACCCACCCCAAACAGGGAAAAATTTACCTTGCTTTTCTTTATTAAAAATTTGATACCTATGTGAAAGAATTGTGGATCATGTATTCTGTTTAATATTATTATTATTATTAGTATTAGTATTATCTACAAAATATTCTGCTATGACATCTGACGAGGCCTACGCAATATGCATATGTATCGAAGTCTAGATAGAGCTCTTAGTGCATATATGAGATGTACACATAAATATGACAAACACAAACTTGCTACAATTGGATACATGAATTTTTTTTTTTTGTTTTTTTTTTTCTTCTTTTTTTTCTTTTTTTTTTTTTTTCTTTTTTGCCAAGTGGAAGGGGCAAGCAGGCCTTTGAGGATGGGTCTTAAAACAAGATCCAATAGGATAGGCCTGGCCACCAGAGTATTTTTAAAGTTATTATTATTATTATTTGCACATATCTGTCTATAAAGGAGGAGGTAATAACTGGTAGGATTGTACAGTACACTTCTCCTTAAGAAACACTTTTTTATAGTCTTGAATATTTCTTTTATAAATGAACATAGTTAAAGATGTAAAAGGAACACGGAACCACACATTGCAACAAATTGTCCTCCACAATCCCCGTCCACGACCAACTCCGAGTGGTGCAGCTATGTCGTACGGCTCCCTCGTCGAAAACAAATGCAAATGTACAGCAATTAAAAAAAAAAAAGTGATAAAATGAAAACCACTAACAGTAATATTGGTGGGAAGAAATGAAAACTAACTTAATTTGTTCAAAAATTAAGTTTGTGATTAAATGGCAACTATGATCTATGTTTAAAAGTAAAAAAAAAAAAAAAAGAATTGTAAGAAAACCAGACAGAAATAGTTGAGGGAGGTGGATTGTGAAGAAGACTCCCAAAAGACTAGATTGGCACCACAGGGAGTGGCTGCCATCTTTCCAGTAAAATTCCTCATGAGCAGAGGAGGCTTCTCCATGCTAGACTGTGGTTGATTTTAATAGGAAGGAGTGGCTGCTTCTATTTATACATTTGATTCCTATTTTTTCAATGGATTTTCTCCCTTTTTTTTTCTTTTTATTCCTGTCACAGCCACTAGGTCCACCCTTAAGCATATAGGAACTAAGTCATTGAGGATGAGGGCTGCATAGTCCTTGATGCCACTGACAACAAAATTTGTGAGAAATGTCACTGTCCGTCATCCTAGGGAATGCTTGGATAGTTCCACTGTCTGAGACACATCTGCACCAACAAGATAACTAGTGATATGGACCAAAAAGACAAAGGAAGGGACTAAAAAGTGAAACCAACTATGGAATGGCGCAGTTGTATGTCAGTCGACATTTGGTGGGAACCTTGTGCTTTCAAGTGCCCTCTTGTCTTACACTTTTGTCCGCTTTTTAAAACCAGGGAGGGCAGCTTGTATACTGACGAGTACTTCAGCACAACAGTGGGTGGGCTTTTTTTTTACCCTTCCTGTCCGTCGGCAACTGTGGCTTCAGGTGTGGGTGTAGAGGTCATTGCACCTGACACCGATAAATCTTCAGCTTCTTCCATGCTGTGATCTCCTTCCGTTAAAAGATCCTCCTCCTCTTCTTCAGCTTCACCTAACTCCGGGTTGCCCAGATCCAAACCCTGGGGTTCTTCAACCATCGGCTCCTGCTTGATTTGTACTCTATTGTCATGGCTGAAACAAGAAGCAAACAAATCAGTGAATACCAATACAGATATCTTCAAAATATATATATATACAGTCACATATATCAAATATATATATACAGTCAAACTCGGCTATATCGCGATCTTTCGGATCCAAGATCTCAAAGATCGCAATCTGCCTGATCTTTTTTTACTTCTCAATGTTAAATGTCGTATACTCTAACCCTATTATCGCCCACACAATTCCAAATCGATTTAAAATGGTCATTTCGCAATACCTACATCATTCACAGCGATGTGAGAGAATTTTATATTTATAAATATTTATAAATCATTAACTTTTCAACACTTTGATGGGTTATATTAGCCAAAATCTTCATATTTCTGTTTTCTTACGGTTTGGCTCCGCCATCTTGGGATTAGCGATATTACCCAGTAAGTATTAATTGTAAGTAGCAAATTGCAAGCAGTTCTCTAAAATCAATCGATATTCGTACTTTTTGGGCGAAAATATTATAAATTCTGCAATTTTGCAATTATACACCTTTTTCCAAAATAGAAGGGGTCCAAGACCAAATCCCATTATATCCGAATTAGCGACATAAACAACTGTGTTATAGCCGAGTTTGACTGTATATATATATATATATTGTAAAGTGCCCAATCAATCTATAAACAACTGTGTTATAGGCGAATTTGACTGTATATATATGTTGTAAAGTGCCCAATCATTTAGCTTCTTCCTAGAAATCCTTGGCACTCTTTAACATAATGGTTAGGCTTCAAGCCCTAATGAAGGATATTACTAATTTGCAAAAAAATGTTTTTACTGAAATTATAATAAGAAATGAATCCTAACAATAGCTGCAATATTAATATGAATTATCAGCTTCACCTATTTGCTAATTGCACAGTTTATTGTGCTAAACTTTGAAAAAAAAAATAATGTAGACTTTTTATTATTTTCTATTCTTATTCAATAAAGATTGTTGTTAACTTAAGAGAATCCCACAATAGGCTTACATGGTCCTAGGGAGGCTAGGAAGAAGGTTCCCAGAATTCCCAGACCCAACCGATTCAAGTGGAGGTCGGTTAGCCCAATGCCCAGCAACATTTAACTTCTAGGAAATAAATTTGCCTCCATTTTAAACTAGGTTGGGTGAAAACTAGGACCTGCCTAGAGAAGAAAGAACAAGGGAGAACTCCAACACATCGAAACCGGCTCAGCACCCCAGAATCAAGTGTCATACAATGTAAGCTAAAGACTGACGGGACTTCAATAAAGACTGATATTCCAATGAATAAGTCATCAGTCTTCTATCATTGAGAGATGGAACAGGGTCAAATGGTGGATCAACAGACTTTTAAAGAATCTCTCACTTTCCTACTTTAATCGACTAATATTTCATAATTACACCCCTTTAATTGCTCAATATGCTAACAGGCAGTTGAAGAAGTAGAAGAACACTATCATAGCTACGTTTACAAGCTTCATTAACTGATTAAGCAACTCTGATTTGAATTATATCAAACGCTATTTTAGAACCAATAAGAGTGTTATTAGTCTTTACTAACTATACTAACCACTTCCAATTAAGGGTGATATGCTCTTTAAAGTGAAAAGCGGTAATCATTAAAATTTATTTGTTTAGAAATTATTTAATACCGTATTTACTCAAATCTAAGCCACACTGTTTTTCCAATATAAATGCTACCGAAAAAATAAATTATTCACTTCTTATTAGTTCTCATTTTTATTTCGTAAATATCGGATATCGATAAACCTTTCTACACTTTTATTTTTTCACCATAACGTTGAGAATTTGGGGTACGGCTTAGAATTGATGGCGGCTTAGATTCGAATAAATACAGTATTTTTATATTTGCAAAACTTTGAAACTAAAACAGTTTCATTAATAGCTAGAGGTTAACATCAAGAGGAAAATGAAAGCTTTAAAGCCATAAATGAAATCGAAATTGAAATAAATATTTTAAAGACTCTTTCTTTTCATGACTATTTGTTTTTTTGCCTTTGTATAGTAGAAAATTTGGAAGATATATTCCTTATCTATTTTTGGCTCAGATGTTGCTGTTACCTCCAAAGACAATTGGGTGCTCACATATAAACTTAGAAATTCTCGAAAGTCAAGAAAACATAAGTTAACCATCCCAAAAGTTGTAAATATATGTAAACAACCTGACAACAAAGAAGCAGCTAAGGATGTATTTCCCCACGTATCTAAATAACCAAGGAAAACGAGAAATTAGGTGTAGGTAACAGTCATTGAGCCGTCCCTAGAAATTCAAATGAAGTTAATATAATTCGTATAATTTCTTTCTCGAAAAGCATCTAACAGATATTTAAAAAATGATACATTTTATTTAAGTTATTATTTTTTTACTTAATTTATAGTTTAAAATATTTTGATCCCCCCCTCACCAAAAATACTTCTGCAGAGGCCCATGTAAACAGCTGTACAAAACTATTGTTTTTATTAAGCTCATTCTAATACAATATAAACAGAATAAGTTTAACTTGAAGACTCAAAATTGACGATTATCATATGTTCTTCTTACACAAACAAAACTGAAGGTTATTTTATTAACTAGGCCCATAATAATTAACACAAATATTTAAGATTGACAACAGATATATCTCATTGTTGTAATAAAAGCTCGAGCAAAGGTAGATCTGTATTGTTCACGGATGCTGGTAATTTATTTTGTTAGATTTCCTATAACTATCTTACAGAATCAAGCAGATATAGCAAACTAACCTCCGTCATTTTTTTTTCTTTTGCTAATCTGCTGTGATACATAAGAATTAAGAAAATGATACAGTAGACTCTCGATATCTCGAAAACCTTGAGATGTCGAAAAATTATTTTTCCCCTTGATATTACATATTTATCTAATTTTAATTCTTATATCGAAGAGTTTCCACTCAAAACCTTGTTATGTCGAATATTTTTCGAAGTAAAAAGTTAATTTTTCCGGAAAAATCGCCATTCAGTTGTGTGGAAGCAAATAGAGGCCATTTTTTAGAAATTCTAACAATGTAAGTTCATTGTATTTTACTAATTCTTTTCAATTCAATGTAATTATTTTCAACTACTTTTAAAAATTAAAATTATCATTGCTATATTTAGACTTATTGTTAACTATCATTACATATTTATACTTATTCTCATCTATCAAGACTCTTAATTTTTAGAATATTATTCGATATCTTGTATTTTTATGTGAATTTTTATATTTTGGTTATGACCTTGTTATTTCGAAAACTCGCTATTTCGAATTTTTTTTTAGCGTCCTTCGACTTGAGATATCGAGAGTATACTGTATATACAGAGGTACAACAGTTCATTTTAATAAAGTACTGCAATGCACCTCCTTCAGATAATTACTACTAAGATTATTGATGGCTAATAAATAAAGTTATTTACTTGATTCCATTGTCCTTGGGAGATCCAATTGCGTTACTCGTTGTCTGCTTCTCGATGTCGTTGATGCTTCCAGTCGAACTTGATGTACTCGAGGAATTGTTCAAAAATGGAAGATTACTTTCAGCTAAGGCTGCCTGTAAAAGCATAAAAAGAAAATTAAGATTAGATTTCTTAAGATTTCTTTTAAAAGTTTTATTAAGTCATCTTGAACAACCACTTTATGACAAATAAAAATGTTTCCGATTCATTAGAACTCATGCTTTCAGGTGTAATAAAAACAATGTGATAACACCGATTGCAATAATTTAAATGTCTGTTAACTCTGTAGTTATGTTAAAGAAACATAAATTAACCTGAAAACAAAAGGAAATTCCTTATATTTTATTTTATTTTTTTTTTCCAACCACTGATGAAATAGTGTGCTACATCAAATGCTATCTGAGGCAGAAGTACAATCATTAAACGAAGGGTAAACACCGACATTTGACAGTTTTACTTCATTCTCTGCACATTAGCCACGAATGTTGGGATAAGTTGTCTATCGACAAGATTCTCAAAATGTATGCTTGCAAATATTCAGGAGTAATTGAAATCTTGTTTGCTTCAATACAATCAAGAGAAGTACAAATAATACTGTATTGTACAATAACAACGAAGGTATATATAAAGAAAATGGATTAATGATATTTTTGGTAGATATGTAACTCCCTAAAGCCAACTAGATTTCAATTTTACGAAACTTAAAAGAAACACAGCAGTACAAAGAATTCATTAATCCAGCACTGATTGAATTCCTCAATAAACATTCCTCATTTCTAAACACTTTCTTTTTGTTTGCTAAAGAAAAAAATATTGTATGAAAACCTCGACACTATCGTAGAACTAACAATGCAGTTAATGTGAGTTTTTCTGAATTGTTATTTCCAGAGATAAAGAATTTTTATTGTTACAGCAGGGCTTGTAGATGAAGAACCATCCATTACAGAAGAAAGGGGAAATAGGAATTTTAAGGTTCTTAAACACAACTAATATTTCTTGTTTATGAGTGAATGTTATAAACATGGTGAACCTGATCTTGAATGAGAAGGTTAAAAGCATGCCAAGTCAACAAATGTGAAAGGAAAACAGATAGATGCTGAATGAATTAATTACTATATGAAATACTGTAGTTATAATACCACTGACCTTAAGGAAAAATGCTAGGATCTTAAATGAAGCATATACCGGGTGATTCATAAAGTACTGGAAAGTACTGGTGGTTTTCACCGCCCCATATCTTTTTAACTATTGCTAATAAAATTCTGAAACTTTTAAAATAAAAGCGTAAAACATATAAGAGTTATATTTTCATGTTATTATTTATTCATTACTCTTGAAATTCACTTTATTTGTGTTCAAACATCCCCAATATATCGAAATTATTATCCAAAAAAATTATTCGACTATCTCCCAAAAAGTTATTTGTAAGAATGCATTTTTAAAAAAATACAGTTTTTTTTTTTTTTTTAATTAAACAAAGGAATTAATGACAAAAGTGTTTAGATTAAATTTTCCTAATTAGGTTTCTGTATCATTTGAATATTGGATCCAGACTTTTAGAGTTTAAACAACATCACAACAGTTATTTAAATATACGATACATTGGGCGTGTTTGAACGCAAATAAAATGAATTTCAATAATAATGAATACATAATAACATGAAAATATAACTCTTATATGTTTGACGATTTTATATGAAAAGTTTCAGATTTTTATGAGCAGTAGTTTAAAAGATATGGGGCGGTGAAAACCACCAGTACTTTCCAGTACTTTATGAATCACCCGGTATATATACTACCATCTAAAAAAAAATCAAAATTACTTAATGTTCAGTGCTGCCCCTCTATTGATCTGAAGGACCAAAACAGATGCTGCGGAAAAAATACTGGGCATTGTTATCAAAATAATGTAATTAACCCTTTCATTTCACACAAATTAAGGCTTTTCAGGAATATGAAAATGATGATCAGGAATTGGTCAATTACTAGAAATGGGAAATGGATAAAAGTAAGGAACATTCTAATGATGATAAGCAAGCTAAGGATAATGGGAATGCTTGTCTCCAGACATCAAGAAGATTGAAAGTAATATGCAAATTGAATAGGTGAGACTTTTTATATCCCACAATGTGTTATGTATATAAATATAAATAGTGAATATTACAACTGGAAGTAATGTCATGAAGCATCAAAAATAATAATCCTAGGAGGAAAGAGTAATTACTGATTATTATTTTGTTTTGAAGCATAAACGATATCTGTGATCAAAGAAAACGGTGAGTTACGTGGGCATATAGCAAAGGATCAAGTCACTTTTTCACCCACACAGTGAGTGGAAAAGTGTTAAAAAGAGATGTGAAAAATCAATTCTGAAAGACAGCGATACAATGAGACAACAACCTTGCTTATTTTTACATTAAAAGAAAACAAAAAACGCACATAACTAAACAAAACACAAATATTCACTGAGCTATTTTTATTAAATTTCATTTGTCATTACTAACCTTTTAATAAATTAATCCTTTAATGCTAAGCTGAATGCTAGTGGAGATTAATTACTTAGCCCCTTTTATTCTTAATTTTGTTTTGATGTTTTTTTAATTAAGGGGTCATTGATTTGTATGTCTGTCCATTTTGTATATTTTCCTATTTCACTGAGCTATGTATACTGGGTGGATCAGACTGATGAGAGGTCAACAAACCTCGAAACAGTACTGTCTCCGATTCCCAGTACAAATACCAAAAATAGCTCAGTGAATATTTGTGTTTTGTTTAGTTATGTGCGTTTTTTTTTTTTCTTTCTTTCTTTTAATGTAAAAATTGTTATAACGCACATTAAATTTCATTTGTAACCTTGATTATTATGACAATCAATTTAAATAATACATTACATCTAGTCTAAAAAGAGTTCCCACAAGGATGCATATATTCTTTAGACTGTTAACATTACATAAACCATTAATTAATTACCATTGTTCAAGAAACAGTTAGGTAGTAAAACTGAGGTCTACTGTATTCTATTTTTAAAAAATTAAGTATTTGTAGATTTATGTCTACATATAAAGAACGAAGCATTTGATATACATCTACATATAAAGAGAAAAATAATACAACAATGTATGAGGGATCATCTGCTTTCCCATCCCACCGCTAAAACCCTTCATAAAAATAGAATGAAATTTCATCACTTTTGAATTATCAATTGATGTTTCCAGTGGATCATTCTTTTAAAAACTTAAATATAAGTAAAAGACAATTATTGTACACTTGGATTTTTCAATTCTGGAAGTTTGATACAAAGGGTGTATTATTCAAAAATGCGTTATATTAATTGATGAAATTTTGTATATTTATTTTTAAGATTTACTAAAGTTGAATAAGACCTTGCACTATTAAAGTTTTCAAACTTGGTTCTTTAAAAAAAGGCTTTGACTGTTTGATTTTTCAAAGAATGAAAGGTGATGACAGTTAATTTGCCATTCTGATTTAAACTTTCCGATGCACCAAGTTCTGTACAAGAGAAGAAGAGTTTCATACACTGGATCACAACAGTAATTGAGTATCATTCTCTTAAGATTAGCTTCAATTTTGTCAAATGCACATAATCCCGCCCACACATAGATCTGATATTCTACTTTTTTAATTTCTATAAAAAAAACTATTCAATAGAAATTCTAACAAACTCTGTTCATTTTTTTTGGGGGGGGGGTTTGTTTTTTATTAAAGATTTCAGTAAGTTCTTTCACAGGCAGTTTCAAGAAAGGACAATCATTATGGATTATTTTGTCCGGAAGTCATTGCCTGCGATACATAAGAGAAAATCCATCTTATAATAAGAGAAAGACAAAAAATAAAGGCAACTGAGCTCAGGAATTGAGTCCACATCTAGGCATGTTAGCTTAGTTAGTAGGCTACTGCCTAAACATCAAATAAATTGACGAATATTGAAAAAAAAAAATAATGAAATTTACAAGCTTTCCCTTACTGACCTTAATCCTTTCTGACTATTAAACTATTACTATTATTTTTAATTCTATTGTAATGAACACTGGCAAATGATACTTGAAGAAGATGCAGGAAGACAAAAACTTCCAACGGTTTAACTCCAAGTAATTATGAAATAAACTAGGGTTCTTTAAATAAAATTATTAACAAGAAATGATTTTGCTTTTATTAAATCATTGTCAAACGCTCCTATCTATTTCTCCCAAATTAATGTACCGTATATGCTCCAATAGAGGCCCCCGGCGTTTATTTTCAAAACTAACCTCGGCTCCCGGCACTTAATAGAGACCGGCTGTTATTAAAGGCCGGCTGTTATTAGAGGCCGGCCATTATTAACAAAAACCTTCAGAACGCAATATTTTTGCACATAAATATCCGCTAATATTATAAACAGCTACTTTATTTGAATTTCACATGCCACATAAAGACTGTTAAAGATAAATGGCAATGTCTTTCTGTACCTTTCGCTGCTATTCGTCGTCCCAATCCGCAATAACGGGCGGCCACCTCACCGAAAGTTTCTTTCACGTATTTCACCGCGCGAATCTTAAAGGCAATGTCAAATGACCGTTTCGGCGGCATTTTGTAAGGCAATGTACCGTAAGGTATTACGTACGATTATAAAGATACAGACGCTTACATTAGTACCAGTAGGCAAATATCAAAGACCCGGCTACTATTAGAGACCGGCTCCTATTTGGCCTTATTCCCTCTGCAGCCCGGCGCTTATTAGAGACCGGCGACTATAAGAGGCTCGGCGTTTATTAGAGCATATGCAGTATACTGATTTTATGTTGTCCCCATTTTTGCAAATGTCCGTGAAAATTGAAACAAAATAAAAAAAAAGGAAAACAATAAATAAAAGACTACAAAAAGTACCCAATAATCGGCCAGGTCACAGGTCATATGGTAGGGCAGTCCCCGGTGGGGGTGGCCATGCGACCCGGCCTGTTGCAACGGGGGAGGAGGGACAAGCGGTGGCCGGGGAGCAATGCTCTCCTCAACCGGATCCTCGCTGGTGCTGCCTCCTACCTGCAGGCTGGCTGTCAACGATTCTCCATATAATGTAGGACTCTGCTGAAGTGTGGGACTCTTCGATTGCAGACCTCTATAACAGTAGCAAACATAAGCAGCAGAGAAAAAAAAATTACAATTAGTAAGAATTGCAGAACAAAGAACAATTTAGTAACAAAACAAAACAAAGAAAAAAAATGAAAAGAAAACTAATTTTACTATAAAGTCACGACTAATGTTACGAAACAATGAAACAACATCTAATAGCAATTGCTGTTTTTACCTGAACTATATAATATCTGTCAGCTTTTTTTTTTTCTTTAACAACCACTTACCTCGTTTTGTTTCCAATTTCTAGTAATAAAATCAAAGTAGCTGATACAGATACTACTTCTAATAATCATTACATAAACGACAACAATTACAACATCAATAACAACAACAACATCTAATTAGTTTGGAAATGGGAAAGAGTAAAAAATGTCAAAATCTGAGAGAAAAGTAGAATAATACATATAAATACATATATGTAAAGTTTGATATATGTAAATATATATGTACGTACAAATATATATATATAAATATATAAAATAACAAGAACGGAGAAATAGAAAGTTTAAAATATTATTAGTAAGAAAGAAGGAGAAAAATGATGTGATGAGCAAAGAGGAACTAGTACCTTCGGCCAGGCATTGTAAACGGCTCTTTGTCAGGTTGGCCGCCACCCAGGTCGTGAGTGATTTTGGTTTTCAACTTTCCTTCACCTTTCCCTTCCAAACCACCACCATCACCATCAAAGAATTTACCTTTTTCATTTTATTATTAATGTTATCTTTGTTAAGCTCACCTAGCTTAGGCACAGGTGGGCTCACACATGCACCAAAGCCATAAGCAGACATGCAATGAAGACAGAGGCCATGCAAAAGCAACACTGATTCAAAACCTTCCTCACCACTCAGTTCAACAGTCACCATCTCCAAAAACAAAAACAAAAAAAGGTATCACAAAACACAAACTTTTTTATATTAAAAAAAAAAATCATTATCTATGTTAAAGTCAATAAAGGATGCTTTATCAGAAGGGTTTTAGTTGACGACATCTCCGGCTGCTTCTTTCTCGAATCGCTTTGCCAGTATACATTTCAATGCTATGACTTTAATCCTGAACAGGACTGTTTTGAGGATTTACCTCTCAGCTGCAATATCTCGAAAGATTCTGGAATCTCTTCCTGGCAGCATCATTGACCACATTAAATTCAATTGTGGTATTTTTCATCTAACTAATTTGCAACTGCTTTCTCTATTACATTCCTTTGTTAAAAAAACATACCGTTATACATTTCCAAAAACAGAAAATTCTTCCACACAAAAATTTTATTAATTCTTCGTTTTTTTGTTTCTGGATACAGAATAACAATTTGCCAAGTGAATAGTGAAACTGCTTTTATCCAACTGGAAAAGTCAGAAATAAACAATGACTGCAGATTATTTGTAGCCAAGGATATACACAGCCATTACTTTTTCTGTGAATCCTTAAACCATGTTCACTCAGACTTTAAGATACCAGCTTATCAACATGTCAACGGTGCATATAATAATAATGCAATGGCTTTATTTCCATTGTCTTCAAATTTCACAGGGGAAATACTGTGGGAGAAGACAAAGGAATAACAGTAAAATAAAGGGTTAGTAAGAGAAGTTCAAAATGAAACTCAAATGACAATGGTTATTTAAAACTTAGTTCCACAGCTATTTCAAAATCAAAATTAAAAAAGAATCGGAGCTTAACACAATTAGTTGTTTGTGGAAGTAACTTACAATGTGAATGGTACACGATCATTGAGCTTTCTTGAATGATAGTATTAAGAATTTGGATATATGCTACTCATCACCTATTCTTCTTACCAATTTCATTTTAAATATTAATATTAGGATAACAATTAAAAGGAATGAAAAAAGCATTGCTATTAATTCAAATAATGCACTGTTATTAATAGTGCTTGTATTTCACAGAATTGCTAACAGTGTAGTAACACTTGTGGGTGTCATCCTTGCATTCAAAATAACAAAATAGCTACATCGACGGCTTTTCTTAATATGGTAATGTAGCAACTAAAATTAAATGTTATCTTTCTGGAGTTTCCTTGTAAAATTAAGAATTCCTTTGAAGCTGGCAACTTTATATATAAAATAAAAATATATAAAATGCATTTAATTAAGGAACACAGTAGAATCTTTTCTACTCATTGAAGATCTCCAGAATCCATTTGAAGGTAAAAGCAAAAATTTTACTATATACTACTAAAAAAAAAAAAATAATTCCAAACAAAACAAAGACATTGAAAAAACTTTAATAGAAAAAAAAAAAGAAAAAAAGAACAATTAGTAATGTGAGTTTCAGAGCACATACAAATTGTTAAAATGTCTTAAAAGTTATGTAATTAGGAAAAGCTGCAAAAAAAAGGTATTCTCGATAGTAATTTCAATCAAAAGGATTAAAAATGATTACATTAAAGGAAGAAAGAGAAAGGAATGGTGAGATATTTTTGAAAATCATTTCAGAAAAAAAAATTGAGTTTACAAATTTTGTAACAAAATAATAAGAAATTCCTGAAGATTTAAAATGATTGCCTTAGAGAAAAATTTTGAAGTCAGTTATAGAACTGGCAGGTGAAATAATCAACAAACAGGAGAAACTTTGATAGAACTCATTTAGATTGATTCAAAAGTCTGTGAAATGTTTTTTGATACATTTTCCAACAGCTTGTTTAGAAATTCATTTAAAGCAATGTTTTAACTTCGATTTTGATGTTTGCAGTCATATTTCATTATGAAACAGTTAACAAAAAGAACTGTCTAATTTCCAATATTCTGCCTTAATCTTCCTTATAAGATTTGAAGATCTTGCCATTACTACATCAACAACAACTGCAATTTTTTAATGTATCAAAATTAAAGCCGAGTTCAGTCCCATATGCCTTGTCAGACTCTGAGAATCAAGAACTTCTCATGTTTTAAAAAATCCATGCCAAGATTTGATTGTGCAGTATACATTAATCTCCCTAATTGGCCGTTAGATGGCCATACTAAACATACTTGATGTATGATGTAAGATGCTTAGTTTCAGGGGTACGCTGGGTTTTATTTTGTTTGTTTTTTCGCCCAATAGAATACAGGACAACTGATCTTGGAGAGATTTCGAAACAAATTGCCGTTCAGCAAATTGCTCAGTAAAATACCAGCCCATCCAGTTTGTCTCTATTTAGTTCTTTCTATATTCCCACAACAAAAACATTCAAATGCTAGGCTTTGAATTAAAGGACTTCTTAAACAACATATCTACATTATCCACGAATTTGTTTTAGTGAGATTTTTCTTTTCTATTGGTAGTTGAATCACCAAGACTTAATCTTTCTTCCTTCCTTTGTTTCAAAAAAAAAAAAATCCACAACATTCATTAAAAACTATTTATAAAAAAGATTACAAGTATCTTTAAAAAAAATTGTTCAGTTTCTCTCAATGTTGTAAACACTCCTGTAAAAAACAAAAAAGCAAAAAAAAAAAAAAAAAATTCTCAGAAAGAATGGGACTGTGTAGAAGTGGCGGCGGGTGGCTCCAAATAACAGAATAAGCAACACCGAAGAGCAAACTCAGAACACCAAATAGATACAACAGCAAAATAGGGTAAAAAGGGAAGCAAAATATTCCAATAATATACAGAGGTGTCCTTTTTTTTTTTTTGTCGTTAATTATGAACGTTGAGTTGCAAACAAAACAATACAAAATGGCTGAGAAATAAATTCGACTTAGAAATAATCATATAAAAATGAAGTAAAGAGAAGAGAGTTTTCAACTCATCAGAAAACAGTAAAACATAACAAAGCCTGAAAACAGAACAACATAATTTCGTGCGCTTTTTTTATTATTTTTTTTTTTTAATTTTAAATACGGAATAATATGCAGAGAAAGATAAGAAGAAGAATGGCAGTCATAGGGTGGGGAGGCGTTCTTTTAAAAGATGCCTCCCCGTTTCTACTTCGAACATTTTTTGGAATCATTTCAATTTTTTCGTATTTTCTTTTTCTCAGGACAAGTTAACGTAATATATTTGCACACATCAGCTGTCCATGTATTTATTAAAGCAACTATGTTTGTTAGGAAGAAATGAGATCAGTCTACTGTGTGTATGTGTTCAAGAAATGAAGGGGGTTTAGGTATAAAACATAGCAGCTCCTACATTGGAAACAATGAAGCATTGAGTCATATCTCTGCTATCTGATTTGGATTCACATTTTTAGTCCTCTGATAAGGATCTGGAGACTAATATTTCCGTTTTGTCTGTGGACAAGTATCATTAAAATCTCATTAGCAGCAATGACAACAATCGCAACAACAATTACAATAACAATCACAAAAGTTGTTATGAGCAACAATGACAACAATCGCAACAACAATCGCAAAAGTTGTTATGAGCAACAATGACAACAATCACAACAATTGCATCTTTCGCAACAATCCCATTTATAATATAAGGAAATGAAGGCAATATCAATTATATTTTCATAGATGTATCAGAAGACATTGCGAAGCATTGTGATTGGTTTACTAAGCGCTATCCCTGCCTTGTTTCATTAAGTACCATTTGATTTTTCATCCTTTCTTACATCAGGCAGAGTGACCTACTATGAACTTACAGCAGTAGACCAGCGTTTCCCAGACTTTTTTATTTATTATGGGACATTTTACAGGTGTGGTGTACGAGTGATGTGCAAAGAGAAAATTTATTATGTTAGAAAGAGAAAACCGTTTACGATTGTAATACAATCGGTGCCAAAACTTTCTTAACTGTTATGCAGGTAAAAAATTAGAAAGTAAATCACATTAATTTTAATAATTTTTCGTGGAATTACTTGGTTACATCTTGCTGAACCCACAGTTTGGGAGATGCAGCTATTGACAGACCACTTACAAGTCATTAATTTTCAATCAATTTTAATATTTAAATAGATAATTTATAGACCACAATCTTCTGTAAAAATTAAACACTTCTTTATTTTCAGTCTATATTTCGTCTTTCTTTACGAAAGACTTCTTCAGGGCATTCATGGAGGAGAAGAAATTCCATTCTCCCTCCTCTAAATTCGTTATGAATACATTTGGAAAAATAACAACAAAACCCAGATAATGATTCATTAGATATCATCTGTTAGAATACTTTTGATTCATTTTAAAACCAACCATTAGATATCTTTATTACAAATAATTAGATATCATTTGCCCTAAATAACGATTCAATTTTACAGAAGATTGTGAATGTATGTATTTGATATTTCGGTTGGTATTAAGAAGATAATTTAGAGTTCGTATTATAGGTTATTTATGAATAGTTATCTAAGAAAAAGTCTACAAGAATTTGTGATTTATCAGTAAGCATTGGCAAACGAGGCTTACATCCATACAAATCTCTTGTTTTATTGTGTTTGTTTGTTTAGTTTTAGTTTGACTGGTCTTTTGATCAAAAACTTTGGGGAAAATGATGTAATCATATTTTAATGAAGTCACTTACTTCTCTATTAACTTATGTAAAAAGGCCTCATAAATCCACGTTAGTCTCACACAAACTAAAATATCATTATTAATCTTCAAATAACTATGGCTGTTGCATACACTAATAACAGACATTAGAACAACAAATCCTCCTGTTCATAACTTACATGTTTAATGTATTTTTGATTTGTCTTGATGTCAAGTGGAAAGAAACGGCATTTAATACACCAATTTGAAAGATGATGCAAGCAAAATAAAAACAAGTGTCTGATATGTATCCACGTGTTTGTGCTATCTCCCACAGGATGAAATGTACATAATCTGTTAGAAAACAGTTTATCAGGATTTAATGAATGTTAAATAGTGATAAGAAACATGGCAAATCCTTATGAAAATATAAGAATATATGGTTGAAGAAGAAAATGGATAAAAAAATACGAGAGTTGCAACTAATAATTTTTATACAATCTATTATTTTCCTTATTGAAAAGGTTTTTATGAAATCACCAAGAGCAGTGCTAACATGATTACGCACCTAACAACATTCAATGAATAAAAATAATTTAGTTCTTAAGGCACATGTGATTTTGAATGAAATTGCATTTTATATGTCAGTAAAATTTCACAGGGGCAATGCTGAACTATGGTAGAAGTCATACTAGATTAAGCGCAGATGCATGACAGTTTGTCAAAGTGGTGTTATAAACTTGGTTTCGACTATCTTTGAATACTTTGATAATCAGAAAAATGCACAAATTTATAATGTGAGGATTTCTTTATCTTGAAATTGCAAAATGGTGTTTATACAATGGATATTTGATCATCAACGATATTTCAGATGCAGGTGTTTTTCTCTTTCAGCCACTTCTGGCTCATGGGTGTGCAGCAGATTTAGGCTCCGACATTTCTTTGGATAATCGGAAACCAGTTAAGAGTGGGTGGTCATCCCAAAGATCACCTGCCTTTAAGCAATTTTAAAACAATAGTGAATAAATATATTGATTTTTTTCTTTCGCTTTAATTTTCCAGTGTTTTAATTCCGATGAGAATCTAAGGCTTGCTTCAAACTGATTATGGGAAATGTACCCACCCATTTTCACCTAAGCATGCTAAGCCTCCCCGAATTTTGTATCAAACTGATACCAATCTTTGTGTAATTAAAGTAATTTTGCTATGTATAACACTGAAACTGCTTTTACGTTACTATCCATGGATTCTAATATTACCGCACTACAAAATTAGACCAAATGAATGTTAATACATCTTGAGTGTAAAAGCTGCATGAGTGCAAATATATTTTTAAATCAAATAACTTAAAATAGTAATTACGATTTTCATTGGCAATTTTTATTTAAGCCATTTTTAAAGAGAGAAATTTATTTAAACGGTATCGGAAACAATATTTTGTGATTTTGTAGGAGGTCCATTAAATACTTAAATATTTCCAACTTTCAGCAATTTGTAGTTGAAGCTTAAGATGAAATGTTTTAACATTTATCATCTGAAAATAGATATAGATAGTGAAATAATTAATTCATATATAAACTGTCTTGTATTTCAAAGAAAGGAGCAATTATTCTTTTTAAAGTTGTATTATTACTGAAGTACTTGATGCATACTAATTGGAATATATCTGCACTTATTTTTTTTTAAAAAAGAAATATCTATTGGTAAGGAACAGGAGAAAGGGGGGAAACTGGTCGGCCCAAACCCACTGGCTACTGCATTCTCCGTTGGAAGACTACCTTCAGGCTCATCTCTCTACGTTGAAAGCCAGTTGCTTGGGTGTCAAAAGGAAGGGAGTGTTAGCAAATAGGAAACAGTGCTTTTTTTTCTGCTTGACATAAGTGACAGCGATAGAGAGTAAGAGTAGTGCTTACTGTGCGAGGTAGGGATCGTTAGGTTCGTGATATTTTCGGGGTCGACCTCGACTCAAGTGACGGCGCTTTATAAACTCAACGTCATCCACCATCCAAAACGACCCAAAATCATCCTCATACCTTACAAAACATTTATGGAGAGAAAGGTTGGTGCGAATAGCGTTCTGTGCGTGAGAGAGAAGGAAAGAGAAAAAGAGAAAAAAACAGGATGTTAAAAAAAACAAGGGAAAAAAGGTAAAACAGTGCACCCAGAGGATCCTGCAGCAGCAAACAGACTACGAACTGGTGACCGACTGTCATTTTTGTTCTGCTTCACAAGAGAAATTGAATAATGCATCAATTGCTATATTCTTTTCTATTAATACATAAAGGAAATAAATCACTGATTTTGATTTTTGTGAAGATTGATTTTTGAAACTCTATGTGGCTTTGCAATCTGTGAAGCCTTGAAGTTGATTTCAGAAATGACATACTGAGCTCCCAAAGAAGCCGAAACGAAACATCTGTAGCTGTAAATGTGTGCAGGATTCTCGTGAGCCTGTCAACGACTAACGTTCACATACCCAGTGACTCGCTGTGGGCGTCGTTTGTAGAACTCGACTTCATCTACCGTCCAGACAGCACCTTTAACGTTCTCAACTCGCATAAAACATTTGTGTAGACTAAGGTTGTGGCGCACTGCGTTCTACGTAGGATAATAAAATACACACACACATCGCATTGGAGTATTAAAAATAAAGAAAGTGAAATTAAAAGAGGGAGAGATGATGAATAAGAAAAAAAATTTGAGCTGCAACTTGAATTGAAAAAATAAAAACATGCATTTGGGTATAAATTTTAACATGCAACTTTTTTTTTTTTTTAATTATTACTACTAAAAAAATTCTGTAATATAAATCTAATTTATGCTTTTTTTTTTTTTACTCATAATGCGTGATAATCTATGGATAGAGATAAAAAAGAACAAAATTGCAATAAATTCTTATACTATATAATATTTATAATAAAAAAAAGCATGCAAAATATCAGACAAAAAAGAAGATAAAAAACCTTAAATCTATGAGAGGAAGACGGAATAAAATAAAAGAGAAAAAAACTAGAAAAATCTTAAAACTACGATAGCAAAAAATAGACTTTTAAATATTAAGATAAAATCTGATTAAAGGAGAGAAAGAAAGAAAAAGGAAGTAAAGGAGGAGGAAGAATTAAAAGGCATGCAGAAAAATGCTAAGTGGGAAAAAAATGATGGAATTTGGAAATCTGAAAACACTCCAATACGTGCGGAGGGCTGCCTGAACCAGACACAGAGTCTCAAGAGCAGCGTGGAGTCTTTTTACGAAAAAATATTTGCCCATTTCTTGTCATTATAGTCTTATTTGTTTTATTTTCAAAACACTTATTATTTTTTTTTTTTTTGGTGTGCAGAAAAATTACAAAAAAGCATCTTACAATAAAAAATGTCTTTTTGAAAAAATATACAAAATTCTTAAAAATTAATCTTTCCTAAAGCTAACAATCTTTATGAGCAGGAGCAGTCAGGTTAAGAATTCACAAATAGTTAAAAGTTAAAAAATGGAGGGAGTGGAAGATAAAAAAAAAAAAAAAAAAGTACTTTAGCAAAAATACGAAATTTGTTTTAATTATAATGGATTTTTTTTTAATAATTATTATAAAAAAGTTATCGTAAAATATTTGCTCTTAAAAAAATATTGCTTATGTAATTAAATCAATTTATTAATGAAGGAGGAAAAAAAAATCAACTGATAAAAATTAGATAGATTATGAAAATTTTTATTTTTATATTTTGAAATGACCCTTATCATAAACATTTAATGCTAATAAGGCAGGGATGGAGATTACGAGCACTACCTTCCCACTTCACAAAAACTAATTTTGGGATGATATAAAAAGAAAAAACGTTTTTCTTCATTGCTACTCATCCATCCTGAAGTGAGAAAAAAATAATAACTTCTATAATGCAGTTGTTTTTGTTTTATTTATTTTTTTAATTGTTTTATACAATGTAAGTAATGTTGACAGTTAATCTAACTAACTTATCATTTTCACTTTTTTTTTATCAAACTTGATTCCAAAGAACCACGCCTACTCAGGACTTGAACCCAAATTCATCTATGCAATTACTGCTCACTAGTAAGCAAGGGTTCATTATTATCATCGTCATTATTAATATGTGCAACTGATATTATGTTCATTTTCTTTGGTTTCAATAAATTAAAAAAAAAATACAAAAAAAAACCTAAAAATAATTAATTAATTTCTGATTGCATTATATGCTTTAAAAAAATTTTTTTATTGTTTCTTGGTAATTCTTCAAATCAAAGAAGCTAGTAGTATTAGCTTGTGTGTTATTGGAGAGGATTTGTAACATCCCCTCCCTAGTTATTGCATCCAAAAAAAGATTAAGTCTAGCATTTTGGATTTTGTTTTTTTTTTGGGGGGGGGTTTGGAGTTTTTCCTTGGACACACCTATGGTTAATAGCGTATCTCTCAACAGCAGTTTAGAACCCTACTAGAAACTTTCCAAACTTCATTCTTTAGCATTATTTATAACCTTTCCCCTCCACTTGCTTCAATAAACAAAAAATTTCAATTGTAATTTTAGTTGTCCCCAAATCGCAAAGGGCAGAAGACGACTGCCGAGAAAATCAAAACGATATATATATTTATTTTTTTTACATTCATAATTGAGATTAATTATTTTTCATAAATTTTTTTTTGTCTTTCCCGTATCATAAAAAAAAAAGTAAATATATATATATATGTCTTTTTTAAACATTGATTTGCGTTGTAAAAAACATCAACTTCTAAAAGTCTTCTAATGAAGAACTCGAATACGAAAACGGAGCATTAATATAAATTGAATTTGGAATGTCGGCATTGACAATGCTGTAGCATTATTTGGGAAAGAAAACTCTCCAAAGACTTGTTCCTGCTGGAGAGTAGCTCAGGTGGCACTGCTGTACCGTGTGATTAGACTTCCCCCTCCTCCGCTCTGAGTCAATATTTATTCGCCGTGTAAATAAGAAAATCATATTGGGCCAGGATCTGACTTTTGTAATGCAAATACACTCAGCCCAGGCCCGTGTTTACCGCTGAGAACTGCATCAATATATATGCAAATCAGACATAAATTATGCACGGCCTCAAACACAAGGTACCAGATGCTCCAAATGGGGTTCTAATTGAAGAGGGTCAAAGGGACACTCACACCAACCTCGTCCTCAACTTTCCATAACTCTATCCCACCCACATACACACATCTTTTTTTCGTTTTTTTTTTTTCCCACCTAATTTCTGAATATATAACACGTAAGGCTACATTCTCCTGTGTCTCGGAATTAGAAACACTTTGGATTCCAAAATCCAAACTAGAGTTAAAGGCCTAATTAAAAAGAAAAAAAAATACATTCTGTTTTTAAAAAGTCTTTAGATTTTTAAAAACGCAAGACAAAGCCAGGGTCTTTAACTAAAGAAAAGTATTCATAAAACGAGCTCTTTTTTTATTAAAAAAAAAGTATAACCCTTAAACTAGGGAAGAAATCCCATCGAGCAAATTCCCGCAGATCCAAAAATTAAATTACTATTCATTATAGTTTTTATTTAACTCACAGACTAATTACGCTTCTGATTACTGGTATTACATTATTGTTTATTAATAGTTATAGATATTATATATCTTAATATTAATTCATTAAACATTTTGCATCACATCATTTTGCGTTGATGTTAAATAGTTTACGAGGCTTTTTATTTAGACTGTCCTCTAATAGAAATATCATATTAAAAAAATAATTAAAGGATATCATAAAATAGAAATATCTTTCTTCGTTTCTATCAAAGTTATCCCCAGAAATTTTATGTTCATAAAAATTTTGATAAAAAAAAAATATGTTCACAAAATATCTTTGTTAAACTAAAAAAAAATTATAGATAGAGAGAAACATCAAGGGCAAATTCTGCTGATGATTACTAATAAGGAAACAACTGTTCAGAATTCCCGTTGATGTTGGCTCAATATGTGCAGGCATATTTGTTGTCCACTTGTGATTTTTTTCTCTCTATTTATGAATTATTAGGACGTTAAATTTGCTTTTCATTAAAAATTTATGTTTATTTTTTTCTTCAAATACAAAAAAAAAAAAGATTAAAAACATCCCAAAATAACATTTCTTTTCTCAAATAATGAACAAACGCAAATAATCTAAAAAACTTAAAATTCCGATTTTTTGTGACTTGTGCATCTATTTTTTGTTTTGTTTTTTGCAAACTGAACTGCAATAGTTTATCTTTGCTAATGATCAATTTTTTTATTACAATTTAAGAGTAATAAAAATTAAAAAAACAAAAAAACGAAAATTTAAAATTTTAGTTCCTGTTTCAGTATATTTTAATTTTTTATGGGATTTTGAAGAAGAAAAAAAAACAAAAACAAAAAAAAAAGAAAAAAAGGGAAAAAAAGACTGACTGCTCCTAACATTTAAAAAAAAAATTCTAAAAATAGTTAAAAAAATTAGCATGACATTCTAATGTACATGATTCTCAAATATTTAAAAAATATATATTAATTCCTTAGGCTATCAATAACGACACAAAAATGCTAAAAGAAAAATTATTTTTCTATTAAAAAAAAAATCAAAAATTACAAAACATTAAAAATAAAAAAAAAAAAAAAAATTAAAAACAAAACCGATATTTTTTTTAATCATTATAAAATTTCATGATTAAACAAAAATTTATAAAAATAAAAAAAAAAATAGTCAATTAAATTGACTTATCCAAGAAAAAACAAAATTTAAAACAAAATTCCAAAAATAAAAACTAGATTTTAAAATTTTCGTAAAAAGAAAAAAAAAAAAAAAATTTAAAATACAAAACTTTTTTTTATTATTTCAAAAGTATGTCTTATTATCCAATTATATCATTTTAATTATTATTATTTATTTTTTTTTAAGGTCAGGTTGTTAGTAAAAGACCTGTGAAAAAGAGATGATAGCTGAGTTAGATTTGAGAGAGATAGATAGATAGATATATGTATATTGATATAAAAATAAGACGCCATGCAGAAAAGGAATGCAAGGGAGGGTCCGAGAGTCTGGAAGATTCTCTTTCCCTCGCTTGCCCTTGCCCCTCCCTCTCTTACCTTCCAAGTGGCCGCGTTCCGTCTGAAGTAACAGAAGGTATTTTGAAACCAGTTGTATATTTCATTTAGGGTTAGCTGTTTATCCGGCGATTCGATTATTGCCTGTTCACAAAACAAAAAGAACAACATCGGGAAAATAAATGAACAAATAACGGAAAGTACATATAAAAGAAAACAAAAAATACATAACAAATAAAAAATATTAAATAGCCTATAGAAATATTAAATCAGTAAACTATAATAACAGTAAATAATACATTTTGAGAGCAGAAAAATCGCACAGTTGCATTTTTTTTACTTTTTTTTTCCCTCGCGATTCGCAATTTTTTTTTTAATCAAAATAATGTCAATTTAAAGATCGTTTCATCACCTATCCAATGATACCATTTAAGTGTATTTTCCCTTCAAAACCAAGACAATAACAACAATAAAACACAACACCCCAAATTGATAAAATCGATGAAAAATCGAATGAGGGCCGTAATTAAGGCTAGAGGAGGGAATACCCGTTATTAATAAAGATTGTTTTATAAATGTTTGTATTGAATTTTGTTTTAATCACCATTTCCCAGGCTGTACGAAAACGAGGTTTTCGGGTAGGCTAGGAGATTCCTCCAAAAAGCACTCTGCTGACACGCAATACATACTTAAGTGGTATCATTGGATAGGTGATGAAACGATCTTAAATTGACATTATTTTGATTAAAAAAAATTGCGAATCGCGAGGAAAATAAAAAAAAAAAAAGTAAACAAATGCAACTGTGCGATTTTTCTGCTCTCTAGCGTAGTATGCTCGTATACAGGATTTTATTTTTCTGAGAAGAGAGGAATTAGGAAACCAGTCTCCAAGTTATTGAAATGCAGTTTGTAAAGTATAGGATAAAACGGTTTTGTGGGAATTAAATCTCTACATCTATAGGCAAACTATTTAACTTCGTTTCAGTTCTCGAGTGATTTAATTTCAATAAAAACTGATCAAATTCAGAACGGATTAATGAAGACTATAATAATGTCGAAGAGTATAGTCCACATTTCAGATTTGTCAACATCATCTTCTACTTAATTAACCTGCATGTTCCAAAAGTGGTTGTAGGGTTTCTCTAAAACCGTCTCGCAAGTCGTTCCACTTTAAGTATTGCAACCCAACCCCCTTCTGTTAATTTCTATTATAAATATAAATCTGTTGTATCAGTTCATCAAAATTTTGTATATGTAGTTAGATAAACTGGAATTATCCTATGAAGGTCGAAAATAAAAAATAAAAAATGTTTTTGCATCTTACTTGAGATTTTCTTAATATTTAAGTTACTCGATGACAATGTAAGTGAAATTTTGCTGTAAAATAACAATTTGCCTATCTTTATAGGTTACTGATGATTATTTTGAAAAGAACAAGAAATTCGAAAGAACTTTAAGCCTACTTTATAAGGTTATTTCTTATTTTTTTTTTTTTTTAAATCATGAAAATGACAAAACAAACAGCTTACATTTATATTCAACTTAACTACTGAACACAAATAGTATAAATTTATATTTTTTTGAATAAAATATACAGGGTGATATATATATATATATATATATATATATATATATACACAGGGTGATTCAAAATTCCCTGTGAAAGGTAGGTCAGGAAATTAAAAAACAGGTTCCAAATCGTATTCCTAGTGGAACGTACGTCCGCAAACGGCATCAGAATGTGCCAGAGGGCGCTGTTTGAAAGCACAGTGCGAACCATCGTCATTTGAGTTGGGCAGTGCGAACCATCGTCATTTGAGTTGGGCAGTGCGAACCATCGTCATTTGCGTTGGGCAGTGCGAACCATCGTCATTTGCGTTGGGCAGTACGAACCATCGTCATTTGAGACGTTGACTTTGTTCGAGTACGATGTATCGCTTCACTAATGCTGAGAGGGCAGATATGCACTTAGCCTATGGGGCAGCGAACGGCAACGGACGAGCCGCTGTACGATTGTATCGTGAATGGTTTCCCCAACAGAGGGTGTGTCCAATTATCAAATTTTGCACCAGAGATTGTGTGAACTGGATCATTCGACGGAAACAGGCGTGATTGTGGTCGGGAAAGATCGACGAGCACACCTGCCACTGAATTAAACGCAATCGACGTACAAGTACACGAGCTGCTGCGCATCACCTTACTCTCCCTCAGTCCAGCGTGTGGCGAGTATTACTGCTGGTGGAAGGAACTTTGGCCACCTACTCCGAACCTGTACATGTACACCTAACTGTCATATTTTAAACATAGGGCTAATAAACATGTTGTCTACCTTACTTGCTGTCTTTTATTTCTGAATCTTAATCTACCTTCTAGAACATTCGGGTGGCAATTGCGGACATACGTTCCACAATGAATACGGTTTTGTATTCCTGACGTACCTTTAAAATTTACACAGGGAATTTTGAATCACCCTGTACATATGATTTAAATCATCGTTATTTGCTTGATCTGAATCGCATTAATTTTAATCGTATAAAACATGCGCAACGGTTTAACTAAAAGGATTTAATATACTCATTCTTGAAGACAATGAGGTATTAACAGAAACAGGATCGAGATCTATTGTCCATTGCTTTTCTATGGCAATTTGTTTATATCAACTCGTGACGTCAAAATCGCGCAACTAAGTTGCAGTAAAATTGCGTGGTGTTCGCACGGCTTCACACTAACTTCTCGACAAGAACCCATTTGAAAAAGATTTCAAATGTAAGCATTAGATCGTCCTTCGTCCTCGAATAGGCATACCACGTTTCAAGAGGATCTCTCCAACGGTTCAAAAAATATTAGGTGAGGGGGGACACAAACACACACACAGACTGAGTGATTAAATTAGCCTTATTTTCCAATTGGAAAAAAGACTGAAAAATTATTCCTGAACTAAATCGTCTGTTCCTCTACATTTATTTTGTACTTCTATTACGTTGGCGACGAGAATTTCCAAACTAAAAACCGAGATGTGATTTCAAGATGGCGAATGTTGATAAGTAGGTTTTTGTGTTGTTTTGTTTGTTTTTCTTCTTTTTTTTTTTAATGAAAGATAGGAACCGCGCATTACAGACATACAGTATCGTACACCGCTGCCTCTTATCATGAACGCGACGCTTCTCGTTCAAATCCTCCCCTCCTTTCAAAATCATTAAAATTAGAAGAGGCCAAGCTGACAAACATGAAGTAGGCCTCTGAGAACCCTTCAGCGCAAAGGCTAATAACAATAATAAAGCATCGAACAATCACCATTAAAATTTCAAAAAGCAAAATACTACGGGGTTCTTGTGCCTATAATTGGGGATGAATTATTAACCAACTCCGCCCCGGTCCGATTGGTAGCGCAGGTGGTCATCGGACTGTTTACCCAGACAAGCGTCGGCTATGTTGATTTTGCGTCCGTCTACAAGCACTCTCTCCTCCCCCACCCCAGTAGAGGTCTTGCCGAAACAAAGTCTTCTCAACCTTTTGGTCACAAAAATTTGAACAACTGTGTTCTATCAACAAATACCTCGTCGAAATCTTGTTTCAAAATGAAATGTATTCGAATTTCTGACCACGTCCAAGATCTCAATGTAAATGGGGGTAAATAAAACAGCAGGACAATGGGAGAATCCACGCCACTTGTTTCCCAATTTGTAAGGAATATGTAAATAATATATAACTAAGTTTCAGTGGTCGATTTTTCTGCGAATTGTTGTAAATGTAGCTATCATTGTAAAATGTCTTGGAAATGTTATCTAGATCTATACGAATGCCGCTGAATTTAGAGATTTGGCATTATATTTCGCTATTTCATTTATTTGAATGATGTGGGGGTGTTTTTTAATAGTAAAATAATTTTTTAATTTATCTTATTTTTATTGCTGAATTTTTCGTTTACAATGCAAAGAAGAGATTGGCGTTAAGCGACCAAATTAAAGCAATTGGCTATCGAAAAATAGTTTTTGAAAGCATTCTGTAATATAATGGATTTTTTTTTTTAAGTAAGACTTCTTTTTAAGTCGGCGAAGACGGTGATTTTTAAGCTATCGTTTTCATAAAAAAAAAAAATCCTCAGATAGGTTTAACAGGAGAATAAAAAAAGGCTTAATTTTCCCCCTAAAATTACACATGGAAAGTTCTCTATATAGTCGCCAATATTCTAGAGATAGCTTGAACAGTCAAGCCATTATTATTAACCTTGCGATCTCCTGAAGTTAAGAATTATTAACTAGAATGCTGATTCAAAATAATAATTTGGATAAAATAAATAAATAAAGAGTTAAGTTTGCGATGGTTTTAAATGAGAAGCTTATCTCATGTCGTCCATTGTTTTATAAAGATTTCTCGTAAAATTGCTAAATATACGTTACTCCAATAATAAAAGACGATTTGTACTAGTATCAATTTCGATTAGTTGCGGCGCTACAGCATTTGATCTCTGTATTAATTATTTAATAAAAATGATATTATTAGGCGAAATAAAGAAAAAAAATAATCCTGTATTTAGCTTACTTTTAAAACTATACCGTAATGACCTGATACAAATTTCATAAATTGAAATATCATTTACACTTTTTGTCAAAGACTTTTATACTATTTATGAAACAGCGCCGAAGTGGTGGTTTCAGAAACTAAACAATGACGCTTGAACTTTTAGTACTTACCTGTCGGATTAAAGAGGCATAAGTGAAAGGTGGCCGCACGTCGGCGTTCTTGTAGAACTCGCGATTTCTTTGAATCTCTAAAAGGGGGAAAAATCAAAGAACAAAACCAAGATAAAAATGACATTTAATTTTCGTAATGGATTCAGAAAAGGAAATGGTCAGGAAAGATGTTGTTTAAAACTCACATTAATTAAGTTGGTTTTTTTTTTCGTCAGAAATGTCTACAAATAGACATATTTGTCTACAAATGTCTACAAAAACGACGGCAAAACGCTAAAGGAAGGAATTCGCACCCTGAGCTGTCACCGGGAAGAGACTGGGACGGACCGTTTCGTCTTTTTAGGACTCATCAGCCAGCCAAACTCCACCGATGACTACAATTCCACAAATTTCTCATTAATACCGAAAGCAATTCCTCTTGAAAATGTAAAATGATTATAGTAATTTTTTTTCGCTACAGAAAAGCCAAATTTGGTCTATGAACTTGTTGTTACAATCGCATGATCTGAATTCCGTTGCTTATCTCTGAAAAGTTTTGTCTTCAGAAATCGAAACTCAGGACAGTACGTGAAAAAAGCAAAAATAACATGTGACGTTTAAACGACATCAATGAATCAGCAACTGAGATTCCATGACTACTATAAAAATGTTTATTAAAAAATTATACATTTCAGTATCTTAGTGAAGATACGGAAGTTGTTGCAAGGGTTAACATGAAGTTACAAGGATGAACGGATATGGTCGTTCCTGTAAAATGTCTTGAAAATGCTGGATTGCCACTTTTAGAAGCGTGTATTGCATTACAAGTGGCTGAACGACAGATTGGACCTGTACACGATTCTTGTTCCTTCATTGTTTTTCATTGTGGATGTTCTAAAAAGTTTTGGTATAGTTTAGAATCGCCCTGTATAGCAGTCCAACAAGATATTGCTATACATCTTCTGTGATAAGGTTATAATTAATTATTGTTGCAAATAACGTTTTAAAAGTTAAATAACTACAGTAAAGAACGTGAAAGAAATTCAATTGACAATTATTTAGAGTTATTAATATCAGATAACTCGAGCCTCAGATGCCGTAAACTGAATGTAAATTTTCATTCTCATCACGAAACGTACAGCAGCGGGAAAAATAAATAAAAATCAATTAGCAATGTCCCAGTTCAATTGCATCCACTAAGTTAATCATCATTTTGTCCCATCCGCGAGAGATTGAAAATGGGACAAAATGCTTTAAATAATGGAGCAAGTGCGCCGAGAATAATGAACAGTTGTATCTGCTCATCTATTTTTCATTCGCACAAATCATCATTGAATTGCAAAATATGATTTCGATCGCAAACACTTGTATTGACATTTGGTAATACTTTGTTTTTCATAGTGATTCTCAGAGCACCTGTAATGAGCACCATTAAAACTAGAGACAAGATAAACAAGTAAAAAAAAAAAGTAATTTCGGATAATGGTTCTAACGGGAGTTAGATTCCGCGTAAATTATATATAGAGCTTTGGCATCGCAAATTTAAAATTAATGGTAAAGCTAACAACCCCAGATGCAATTAATTCAAATCTTGAAACTGGCAATCATTAAATTATAAAAAGAAAGGCAATTTCATGGCCGTCCCTATCGTTTACGAAACCCCGGGCAAAAATACTTTACGGAGCTCTTATTAGAGTCTGTTGCTAATTTTCTAAAACCCAAGGTTTTGTTTGATATTTTTTTTAAGTACTTTTCTCATTTTTTTATTTCGGTAAGCGTGAAGTCTCAAAAAGCTGCGAGATCAGGGGCAAGGTCCAGCTCGCCAGGTCCTAATGACGGCCTTGCAGAAAACAACTACTGTACTTGTCTTTTTACCTAAGATTTCTTAAGGTAAATACAATTAATAATAGGTTTTATTACAAATTAATGTATAAAATATTACATTAAACGCAATAAATTATAGGTTTTATACAGGGCCGCGCCAAGCGGGGGTGCAAGGGGTGCACGGCACCCGGGCGGCACCTCTTGGGGGGCGGCGGGCGGCAAGTAATGTGTAGAAATTTAGCTTATTAGGGGCGGCAACTTTTGCCTGGCACCCCGGCGCCAACATACCTTGGCGCGGTCCTGGTTTTATAGCAACATAAATATCTTTAATTTATCTCACGGTAGTTAACAATACAATAGAAAAAAGTACTGTTTACGATTCAAGATAAATGAAACTTTAGCAGAGAAAGTGCGAGATTTTGTTGTGATGACATATTGTCCGGATCAGGCCTTTTTTTTAATCTTAAAATATGAGTTTTCATTAATAAAAAAATAATAATGTAATCGTTAATAAATAAATAAATAAATAAATATATATATATATTTATTTGTTTAAATAAATAACAATTTAAAAAAAAAGTGACTGTTTTATTAAACATGCACTACAATATTAATATAGAATAAATTTCTTAAAGGATAAAAATGTTTTTCTGACAAAATGTAATGTGGAATAACAACACCTTTCCTGTTAAAACAATTGTCTACAAACGTTTCAAAAATATATTTATATAAATATGAAAGAAATAAAAGAAAATTGAAACTTAGAAAATTTAAAAGAAATAATATTATTATAAAAAATTTTTTTTTTTTTTTATAATTTAAAAAAAAATTAAAAAAAAAAAAGATTTCTTGGCACCAAAAGCAACGTGATACTCTACTTGTAACTATTTGTGATTTAATAGAAAATAAAAAAAAATTAAAAAATTAAAAAAAAAATTACTAGTAATTTTTATTATTTTTTTTTGAACATTCTATAATAAATGTATGTTAACATATTTTTTTTTTTAGTATAGATTTCTTGCTTTTATTTTTGCACTTCAGTTTAACTGAAATAGAAAGATTAAAAAAAAAAAAGTTGATAAAATTATTTTTTGATTGTACTTACTACACACTGTTTTTAACAAATTAAAAAAAAAAAATATTAAAAAAAAAAATTACTAGAAAGTTCTAATCCTAAACTAACTTTGTCCGATTTTTTTTTTTTTTTTGTAACTACATTTATTAAAAAGAGTGTAAGATTATTTACAAAGAATTGCAGCCACTTCCAAAAATATGTATTTTACTGTTTTTGGATCGTAATATAACGGTTACGGGAACAATATCCTTCCCGCAGCCTATAGTAATAACATGAAAACAGGAGAATGTACAGAAAATAAAAAATAAAAAACTTCAGTTCTGTACATAATTCTATATTTGATTTCCTCTGTCTCATGTTAATACTACAGCAGGGTTTGTGGTCCTGAGCCCTTCGAAATAAAACAATATAAGGTATATCATTACAACCATTTTTTTTTTTCAATTTTTATTTTGCTTTTATATTCAATGTTTTATACTAATAATAAATGAAAATAAACATCTCAACCATTGTTAATTCCTTTTAAGTTGCAGAGTTTATTTGTAAGAATGAATTGCCACTATTTTATTCGCATGTGAATTTTAATGAAAAGTAATTTAGGAAAAAAGCCTTTTTTAGAATAGAATTGCTGCTATTTATATTAAATCCTAAAAAATATATTCAATTCAGTTGTGGATATGTCAATTAGTTCTACGAGACTGAGAAACTTTTATAACCGTAAGAGTGTATTACAAAGATTTATTAAATTGAAAACTCTGCAATGTGAAAAAACAAAAACATTTAAGCTGTCTTTTTTACATTTATACTTATTTTACACTATTATTATATATTTATTATATATATAGTGACATAGTAAAAGTTTCTGAGTCAAGAATTAGGTAATAATCTCTTGTTTTTGGCATACTAGAACTCTGTTATGTCAAAGTACATTCGCAACTACATTTGCTTTATTTTAATTACAGCCAGCAATATTTCAGTTTTTTTAATTGTGCTGTGAAAACTAATAACGAAAATTATTACTTCTTTCTAATTCAAATCTAATGTTTTTCTAATTCTGACAGCGTTTGAAATAAAATAAACTTTCACAAAGATATTATCAATAACAAAGCACTGTACAGTGTGATTCGATATATTTAAAAGTGAACCACAATATTCGAAATATTGTGATAGATATGAGATTTCATATTGCTTTATTATGTAAAGAAAAGTGTGTCTATTTAGAAAACATAGTATTTTTAAGAAACTACACTTACTTAAATCTGTAGTATTAAAAATTTGTGAACAAAAATATTATCTACAAAAAAAAAAATATTGTTGTAATGATATATACTTTTTACATACTTAATACAGAAAGATAAGTATTTATTTTTGTAATCATACACTCTGTTTAACAATGTGGTTCCCATTTTTTTTTTCTTTCATAACAAAATTAATGTTCATACCGTAAATTTCCCACAGTTTGGCATCGTCTGGAGTGTAGCCGCCAGCACTTGAAACTATGGCAACAACAACAAAATAAGCCACAGTGATTTCCTTATATCAAAACAAAAGGCGCGGGCATCTCTATATAAATCTCATCTAATAACTAAAACAATAGCACTTACAAAAAAAAAAATTATATGTATATATAAAAAAAAAAAAAAAAAAAAAGAGCTGAAGTGGGCTTTTTTTGTTATTTCTTGAGCAAAAAAAAAGATCTAAAATTACAATGTTCATATAAAGTTCTAGCATACTATAAACAATGTCCTCTCTTTCAAAATTTTGAATTACAAAACCTGTAACGATACAGTAAACCCTCTTAGATACAGCTGGTGGAGGTGGGGAAAGGTTTTTTAAATTGAGCAAAAAGAAAAAAACAAAAAAACAGTAATAATAGTTAAATAAAAAAAAAAAAATGCAGATAACAAATAGAAAATAAACCTCAGTCTTTCGTTCATGAATCATTAGCAAATTTTTTTCAAGCATTTTTAAGTATTCATAAAATTGCACTGAAATTTTGTTATCAAAAATCTTATCTCATTAAAAAGAAAAAAATACATAAGAGTAGGATCAAACGTGCCATATACAGTGAAAATGAAGTTTTTAAAATTTTAACATATGTCTTAGTTTTCAAAGCAGGCTGCTTATCACATATACAATATTTTTAAAATTTTTACATTATTATTTTTACTAACAAGAAGGAAAAACATTATATTTATTAATAACAATAAAAATAAAAATCATTATGACAAAGAACAGTGTGTATCTTATCTTTTTTCTTTACCTATAAATTAAACATATATCTAATATAGCATTTATGTGTAATTTGCAATATTATAGTTACAATATTAAATTTCATTTCAGCTTTTTTGGTTTACTTCATTTCACTAAATCAACCAAGAAAAGAACTCCATTTCTTCCTCCTTTCTTTCGTGTGCAATTTTATAAATCAAAATGATGCTTAAACACATTCAGAACCTGTATTTAATACCTTTTCGGCACAGAATACATCAAAAAACTGCTTCAAGAAGAATACAATTATTTTGAAGTTATATATTCCACAAATCTCTCTCTATAGAGAGTGTAATGTTTCGGAACACTTTCAAATTAAATATATAAAATAAAATTAATTAAGGAACAAAAATATTTGCATCAAAAAATGCTTACGTCATAAAAGAAAAATGAAAACTGACATATTTTGGACATCAACTGACGACCATTGTCGAGGTGGAAAAAAGATGACATTGAGGGAAAGGAAATAAGGAAATAAAGAGCAAGGGAATTCTGATTATCGGTCCATCTAATAATATGTTTTTGTTTTGTTTTGTTTCTTTTTCCTTGAAATAATCACTTCCTAACAAACAAACTATTATCAAAACTTTGACAAAAAAAAAGAGCAATCAATTCTTGATACTTTCACTTTAACAAGTTCCGCTTTCCCCAGGCACTAACAGTTTCAACTGGAGACTTCATGACCTACCTGGTCTACAAAGGGAAGGAGGGGTTGGCAAGCTCTCAGTTGCATCCAGAAATGGAAGAAATCTGGGATTGGGACTTTTTTTTGGTTGAAAGTTCATTGTTTTGTCTGTAATCACCACCCACCCCCATTCAAGAAAAATGAGACAACCTTTTTTTTTATTTTTGGTTGAACAACTATGACATCATAACCCCTCCCACACCAAACTCCTGGGTAAGCCTATGTTCAGTATTTAAAATGTGAATGGGCCATTTTCAAGATATCAAGAACTTCCAAAACTAGAAATAAAAAAGACAACTGATCTAATTATAAATATTATCTACATAAATTTGATTTTTTTTTTTTTTTTTGTTTAATGAACTTATTTTTTTTTACAAAAAATTTTAATGGAATTTAATAAACGTCAATCCTTGATCCTTAAATTCACTTCCTCCCTTTAATTTTTTTTTTAATTGTAATATAACTTCACAGAATACGTCTTAACCTCGATAAATGCCACAAGGCAAAGGGAATGTATTTCTAGCTGAGGCTGAGGCAAAGTTTTTCATTCTTTTTCTCAGCTAAAGAACCATTTGTTGCCAGGAGTTGGCCATCTTACTCATGCATTGTAATTGCAAATGCCAAAACACGCAAACAACTTAAGGAAGGTATGAGAAAGCTTATAATTTCAGACAATTCTTCACATGAAATTCCAACCCTCACACAGACAACAGTGAAAAGTGTTTTCTGGGCTAAGTATCTAGAGCTACACCAATCATAATGAAATGCCACGCTGGCACCATGACTGCCTTACCTCCACTGCACAAATTAATTATACTGAAGTAGTTTAAAAGCATTATTAAAACAACAAAAACTTCAAATAAATATCTACAAAGATATTGAAATCATATCTCTTCAAAATGTCTTGCCATTATCAGTAAAAAAAATCAATCCATTTCTATAGTCAAGACTTCTGATGCTAACACTGTGACCATTTTTAATAACTACTCTATTAATATCACATTTCAAACATATTCCTAAAGAAATTTGTTTGTGGGAACTAAACTATCAACTCAAGCTAACAACAGAAAAAAAACCCTTAAAACTATCAACCAAAATGTCATTTTTGCTATCATTTAAATACTTGATTACTACATCTCTGTTTTGTTACTGTGTATGTGAAAAACAATTTCCGAGAAATTCAATACTCAATATTTGATTAGCATTTAAGGGATATAACATTCATGAATCTGACTGAATTACAATGCTGTACTTCACTGCCTTAACAAAACTTTCTGAGCTCATAATTTTCAATCAACAAAAAAACAAAACAAAAGGGTTTACTGCATAATGTAAAAGGCCTAAAACAAAACCCGTAAATCAACACTTGTGCTGAATCTTATTAATGATATTTAACTAATATTATTTAAGAAAATCATAATAATAAACATACAGAAATTTAAAATTTTCAGCCTTAATACATAGGCACCCAAATATTAAAAAAAATAGCCATACTACTTTTATAAAAAACAACTTTAAAAAAAATTGTTTGCAAATAATTTTCTTTAAGAAAGAAAAAAAAACAAGAATTCACTAAAATTTCATCCATTTTTTTTAACTGTAGAACATTAAAACTGCAGAATTTTAACTATGTTTATAGTACAATAGTAACTTGCAGATAGAAACACACTATTTGGATTTCCTAATAAGTAATTGAAATTTTTTCTATAAACAAATAGAAAGAAAAAAAATCAGTGGGGACAATAAAACAAATACCAATATAATAGCTTGTTGTTTTTGGGGCCCACTGTTCTCCTATTATTCAAGATATATATAAGGAGAAAATGCAAAATTAAAAAAAACAACATTTTACCTATTCTCTTTTTTTTTTTCTTTTTCTTTTCGTATCATTGCACTTCTCAAACAAAAATGGAAGTTTTCACTTTCAAAATATTTATTCAGAGAGTTACTTTTATATCATAAATATACTCAATAAACATAAATATCTCCTATATTATAAAGTGCAGTGATAAAGATCTTAATAACCAACAAAAGCAGAAGTTACATAATGAAATGTTGATGTCTTTTTTTCTTTTTCTCCTATTTTCATTATTTGCCTGGTAAATAAGCAGATATTTACCTTTATTTTATTTACTTCACCAACTTATTATCCCAAAAGGGCACTGACTTTTACTACATTTTCTTTTGTAATGATATGTTAAGAGCATAAAACTTTTAAAATACATTAGAAAGGAATAAGGCAGATGAAATGTTTGGAGTCAGTGAATACAAAGTTCCTATTATAACTTCATCATTAATTTTTATTTTTTTATTTTTTTCACATGGTGAATAAGTAACTATAAATACACTGCAATATTCAACCAGTTTAATCCTATTATTATTAAAAATAATATTATAATTTTATTAAAAACAATTGGGAAAAAATGGTACAGCCTAACTTGTTGACAATCTATTCTAACAATACTAAAAATTTTTTAATGTTTCCTTGATCTGGGGATTAAAAAAAAAAAATCATTAACTGCATTTCTTTGCAATCACATGCAGCAGAAGGCAGAAGTTATGGATCTACACAATGCATTTCTTTTCCCTGCATCATAAATATATCACCCAAATGGCAGAGATCTAATCAGCCAGATAACATGCATAACTCACAAGGCATTTGCAACTGGAGCTCAATTTGAATCAACCAATTTCTTAAAGTCAATACAGTTTTATAGAATTTTAATTATGTAATTAAAATGTAAAGACATCGCAAAATAAAAACGATGAATACTAAGTCAGTTCTAACAATTTCAATAAACTGCACTTGAATATAAGCATAATAATGCACTAATAGATTTGAAACGAAAATTTCATCATTTAAATACTTTTATATATCTTGTGAGCTCTTCAAAACCAACAATTCAGTGAAGATATTAACAATATCTTTACAAACAGTGATTAGGTGAAGAGCTTAAATATTGTATTTAGGCCATTGTTTCTTTTTCAAATTGATTTTCTAGAATTCTGACATTTAGTTATTATGGATGAAAATTGCTGAGTAATATTACAGAAATATTTTCTATTGAATGTTAAATTCCATACATATTCATTTGCTTGCAAACATTAACACTAAAATTTAGATATAGCAGGTATCAATAAGTAAAGATACTCATAAAGTCATCAATATAAATGATCAATGTTTACATGTATCATTCATCTATAAATATTCACACACTTTTGGTTTGTTTGGTATTTTTTATCAATAATTTTGACAAAAAGCAGTAAAGCTAATTTTTATGAGCTGACAATTTACAGAAATTTGTTTTTGTACAAACGAAGCTCCAGTTATGTGCAACCTGTAACTCTTTCGATTTGCTACAATTAAGATACTAAAGTTGGAAGGGGCCAAGGTGGATGTCTAGGGATGCCGCAGCAATGACAATAACTTGCAACATCACCTTCGGTGAAATTTGATCTAATGTAATCGTTTTGTGTTATTTTTAAGAGAATCAGTTTGCTTTTGGTGTACAGAAAACTTTTTTTTCTTTGCATGTGGAAAATTTACCTTCAGAAATATCTATGCTAGCACGGTCAGCAACCCTTCGCCTGACTGAGTCAGGAAGGTCAAAGCCTACGAACAACCAAACAGACAATGTTACCATCAGAATCCCACCACCTATCCTCTTGCCCCCTTCTCTCTAAGAGGGAATTTTTAAAAAGGGAAGCTGAGAAGGGGGCTACAAAAACTGTACAGGAATTATTTAACCGCTGTCATTAAAATAAAGGCAAAAATTTAAAAAAAAAATTACATAGAAACTGGATAAAAAAAGCCCTTTCAATGTTAAAATTAACTAAATAAAAAAATAAATTTAAAAATGAACAAAAAAAAAGAAGAGCAAATGTAATATATAACTTAAACTATTCATGAATACTCAAGAGAAAATTTCAATTAAAGAAATAAACTTAAAATTTACATGCAAACTTTATCTTTGAGAATTGTTGGCACATACAAACAGAAAACTGGAAGGTTTTTTTAGTTGTATACGCCAACAAAGAAAAGAAAAAAAAAGTATGATTTTTGTTTTTGTTTTTTAATCTCTGTACAGGAGTGGATGACAGCACTTCCAATGCTTATCAGTCCAAACAGGAAACAGAATTCTAAACTTATACTTTCATGCAGTTTATACTTCAGCAAAAAAAAAATAATAGTAAGAATAAAAGCACATTAGAGAAAAATACCCATCATGCCCTGCTTGTGGGTGGCATGCCGTGCAGCAGCAGCTTTAGCGTACTGTGATGCTCTCCTGTACAACTCACTTACCTGCAGATATAGGAAGGTTGGCTTTGTCCGAGATGCGCCGGCGGATTGGTCCACCGCTGTTCGGCGTGGGAGGCTGCAGCACTTGTGTAGGAGGCCGTACTGCAGACACCAACGACGGCGGTGTCGCTATGGTGACAGGAGTCACTGCAACCGGAGATGAGGTGACGGGTGGGGTAGGCAGTTGCGGACCGGTGACGCCGCATTTACCAAGAACAGGTGTGGACTAAAATTAGACGAAAGATAGAAGCAATCAGAAGCAGGATTAACTTGGAAAAATAAAGAGAAAAAAACAAAGATATCAAAGTCTCTTCGAAGCTGTTTAGCTGAAATCACAGCCTATTACTATAAATTCTCTTCTGAACACACACTAAAGATATATCTTGGATATCTGCCCCGTATTATGATGTTCATTAACTAAATCAAAGACAGAAGATCTTTTCATAACATAGATTTGTAAAAAAAATCTCAAAAGTGTAATAATCCAGTAGGAAAACAGGTTCACTATGTACTTAGCATATAGGTATAAATTTACATAGTTCACTGTTTGAAAACTTAACCATTAACATTTTTCATCAAATGCTATCACTTATTTTTTATAAGTTAAATGAAAGTTAAATGTTGAACAATTAAGATTTACTAGACTCTTTATCTCTTGTCGAAATCGATTTCATTAAAGAACAATAGGGATGGAAAATTAAATATAACGTTACATCATAATTCTTCATAACATTTCCTCCAGTTGTAAGCCTTTTCATCAACAGTTAAATAAGATTCAATTTAATTTCATGTAAACAGCTTTTTGGGAGGATTATTGCCTAATAGTTTTCTGTAATATTCTCTGTAGCAGAAATGTAAGTATGCATTTTATTATGTTTGTTCTCAATAGCAACCGTATATCCTTCTCTCTGAGAGTGAACAAGATCAAAAGTTGCCACAGATATCTGAATGAATGATGTGCATAGGAAACAGATGACTCGTACTGTGAATTTCAAAAGTATACCGAGTATACAAGTACTTCAGAAGTACACTGGTAGCGATAGAAAATGGTTTACACATGGTTAATGTGCTTAGTAAATAAATAAATTCCTAAATAGGAATTTGTCTAAGGGTGATAAATTGGCCATTTATAAGAACCTTTGAGGTATAATAGTGACTCTTGGTGTTGCATTTGAAAAATATAGAAAATATATAAGTGCAATTAAAGTGTAAATATTACAGACAAATGGCTGCTTTGCTATGTTTACTTGTATGATGGAAATAAGAAATTTTTGTGGAGTGCAAACAGGTGTAGTAATTGCGCTGTGTTCACTTGAAGCTGGTTTTGAGATTGACAGCATAGGAATTTTGAGTCTGGCAAAAAAACTTGTGTTAGTGGAGTGAATGGAAAGTGTGGTAGAGGATAACCAATGAATGAATGGAGAGAACAAGTGGATACGTAACTGAAAATGTATAGGTTTGAGAGTCTGTGCTAAAAAGAAAGACCAGCACTTTTGATGAAGCAGTGTGATATGTATGAGATAGACAAACATCACAGGAAACTGATTTGTAGTTTATATGTGTACGTGCTTATTTTATTGTTTTCTTTTATTTTGTTCTGCCTTCTTGCTAAGAGGCTAAGGGTATGGTGTTATACCTTAAGCATAACTACGCAACCCAAAGAAGTTCATGTTGGCTACCAATTTCCCCTTTCATTTTGTTACCATCTCTTATGAAATGAAAAATCATATGGAATTAAACATTGTTCTTCATTTGTATTGAAACTGAATCACATGTACTGTAAGACACAATCTGAGCTCTAATTTATTCTTGATAAAATGACTGTATTAATTTATTAAAATATAATCTTTAAATTTAAATGCTTATGATTATTTGACAAAAATATTGGTCATTATAAGTAGCTCATTTAATATCTGATGCTCAATTCTTAATCATAGAAGATGGAATATTTTCATTTAGATATTTTTAATTAATTCAAAGGCTATTTAAACTATAAATCTGTGTACAAGTACAAGAATTCAGTATTTTCTTTCTTTAAAATTTAACTGTATGAAATAAAAGTTTGTTTGTTTCTAAGATAAAATTTGAAATTTGTTATTTAATAAATGGTGATGATAATCTCATGAGTAGATTATTAAATATAGTTACTAAGAAATTAAGGAGTTAAATAGTGCCTTTGAACATTTTAACTGTTTTAATTTCTAACCAAACCAAAATTTTGTATGGATCAGTAGATAAATATGATAGGAAAAAGATAAATTTATATAATTCTCTTTGTTAAATATGTAAATTCATAAAGGAGAAAATTCCTTATAAATAATAATATGGAACAGATAAAGCATCAACAGATTTTCAGTTAAGAATAAAAGGTTAAATGGGATAATGAATAACATGCTCAATGGTAATCAGCAGAATAACACTCGCGTGTGTGTTTCTCGCTTACTTACAAAAATGTTGAGGAGAGAATTATAAACATGGTAATAAGCCGACAGTTTTGGAATATTGCAAGTGTTCCTTCATCAGGGACGGCACAAACATATAAGACATTACAATAACATTTAAGTCGACACGAGGTGGGAACAGCCCCATCACCGGCAGGCAAAATGCCCGTCACTATTGCTAAACTTGCCTAATCCTCTCACTTCCCTCACTCTCACCACGTATTCCCATCTCGTGTCGTCTTAAATCTTGTTGAATTGTCTTATATGTTTGTGCCGTCCCTGTTGAAGGAATACGCACAGTATTCCGAAACTGTCTGTTTATTACCATGTTTATAATCCTCTCAACATTTTTGTAAGTAAGTGCATTTTATTTATTTCACTTTTTCTTTATTTTAATACACGCACGTTAAGCTTCTTATTATACCAGTTAAATACATTTTCATCATTTTAATTTAACTAATTCTCCACAGAGATGTTAAGCCTATTCATGGATATTGAAAGTCAACCAAACATAACACAAGAAAAACTGTTCTACTTACAGGATCAGATTTTGGGAGATCTGGGGAAGGTTGACTGCTAGGTTTCATGTGAAGATGTTGCATCATCGCCTGTAACCGCTCCCGCTCCTTTGTCAGCTGGATCTCCAACTGACTCACCACCTGCATCTGGACCCGAGCCTGTGCGGTAGACCGATCATCCAGTTGGTGCTCCATGTTTATATGTCTAAAAGCAAAACTAGACAATATCAACAGAACATACTTCAACAACGCAATTGGAAGGTAAATGTCACAATACCATACAACTAGTGTAAAATCCACACTTCTTTCCCTTCTGAACATTAAAAGACTTTTCTTAAAGAAAAGAATTTTCTAGATTATTTCACAAGATGATGAAATGAAGTGAATTTCTTTGACATTATATTCTTGTATATATAGTCTTGATGCAAGTCAGAACCAACAATACAATCACTTTCTATACATTTTTCTCTCAGAATGGCACCTTTTGGCACCCTTGAATACAACCAGAGTCAAGTTCTAATGTTTTTTTCTTCCAATTTCTTCTGAACAAGTTTGGAAAACATAGAAGATAGAGTGGCCAGTATATCATTGTACAATTGATTTTTTTTTTCCCAAAGCAAATATTCTCACATGACCAAGTTCTTGTACTGTTTATCTTCAAGGAAAGAAAAACAGTTCTTTAAAAATATAAATATATGTATATATAAATATATATACAGTCAAACCCCGCTATAGTGAACACGGCTTATAATGAACTCCCGGATATAATGAACGAAATGTTTGGTCCCTTGCCGTGCAATGCACATATAACGGAACGGATATAGTGAACTCCCGGTTATAGTGAACCGAAATTTTGGTCCCTTGAAGTTCACTAAGGGTTTGACTGTATATACAACAGACAACAAGAAAACATGTTAGTCTCTAATGTTAGCATGAAGTTACTATCAGAACTGAGACAGGGTTACACAGTTTCTAATTTTGCTGTAATAGCTCTATTACTGCTGAGGCATTCTGAGTGTAAAGATACAATTCAAAATGAAACAACTCCTCAAATCATTAGAAATGACAGGATTTCAGAAGTGAAGAGCTAAAGGAAATACTGACAAAGACCTGGAAATACAGATCTGATGTCTTGATGGTTATTTGTTGCCAAAACTTAATAAAAGTTTGTCTTATGCAGTCACACATTTTAGTGAATTACAAACATTGGCTATAAGCAAGCAACAAAAGTGTTAGCAAACTTTAATGGCCAAACATCAATCAGCTCGGTTAATTCTATTTCCCCTAAAAACTCAAAATCAAGATCACATATTTTTATTGATGATGCTGAAATGTCCTTACAGCTTAAAGCGACAATAAATTCAGTAAATGACTCAGTATTTAGAAGATTGTTTTCCGAGCCAAACAAAATAAATTCCATCAATATTATTCATCATTGAAGATCAGTTCTCATCAAGAAATAACAAAAGAAACAAAAATGCACATTTTGGCCAATGTATACAGATCTGAGTGTTTCGTTTCAGAGAAAATGTCGTAAAAATGTTTTCTGATTAAAGAATTGGTGTTTAGATAGACAACATCTTTTTATAAATACAAGAAGAGAATGCTTACGAAAATGAAATCCTTAGCAAGAATTCTAAAAGTAATAGAGGAACTGTAGCAGATTACATCATTTTTAACCCACCCTCTTATTTTAGGTGTTGACATTACACAAGTTTATGGTATGAGTAAACAGCAAAAATAGTAATAACTACACAATGCTAACAAAGTATCAATATTCAAATTCTTTAAAAAACATTAATACATTTGCATATGTAATAGTCAAGGTGTGTGATGTGTTTGCGCAAACAATGATTTTCCCCAAAGTGAGGAAAAAAAAAATAATAATATATTGTAGATGTCTTTAAATGACTAAATCCCAAAATTATATTTTTTTCTGTGTGTAACTGATAATAAAATCATATGGACCATTTGAAAAGATAACATACTATCTACGAATCGTCCACTGCAGTTGGTTGAGAAAGGTAATGTAGCAAATAAAATGTAATTTCACATTTTATACATAATCATGCACAATGAGGTTATGGATATGTTTTCCAGTGTATCTACCATACAAGCACTTTAGATTCAAGGAGAAGTATTAGAGATCAACTTGTGTAATAATGTGGCAATGATAATGAATTAATCGTCCAGATACTTCAGATCATTCGCTAATGTAAATTCTCCCTTTTTTTTTCTATGGAATGAAATGAAAAATGTCATTAGATTAATGCTGGATAATTCCCTTTATTTATTTATTCTAATCTTTCTCAACTCTTAAAAGGTTGCTGCTTCTTATTTATAAGTTCTATTTCAATGAACTTACAACTGTCCAGATTTTTATGAATGTTTTGATTAGAATGAATACTTTATTCCATTTTTGAAAATGATTAAGAAATAAACTTCTGCATTTGTTTACAACTGTGTAAATTTGGAAGATTCAGAAATGGTTATAATCAGTAACTATAAAAAAAAGTTAAAAACATTTACACAGCTCGAAGTTTTTGAGCTCTATTAAATAATGTGCTTAATGTTCATCTCTTTAAAATAATAATAATATGTACTCTTTTATTTTACATTCTGTAATTCAATACTTGAAGAACCATTTACCTCCAGCAATCTGAAAAAATAGACAATACTTTTTCATAGAGAAATTATCGTTTATTTGTGTTTTGGGGTGAAAGATGCCAATGCATTCATTATGTGAATTCAAATTTAAGCATTCCCGTTTAAAATTTCAAGTTCTAGTAACGATTTATCGTCTGGGAAATTTATAGGAAAGTTGCTAAAAGTATTTTTAAACATTTATAAAGCTGGCCTTGGTTGAGATTTTGATAAGATTTCACGTTCATTTTTGAGTTCGAATATGGATTATGGAATCCCAAGTGGCCTGCAATGCGACTTTCGAAGTGTAATTCCCTGAAATTCCTGATGTTTTGGTAATTCTAAAGCATCCTACTTTAATCTGAGGTGTTACTTATGAGCATCTGCTCATTCTACTTAAGAAACAGGATAAGCCTAATCTGGGCTCTCGGAAAGAGAGAAGCAGCAGCATGGCTTTTCATAGTTTCTGTAAGACCGGACGGTATCTGAGGCTACAATTGGGGCCGGGGTCAAATGCCCCATTCAGTTCCTGATTCAAATCCATTTGATCCTTCTTTCTTACAATTTCCCAAAAATACATGAGCGAAACGCACGAATTTTGAGCAGAGCGGAAACAAACAAGCAGCTAAGTGTTTGCAGGGAGATTTCGTCGTGATAATAATATATGTTTACAGTATTAGGGGATTTAACGTAATATTAAATGGTTGTTTAGTGAAGCTGATTATAGGACCTCGAGGGTTCTGAAGTGTTTGAAAATGATTATAATATTCTATAAATAAACTGAATTTCAAAAGGAATCAATAAAGAATAAAGTTAATAAGAATGTTTAGTATTTAGTTATATGTTTCATTAATCTTGTTAAGCATATTTTAATTCATGAATTTGTTGAATTCGAGGAGCGAGGGATGGCTAAGAGCCTTTATACTGCACGGTGGCGCCCTCTGTTACTTACTTCATGAAAGCCTGGTAGTCTTCACATAGGGCCTCACAACCGGGCCACTTACACACGCCGTGGCCGTAGAGAGGGTGCGTGGGGTTCACCGAAGGATTGCCGTCGCGAGCGTCCTCGTTGGGCAGATGGGGTACAGCACCGGTGCCTCCACCACCCCCTCCATTTCCACCTCCTCCACCGGAGTTACTATTTGTCATCAGATAGTTGTCGGGGATACCGTTCATCACACGGGAAGAGGTGGTCAGTGTAGGAACCTGGGAAAAAGAACAAAAGACAAACGGAAATCATATAAAAGCGCTTCACGAAAAAGATATCGGTGTTTTGTTTTGTTTTTTTTTATTTTTAAATTTCAATTTTGGTAAAATTAACAGAAAAAACGAGTTTTCCCAAAAAATTAAATTAAGAGAGAGAAAAAAAAAAGAAGAAATACGAAAGCCGATAAATCAATTTATAATATATATATATTACCGTATTGCATAAGTAATTAACACAGTATATTTTAAATATCGCATACCTAAAGATACTTCATTATTTAATAACAAAAACATTTCTTCTTTAACATGTAATTTTAATATTTTACATATTATCATATTTTTATAGGAAATCTTTTACTTTATAAAAATTCATTATTAAATTTGATAGAATAAGTATAGAAAATTAACTCTTAGCAAAATATTTATATAAAAACAAAACAAAAAAAATAAGTAAATAAATGTTTTTAAAAAGTCCAAATCGTTCTCTTTTGGGGGGAAATTCTTATATAATTCAATTTACACACTTTAATTACTTTAAGTAAAAATATTTAATTTTTAATTATTTTTTTTTTTTTTTAATGTTTAAAAATCTCTATTTTTCGGGCATTCAAAAGAATTAAGGCTTTCGGATTGATAACTGCCCATTCTTAAATTGCATTTTATTATTTGCTGATCGTATATTAAATAAAGCCATAAAGATAAAACGGAAGATATAACGGCTAATAAAATAAAAACTGAAAAATCATAAAAGAAATCCCGACACCACTAAGGGTTTAAATTTGTAAAGTTTAAAGTTTGTGGATATAAATAAACGAAACATTATGTTTGGTTTTTTTTATAATAAATATCCTTTTATTAAAAAAATTCCTATATTAGTTGTTTTTGAACTGCCATTGTCATATTTTAACGATATCCAAGCATTCTAATGATATATGATATCACTAAATTTTATTTCATTTACAACATATTACGTTAATCCGACAAAATAGAAATTATTGAGTGTTCGTAAATTCGGACATATTAAAAAGCTCAGTTAAGGCAAAAATAACGACATGGACATCAGCACTCAAAAGTTTGTAATGCATAACTTAACTTTTTCATTTTAATTCGATGCACGATAGAATGTACGAGTGAAGCGATGAGCCTGGTCAGTTGCTGCTCGAGCCAGGTCCTCTCAACCCAGGCTCTAAGCACAATTGCACTTGCTCAACACGCCCTTGCACTGTTGGTAAAAAGTTCTTTACGCCCGAATTCACGTGTTTTGCCCTCTGATATCCAACCCAAACTACACGATTTTGAGCTGAACGAATGCAGATGAGGATTTAAAATTTGCAAGGATCTTTGTTTCGTAAGTTCAAACGCGCTAGTCCCAAGCAAAAGCCTAAGTTATTTTTACTAACTAGAAAAAATAAATAAATCAACCTTTTAGTCTTATATAAGAAATAATGAAATATTTTCATCAATGCACATTTCAAAGCGAAACGATACATATTAGCTTATTTCTCTACAAATTGGAATTATACTTTTCGGCGTCTATAGGAGTTACAATTACTTAAATTTCAATATAATTTTATATATACATTAATTACAATTTTTCAAGTAGGGTATTGTATTTTTATAAAAATGCATACGTTTTTCCTTGAACTTTTCGAATCGGTTTTAACTGAAACAGATGTTATCCAATTGCATGTCTTTAAAATGCATTTTATTACTAATATTTCAAAACCAACTAATATTTAACTTAAAAGTTTTCCAAAAAAAAACTTACAATTTTGCTGAATTCATATCTAATAAATGCTTTATTTTATTACACAAAAAATATTTTTTTATAAATTTATGTAATAAATAAAAATAAATAACATTGTAAAATAAATAAATGAATAAAAGCAACATAAGGTAATTTAAAAATTAATATAAAAAAAGAAATAAAAATAACGTATATAAAATTTACATAACATACTGATATTTGAATATTTTAATGACCTGGAGAGGAAATAAAGGTATGAAAACTATCAAGTAATAGCAAATCATAGGTTGTTTTTTTTTTTCTTTTACGTTTGCGGTCCTCACCAAATTTCATCAAAAAATAAAAATCTGTTCTAGGCGTATAAATAGGAGATAAACGCATTTGCCTGTTACACAATGTATACGTATAAATGTCTACACGAAATATGTTACATTTCGCTAGTACGACTTGGGTTCTGCCCCATATCTTTCTTTTGAAAAGCGTTGATATACACTCGTATAGTCAAAGCCCCCACCCCTTGCCTTAAGATGAACACACACACACACACCAATACAGTTGATGTGCCAACTATAGTATATTTGCATGAGCAACCTATATTTTTTTAAGGCTATGGTCCAGCCTACGTTGTAATAAATTTGGAGCTTACACTAGATAGCCTAGCCTACGTTAATGTAAACTCTTTTCATTACAACGCTTTAACGTCCAGTACAACGGCGATTTTCTGATTGACACTGCTTACCTACTGAACCAGTTTTCATCAAAATCACTTACTTCGAGTAATCTAAAGCTACCTTTAAAATTTAAGTTTCCTAGAGTAAATAATTTATTCTCTTAGGTTCACAACGGATGATACAACGAGCAAGCTTGTCTCGTTTTAAATTGTCACTCCAAACATCTTTTCATTTGTAATTCTATTGTTGATGTACAAAGCTTTGAAAGAATGTAGCTCAGAGTTGTAAGACTACGCTTTTTGCAGCTAGCAAAAAGAACTAGTTGTTCTTTTAGCTAATCCCTTTTATGAAACAAATGAACAACTAGCTAATAAACAAAAGAACAACTAGCTAATGAACAAAAG
>JAFIDM010000007.1:9963060-9988342 GCA_023159025.1 Thereuonema tuberculata | reverse complement strand
GAACAACTAGCTAATAAACAAAAGAACAACTAGCTAATGAACAAAAGAACAACTAGCTAATAAACAAAAGAACAACTAGCTAATAAACAAAAGAACAACTAGCTAATGAACAAAAGAACAACGGAATGTGTGGAAACGAAAAATCAATGCATTGCATTCAACTTACCTGTGCTAGACTACTGGCAAGACTGGTGTTCAATAACCCATTAAGGCCTGTATTTTTCAGAGGGATCTCGGCCTCAACAACTGAGGAATTCTCTTTCCACAGGTTCTGCATGTCCGAAGTAGTTAACCCTGATAAGTAAAAAATCTACATTAGAATTCGGTATTTCCTCTTGCAGTAAAACAGAAAAGCATAAAACACAAAATTACATAGTAACGAATCAACATCTACTCGTGTAAATCAGGAAACAGTTCATTTAGTAAATATTACAATTACGAATAGGCCTTTTTTTTTAATTAAGTTTTGCAAAAGAGAAATCCAATAATGAGTAAAGTTATACGCTGTACCTTTTCCCCCCATTTTGTTGCTAAGGACAGAGCGTCGTCTTTCATTTGCTAATTGCTGTCACCCCTTAGATTTGAAAATGGAATAGATCAACATAAACAACCGAATGACATCCGTAAAGAAAAAAAAAATAAAAAGGCATTTGTGTTTGTTTGTTTAGACCATCTGGACTCCTACACAACTTCCGGTAATTAAATGTGTACCCAATTTTTACTAATACATATACAGAAAAAGTAAAACTTCACTTTACGCAAAAGATCATAAAGTTTACTATAAGAATTTCGTGTTATAAATCGAAAAACACAATTTACTCCTTGTTAGGAATTAAATACTAAACATTTTCATAAAATAAAATGTTAAATAAATGTAAAAGAAAAACTTTAAAAGTAAATAAATATAGTCGTTTTCTGTTAAAGTTATTTTTTTAATTTAATCCCTTAAAAATTATTTTTATTTACTTTAAATTGTTATTTTGGCAAATAGAGCAGGCAATTATTGCACAAACATTTTATTAACATATATTACAAAATCTTTAATCTTCGTTTTAAATGTAAATTGAAGTTACAATTTTTTTATCTTTTGTAATAATATTAAAAAAGGTTATTATAAACTAGAATATATTGCTTCAAATAAGAAAATAATATTATAATTTTAAATTTACATAAAAATAAAATTAAATAAATAAATTACCGTTTCATTTTATAAAATTTAGCTAAAAATTGCATTATTTATATATTCTATATTATTTATTTTAAAGCTTTTCAGATAGGATTTTACATTCAAATAAGATTCATTAAAAAATACTTAAATTTATTAATATTTCTGAATAATGTTTTATTGCTTACTATTAACATACTTTATCATTTAAAAATATTAACATTGAAAACAATTTTATCATTAGAAAAATTAATAATTTTAAATTAGAATTTTTAATTTAAAACTGGCAATCAACATGATTGAATATACATGTGCAAGGCTTACGTATTAACTAAGAATAAAATCACAAAAAAACTAACAGACCTAATTGATATGCTTCCTAATTATAGATTATTACCTAATTAAATTAAATAATAACTCTTTGAAAGTCTAAAGTCTATTTTCACGCTTAGATTAAAATTTAAAAATAAAGATGGTTTACTTGGGAGCAGAAATGGCCAAAGTGTCTAAACAGAAGCTGCCATCTGGCGGCAATTCAAGAAAACACTGAGAATTTCAAACATCACTTACTAAGATTTACTAGGATAGAAAATAAATAAGAATTTGGGCTTAAACATTCATTTTTTTTTTTAAATAGAAGTTATGCTTATTTTTGAGGAGAGATAGAGGTATTCCTAATTGCTGGAATAGAATATGGAATTTAAACAAAGCACAGAAAGTTATACAACAATGTACAAGTTTTATAACACGTTAATCGTGACGTAAAATAATATTAATAGTTTAATTTAAAGGTATATCTGAATATTCTCTTTCAAAAAAAAATATATATATCTATGTATTTATGATGTATCAACAATTAAGAAGAATTTAAATAGCTTTTTAAATTTGGAAATGCATTTGACAATTTCTTTCAAATGTGTTCAAAATAAATAGAATACGACTTTTAATTGTCTGTGTTTTTAATTACGTTTTTTTTTTTTTTTTTTTTATTTTTTTTTTAAAAAAATTCATTAAAAAAAAAAAAAAATTAAGGTAAGCTTTAATGAAAAACAAAAACGAAAAAAAAAAAACCACCTGATGTTTTTGCAGGGTTGCAGCATGATTAGGGTTTTATTATTATTATTATTATTATTATTTGCTTTTGTTTTTTGGGGGTCCGGGGGAAAAGGTTCTCTTATTCAAAACTATCTGTACAACAATATTTATAGGTAAATTTTCCTTGCTGAAATTGGGGGTGGAGTTAGGGGTGTCTAAGGAGGACTCCTCTATAGGTGCTAACATTTGAGAACGTGGAATCGTTAAGTATATCATTACGTTAAAGGGCTTCGGACATTTTGAAGAAATTAATTTTATTAATCATTATGGTAGATTCTCAGAACTTTTTATCTACAAAAGTATTTTGTGAATATATGAAATATTTTATTAGAAAAGCCTTTTCATCAACATTCTCATAAATGTTCGAAAATTTGCTACATGTATTTTAAAATAAATATTTTTAAATACTAATGGAAGAGTACAATTGTTTATATCTTATGTAATTATTCTCATAAATGCTTTGTCCCCCCAAAAAAAATGTTATTATTGGAACAACTAAAATAGAATAATGAATGTAATAATTTAATTTCTAAACTTTATTAAAAAAAAAATACTCAAAAGATTTTTCGAACTTTTTGTTAGCTTTTAACTTTTAATAATGATGTATTAGAGCTGCTTGATATATTAGAGAATACACGGGTATACCATACACCTACTTTTTTTGTCGAGGATTTAAAATTTGTTAAAAATTAATTTTAATAACTTTAATTAAATGTAAATTAAATATAGCAAGAAATGAATTCAGCACAAATTTAACCAAATTGCCTTCTAACCAAATTGTGGTTCGAGTCCCCTGTAGGACGAAACGGCCGTTCCCGATTCCTTCCCGATAATCGAACCAGAAAGGCAATTTGGTTAAATTTGTGCTGAATTCATTTCTTGTTATATTTAATTTAAATTATTTTGCAGCACGTTAAACTCTTTTAACTTAATTAAATGTACTTAATTACGTTCAGTTTTAACAAAAATAGAAATTGGCCCATAACAAGTATGGGGTATTTAGTATTTTTGTTTTCTTACAAAAGGCCCTGCTAATTTGTAAATAAATAAAAAATAAAAGGAAGGGTTATGAACAGTTCTGCAACGTTGAAATACAGTGCATTAAAGTACGGATATTTATTTTATTCTTGTAGTTCTTTACCTTGCGGAATTACAATAGGTTGTAGCCCTATGCCCTGCTGGAGCAGGTACTGCCGCTGCGTGATTTGGAGTTGTTGCATGAGCTGTTGCTGCTGAAGGGCCAGCTGTTGGAGCTGCGTTTGCAATTGCTTGGCGTTTGGTTTCTTGTCGGAGGTGGCGCTGCCGAGCTGCTGCATCAGCTGAGTTTGCTGGATCATGTTGATCTGAAGCTGCTCCTGGAGTTGCTGAAGAACTTGTTCCATCTGTTTGCGGCCCAGTTCAGCCAATTGATGCTGCTGCTGAGAGAGGAACACATTAACCACACTCTTGCTTTTTCACAAAATTAAAACAGAAAAATCAGTATCAAACAAAAGAAATAACAGTAGAGAAATACAATTAAAAAAGAAAGTAAATACAACGTTTTATCGGATAAAAAGATAACTTAAAAATATATTTAAAAGTTTATAGCAACAGCAACAAAATATTTAACACACACAGTGGTTCAACGAAACTAACGACGCTATAATTAATGACGTATAATGAATTAACAACGTAGATACTAATAAATAAACAGCATTTTGATATCTTGAAGCGTAGGTCTAAAACAAGTCAAACCCTCACGTACAGATTCAAAGTCCCCTTTTAGGAAAGAGTCAGCGGGGCCTTTGGATTGGGCCGCGAGCTTTTTGGACCTAGTGCTTCTTAAAAATCATCAAAACATCATCATAAAAAATAGAGAAAAATTTTCAGAAATATACATAAACCACCCAGCATTTTTACCGAAATAATAAACATTTAAAAGAAAATTCTTGATTCTAGAAATTAGAGATCATAAAATACTCTAATAAGGACCCTGCAGAACACATTGTCTTGGAGCTGATTACTCAATTCACTAAACCAAGAGTAGAAATTAAATATCTTAAGATCCATTAATTATTCGTGATTGAACTTCCGGTTCTGACTTACCTGTCCTCGATAATCAACGTAAAGAGAAATTTAATTGAAATAGGCCTAAAACCTGTTGGATGTTATTAAATCGACGCCAATTAACTATTTACAATATTTGCGAGGTTTTTTGGAATTCACTTTTTCTTACCGTTTAAAATCGTGAAATACTGTCTATCGGGCGACATAACTGGAAGGGAATTATGCACAAGAAACTTGTAGGCCTACATCGATTGGCAGAGACAATGATGATGTCATCATCTGACGTTTGCATTACGTCACTGTTATGCCTGATAAAACTAGTCGACTGAAATGGTCGTATACCGAATAGTTTCTTAAGAGGTTACATGATTGGGACATTCTATACAGAACTTTTTAAAACAAAATAATTACTTTGGTTTGTTTTTTTGTTTTATTCAAAAAACTCTGATAAAATGTTCAGTAATAATAAAAATAAACACAGATAAGTAAACTAAATAAAAAATAACTTACTTAATATTTTTTATTACGTCGACAATATTAAGTATTTTTTAATTAGTTTACTTATCTAATTTTATTTCTATTATTACTGAAAATAATTACTTCTTTCAATCTTAGCAATAATAATTTTGTAGTATACAGACAAAACTTAGGAAATAAACTTACTAATAGTAGAATTAACAAGTGAAACTTCTGGACAATTCATCAATTAAAACGTAAATTTGGGTCATTCGATTTGTAAAGAAAAAAAGATTAATTTGATTGTTCATAATATAAATATTTTTAGTAAAGATAAAGTCGATAAATAAATTTAAGGAGATTTTTTTCATAGCAGCAGCGAATTTTTTGTAGTGTTCCATTATGTTCCATCATTCGAAAATAGTAATTTCTGTGACTTTGTCACATACGTTACCTTAATCGAAACTTTACGATTACATCTCTAGAGTTCTTTTTTAGTGGCGTTTGTTCGTAAGACATTTTGTGAATTACGAGATATTCATTTGAAACTAACCAGTAACTTATGTGATAGGTCACTTGAGGGACAAAGAGTAATAATTTTTCTAACAATGAGTTTGTATCTAAGGAAAGTTGCATGATTTAGAATAAGTGCATTTAGATCCCGACTGATGGAAAAAACATTAAAGACAAAGAAAAATGATCAGATTTAGTGTATTTGAAACTCAATACTATTCGGACTTGCAGTGGGGACACGAACTTACTTGACATTTTGTAGCTTTGGATTATTAGTCTTTTACATAAAATCTGTGAAATTACGTTAAGAAATACAATTTTCAATTAAAAAAAATACTCAAGTTACAAAATAAAATTTTTTTTTATTCATTACTTTCTTTTTTAATCGTGAAGGGACAGAAAAACTTCAAGTTTCATGAAAATGACCCACTTTCAGTGAGATTAAAAAAAAAAACGAAAAATTTTATTCAAAAACAAAATAAGTAAATAAAACTAGCAAACCTGTGATCACGTGATCTTGGATTCTGCGAAAATGCGACCCCAACAGCTTTCTCACAGTCCGCGAGTCGGAGACCTCATGATTGATCGTAAGTCACGTGACTTCCGGTTGACCCACATAGATAACAATGAAAATGTAGACATCCTCAATACTATACCTAATATTTGCCACCTTATTTGTATTTCTGTGTCTTATGGTTTCGGAGGAGATTGGGCCAGAAAAAAATCAACTTTTCTTTTATATATGTAGATGCCTTACATATACAGAGGGGTCCAGAACTATGTACTCATTCTTTGATAATCAATATCTCGGAAACAAAATGACATAGACGTACAATTCTTGTGCCATAGTGTAGTTCAATGGTGACGATTTTGCAGAGAAATTTATCTGGTCTGATGAGGCGCAGTTCAAACTCGTAACGGTACTGTAAACCGTCACAATTGTGTGTACTGGGCTCCTATCAATCCACACGTTCACGTAGACAGGGAAGTGAATCTACCAGGTGTTAACGTGTGATATGGTCTATCATCGGCCCTTTCTTTTTTGAAGCTACTGTGAGACGTATCTCCATATGCTACAAACATCGATTTTCCCTGCCATTCGAGAGATGTTTGGTGATGAGGTATTTTACCTACAGCAAGATGGTGCTCCACTTCACTACCATCGCGATGTCAGGGTGTACTTGGATGCCACTGTACCTGGACGATGGGTAGGTCGCAGAGGTGCCATTGAGAACCCATCACGGTCTCCAGACCTAACACCCCTGGACTTCTCCCTATGGGGGATCTTGAAGAATGAAGTTTATGGGCAAAAGCCAACTACACTGGAAGCGCTACGAGAATCCATCAAAACATCGTGCGCAGCCATCACACCGGACACACTGACATCCGTAGTTCGCTCAGCAGTTGCGCGCCTTTGAACCCCTACAATGATTCGTGTGACCATTGCCATCTATTGAGCAATTATTGAACTACACTACTGCGCAAGAATTGAACTTTCTTATTAGTATCCTTGCTTTCAATGTGCTCTTCTTCTCACACTCCAACCATTGCACCCATTATCGTTTAACTTCGTCAAGAAAAACAAAGCGACAAGCATTTTCTGTATTTTCAAAAGGAAAATGAACAGATGACCCTGTCGTGATCAGGGATCACGACTGTATATGCCCTTCAAATTCTTCTTCTCACGATATATATTTTTTATTTTCACTTTTTGACGATTTTTCCTATTTTCAAAACCTTATTTTCTGACGTTGTTTCTACAGCTTTTGGCACAAACTTTGTACAGCTTTTACGACATTAGTGTAACTACAAATAAGTAACAACAAAGTCGACATCTGTTCACGGGTTTTTAGGGGGCGGAGCTTAGAAGTGGAACGTGGCCTCAAAGTTGTGAATTGGATAATTTCCGTAAATTTTGGGCTTTTAAGCTAAAACTAACCTTGACTTCGGATAACTGAATATCAAACATTATTATTAAAATATTATTAACAAATACTATTCACAAATCTCAAGGTGGTTGACCTGTGGTAAATACACTTAACGCGATAGATGCGCGATATTTTTTATGTTCGAACACGAAGTTCTTCGAGTTTTAAGATCTTGCTGTAACGTAACGATGACGTCAAAAATCATATTACACAATGTTGTCTTCTAATTCAATGAATTCTCATGACTTTTATCCACTTATGTAATAGCAAAAATTATTCATTAATAAGCAAATTTATAATTACTTATGATAGACGTACTAAAAACTTAACAAGCGTATTTTTATAATAACTAAAGTACTGGCTAATTATCAGATTTAAACTTAAAATAACTTTACAGTTTTATCGAATTTATTAAAATTTCCTATTATATTCTGTTTTATATCAAAGTATGAAGCATTATCCTGCTTTTCACAAGGATTCAAGTTTAATTTGTTTCTTCCCGTTTTTGAAGCAGAGCAGCATCTCTTCGAGTGTTACGTAATAACAATTACATGGTATCATGGTTTAATCTGTAGAAAAAGCAGAATTTGGCTTTTATTCAAAGTAAAATTACCCCGTGAAATAAATCTCAAACTCCAAATAGAGCTGAAATACGAATAACTATTGTCCTCAAAATGAAAGATGACCGGCGGAAGTTTGAACTGCGCAGCCCTTCCGGTAGCTGATCAATTATGTTTTCCTGTTACAATGGACGACATCGTCTGTTTTCACTGAGAAAGACATGTTGATAACGCCAAATTAAAACTTCTCTCGACTATTTAGCGTTATTTCAATACCAGTTGCTAACAATAAGTATTTATATAAATAAATAAATATATATTATTTATAAATACAATGCTCTTTTGCAAAGTAACAAGCGATTAGCACAATGGCGGCGTCCTTTCATGAAATCAGACGGACGTGCCTGACCAGACTAATCGATGATACATGCGCAGATCTCACAAAAACAGGGTGGCCATCATTCATTGGGAGGACAATAACCAGTTACTAACCAAGCTACTTAACTGTGTAAAGTTTCGTGACCGGAAATGCTGGGGAGCAGTTTTTATTTATTGTACCAGCTTAAGATAACTACACTTGGTGTGATTTTGGGGAGAAAATTAGAAAAAAATAATGATTTAATTGGTTCCACTGTTACGTGCTTGAGTCGGCGAAGAAAGTTGTGTATCTGTATGTGTGTTTTTTTCTTTTTTCTTTTTTTATATTCATTAATCACTAACAAACGCTAAACAGGAAGTCACCATTCCTCAATGTCTAATCTACAAACACTAATAAAATGGAGACTCCCTTAAAAATGGATGAAATTATTACTATTTTGATGTTTCTTCTACTTAATTTAAGCAGTGAAAAACTTCTTCCTTTCATTATGAAAAAAAAAAGAAATCTTAACAGTGTTTAATAAACACATATCGTTCATAAACTATAAGACGGAATTGAAGAATAACTACGGAAGCCGAATCGGACAACAACTGAAATACAGTATCACTACTCATTAAGATCTTTCTTTTCTCAATTTACTCGAGGGTATTTCACAATTTAGTAGATGTAAGAAATAGTGGAATCTTGCCTAAGTTCCTCTATTCCCAGAATTCACGGCGCCCTTCGTCGACAAAAATGTTGAAACCAATTACTCTATTTTACTTTGCTTGAAATTAAAAAAAAAAAAATTAAAATAAAGTATTGAAATAAAGTTTAAATAGTGAACTGCCGGCCCGTGCAGTGAAGATCACCTTCCCGGGAATCCCCAAAAGCAGTTCTCATCTTTAGATAAAGTACCGTGGGTTTTAATTAGAGGTAAATTTTCTTAACAAATCCTCCGAGAATGTATTAAATGTTCTTTTTTTTTCTTCTTTGATTTGCAAATTGCTATTTCTAAAAAATGCAATTCAAACCAATTTACTTTTTTTTTTTTACTTTTTTACTTTGGCAAATTTTACTTTGGCAAATGTAATCAAATCTATAAACAATATAAAAAAATTATAGAACTTAATGAGATACCGTCTAAATCAGTAGTGCACAATCCGCGACCCGCCGGTATATTTGTTGTGGCCCGTTAGTGTCAAACTTAAATTAAATTTGAGCCTTTATATTGATACAAACAGATATCAACATTGAAAAATGTCATAACTTGCAACAGCAACTGTCTCAGACTTTAGTATTGGAATGTTGGTATGAAACACAACTAGCGCATTATCTGATAATTGGAAGTTTATGGAAATTACATTTATTGTTAATTATTATTGTAAATGGCAATGTCAATTCATTAATTATGAAGATATAGTAAGGATTGGGGGAGTTGGAGGATAGGACGTTGTAGCCCTCCATCAGAATTATTATAAAAATATTGGACCTTAGGCTTCCTGGTCTAAATGAATGGTTAAGCATCTAAAACATGGTAAATGCCTTACGTAAGGAAAACGAAAGGTTTTTATTGTATGATGATGAGGCTTCCCATGCGAATTAAATCATTCTCAAATACATTGAAATTTATAATATCTGTCACATTCTAATCCTCACTAAATTAAATCCAGTTTAATTATTAAAATAAAGCTTATATTATAATCAAACCCAAATTTCCTTAGCACTATCATCTTTATTTATTTATTTTTAATTTTTTACATAAAAGTTCTCAACAAAAATCGAGATTTACAACATACTAGATTGCTTTCGATTTTAATAATTTGGAAATATTAGCTTCAAAAACATAATATTTAATTATTATTATTGATGATTATAATTTTCTTTCTTTCTTTTTTGTTTTTTTCCTTTTTTAGTTTTTTGAACAAAAGGAATTTTGTGATTTTCTGTCGAAACTAAAATTCCTTAAAAGAAATACAAAATTTTAAAAAAAATACGTTGAAACACATGACTAATTCCAATTAGTTGCAGATAAGATACGAATTGTGGAGTCACTGCTGATATTTTTTCCCACTGTCAAGTTGTCAAGTTTCTAAATTTTTTTACACAAGAAGCCAATTCAAAATGTACGCCTGGTGGCGGAAAAAAAAAGTCACGAGTTAGTCCTATGGCACGACGTACCAAGCAATAGTGCGACGCTAGGACAAAGGACCTTCGTGATTTTCTTAAAAAAAAAAAAATCGAATATATAAAATGGATAATGCTCTATTAAAACAATGGAAGTTTGTGTGAAATGAAAAAAATACTTTTTAATTTAATATATATATTCTTTTAGAGTTTTTGCATTTACTTTATTAAACGTTTTATATATCCCTATGTGGAACGCTCTTAGTGAATATACTAATTTATTGCGTATAACATAATAAAAATATCATGAAAATCTAGTTGTTCTAGCGCTCCATATGAGTATATCGCTTTTTCTAATTTCCAACATGGTAACACAGATTAGACTTAATGAAAACGTAATATTTGTTGAACTTCGATTTCAATATCGTCTTGTAACGTGAATTCGACGTAGAAAAATTATTATTTGAAACTAATCAAAGTATATATTCGGCCGTCCTAAGATAAAAGGAAGTAACTACAAATTTTCTGATTTTGCGTTTTCTGCATTTTCTACGTAAGGAAGTATCTACACATCTTCCAAAGCAATTTGGTAGAGATCTGCTGTTAAGTTTGGCCCCTATTTCGATGATCAAAGATAGCAACTGACTCATGCTTATATCTACGGTCAAAGGCAGCAAATAACCATTTTCCAAATTGCTAGTTGCTTCCTTGTATCTTAGGATGGCCGTATTGTCGACGACATGGACTGAAAATTCATGCTATCTTTTTCCCCTATTTTAAATTGTATGATCTTAATTCTATTTAGAAAGACCTATTTGCAAGTGTCGATGATAATATGTGATACATGAATGAATTATGTCTTCCAAATAAATGGATTTAAGATTTTCTTCTTCGGACTTGCTTTAAAAGAACACTTGATGTCTATTACGTTAAAGTAAGAAGTCTTTGATCTCATTTACCTAACGGGGGATTTTAAATAAATAATAGTTTGCTTAAGAAAATTCGATTCATTCCTTACTTCCGGTGCAAGTTATTCAAAAAAAAAAAAAAACCTAGAGTGCAGAAAATTGGTTTATACACTGTCTTGGCAAAAGTTTATACTACACTGATCAGTCATTTCTTCTGAAGCACAATATACCGATCAATGGTTACTTAGGATAAGAGAAATGAATATTTTGTAACTATTCCGCTTACTTGTAAATCAAGATCGACTTTGTGCTATACAGAGTGACGGATATCGTCAAGTTTCGGAGACAAGAGGGGAAATAACGGACATATGATTTTTATAGTGACCCATTTGGGAGCTATTGTGATAGCGACCAAAATCGGTAGCTATTGCGTTTGTCCTGTCCGCCCATCCGTGACTGTCCACCCCTAACAACTCCCGAACGGAAGGTCGGATCGACAAACGGATTTCACCATCATATTCAGAGGCCCGTAGGAATGGGGTATTTTCAGAAGCCAACGCCCCCCATGTTCGAGTTATTTTGTATTGTTTTCATTGGATTTCCGCTCTTAGCTTAAACGTTAGAATGCAACTATCTCATTTCAGTTTGCAGCAATAGCTTGATGGTTAAGGTTTCGGACTCGAATACTAAAGGTTATCGCTCAAATCTGAACATCCACTTTTTTATTGTTGTTGTTTTTTGTTTTCTCTCCCACGTGGGTTTTTTTTTTTTTGTTGTTGTTTTTTTTTCTTATTTTCCTAACTTTTTTTTTATTTTTTTTATGTTTCCTTACGTTATTGTACTTTTCTTTTTTTATTATTCTTATTTTTTATTTTTTTTTTTTATTATTATGGGTCCCCTTTAAATTTATGCTTTAGCACAAAATTATATTCACTTGTTATTTTAATAAAAATTACAAAGAACTTCTTCCAATCTGCAAAAATAAGCCTATTTGACCCCTGAAGAAATGTAGCGTCCTCAGAAGAAATAAGCCAAAGGAATATGAAGAAAAACATGGTAAAGAAGAAGCAGAATTATTTTCCCATCAATGTAGCACTCTGTTTCAACAATGTAGATTCTTAATTTAGGAATTAAGATGACTACGGTCCAGGTGTTAGTCAACAACATTGTCTCTAAGTGGCTTAGCTCAAACGACTAGGTGGCACTCGTTTCTATGACGGACGAACATAGGAAATTATGCTACAAGGCAAAAACGATGAAATTCGATTTTGCTTACGTAAGAAATCACTTTTATTTAATTTACGAAATAAAACTGAAAAGACCGTGTTTAAGAGGCAAGTTTTGTGTCTTACTTGTTGTTGTAAAAACATGGTTTGCTGCTGCATGAGTCCCTGGATTTGTGCTGGTGTCAACACCTGCTGTTGAAGCAATTGCTGCATTTGCTGTTGAGACAGAAGCTGGGAGTTCATCATCACCAGGGGCTGAGCAGGTGGAGATGCCCCATCGGCCCCACTCCTACTAGCGCAGCCACCGCCGCCTGGCTTGAGTCCTTTTCGAACAGATTGATGCTTTGCATTCTGAAACAAAAGAGACAAATCGGATCATGAATAAGGGAGATGAACAAAAAAAAGGAAAGGAGAAAAGATGTAATAAATGTTGTTAGACTCTCAAAGAGCTATTTTAAGGAAATCAGATGTAATTTGAATATTAAAATCAAAGTAATGGTATTTTTCAAGGACAATAAGGTTTTAGAGCGCTAAACGAGGCATCTTTAAGACACGTTTCTACAAGCCTAAAGTGCCTATAGAACACGCTTCTTTGTGTAAACAGGAATAGGTCGAGTTCTACCAAACCGATTATCGTGAAACTTTGCATTAGCGAGACAAATTAATTTATGGTAAATTTCATCTAAATCCGGATGACAATTAAAAGACGTGTTTTCCGCTTTCAAATCTTTTTTCTTTTTAAGCTACTGTGCTAAGGGATTATACTTCCTACAATTTAGGGACCTGAAACTCAAGTTGTACATTCGATTGACTACGGGCTGCAGTTCCGGGTTCCATCCGGAAAGTCAAGGTTTTCTCCATTACTTCTTAGGTGACCCTAGGAGTAATTTCCACCAAAAACCTCTGTCAAATGGTTTAATGATTATTTTCCCACGGTTTAAAATGGACGAAAATCGGATTGGCACGCCATTCGGCTGCTGATCACAGGATCCACTACTTTCTGTGATGCCCACCCTCGTTCGAGGGGTGTAAAGCTTTAACTTTATCCATCAGCTTTTTAGATAGCTAATATATAAATAATATAAATATAAATAATATTTGTTATATAATTTGCTTTTCATATTCTAAAAATATCCTGAAAAATAATATTTATTGATCTATGGAGAACTAAAAAAATAAAAATTCTGTATCAGGAAATTTTAAGCCAATAACGTCTAAGAACAGTAAAATAAAGATTAATTCAAATAATCAAAAAGAGTCAATATTTTTATTTGAAAAATATCGTTTTCATTTTTTTTTTTATATAATAATGATTTTTAACTTTTATAGCATATCAGCCTGTAATTTGTCATCGTATGAAATTTCATGAAAATTTACATAAAAGTAATTATGGAAATACAAATATATTCTGTTCTTCACCAATGTATTACTATATTTTGTAGAAAGTAGCTTTTTCTAAATAACTTATGTAATTTAAACAAACAAATATAGACAATAACAATGGATGAAACCAAATTATTCACAAGTGACATCCTGGAACAGCTGTTTCACGCTCGTTGGCGATCATCAGCCAGGAGAAGTTACAGTAAATAACAGTCTCGTACTGAGGCTGGTATGAACAATACAGTGGTGCCTCAAAGAAAAAAATACACAATGAAAAACTCACCAATGAAATATTAGTGAGAAAATTCATGTGCCAGCAGTGCGCAGGCCTCAATGAATTTTTTTAAAGCATAAAAATTCAAACAAATATAGACAATGTTTACAATTGAAAGGCTTCATTATTTTTACAATATTTTTTGAATTTTTCTAATAAAAATGGACTTATTTCCTCACCTTTTTGTTTATTAAAACAGTCAAAACTATTGAACAATCAGAAGATGAAGTTATGTCTGAAGAAGGGAGACATAAAGAAGGGAGACATCAATATACTAATGTTTGGTGAAGAATGTGTGTTCTTGTGTTTAATTATGTGGTTTAAATATTGTTATATTGCTTCTTGTGACAATTCAGACCATTTTTTTTCCTTCGTTTTTTGAAATCTTTCTCTTAGCTCAAATTCCCTGCCATATATTATTACCCATACGAATTAAAACATTCGGCGTCGGAGAGTTTCGTCTGTTGTGGTAGACACAGAAGGTTCGTTCTTTTTTTTTTTTCCCTCATTTCTCTTAAACTCGTTATCTGAAATGAAAATTCGCGTCCGTAAGGAATCAAAACTTTTAATGGCACCGAATTCGTTTACTACAGACGCCAGCCCCACGCCCCCCCAACACCCCCCCATTTAAAATAAAATCGGTACCGGAAAACGAGGAAAAGGGCCTAATGAATTGACTTGGTTTGGATTTCAAGTACAAATTTCCATCCGCGCTGCGAAATTAAGATGAAGCTTTTCATGGGTCTTTGTTGAAACGGTAGTCGTAAAGTCTGTTCTTTTCTTGTAAGTTTCGATTTTTTTTTTTTTTTTTTACTACGATGCCAATCTGTGAAGACACCTCAACCAATCCCCGTCTATTTACAGCTTCTTTCCTTGTTGGTTCGCTTCAAAGTGGCTGCGATAAGATCGCCGAGTTTTGCTGGGGACTCGTCGCCGAGATAGAGACGACTTGTTCGCGGATGTTGTGCGACCAATCGGTACGACGGGATTCTTATCGAGCTTCCACAAGCGTTATGACTTTGTTGTTTTTGAGTCAATTACATTTTATGACTGATTTCTGTGTAGAAGGAACCGCCATTCCACCCACACTTTTTTTTTTTCTAAAACCCTCCCCCCCTTTTCATTTTCTTTTTTTTTTTTTCTTTTCCTTAACGACTGAAATATTAAGTGATGCATACGAGGGACACTCCCTCCTCGCCAAATTGTTAATCAACAACTTCAGCCAAACACTTAAAATTCGTTCCGCGAGGCGCATGCGCCGTGGATGTTGTTGATGTGGCAAGCCTTTGTTTCGCCCACGGTGATTGGAGAGCTGCTAGAGAAACAAAACAAAACCCAACCGTGCAAAAGAGGTGGGGTAAACAAGTCAATAACCCACATCCCATTGGATGCTCCAATCATAGGCAAAAACAACACCTCCACAGCTTTTTCCGCCTATCCATCATCATTAACTTTTCTTTAATGGCATTTTTCCCCAGACATTTTTAATCTTATATACACCTTAAAAAATTTTACAAAATATTTTTCAATTCATTAAAATTTTAAGCCTTTTTCGATAGAACATCAAATCACGACATTAAACCTATTTTTTTTTTAAGAATAAACAACTACATATAAATATCCACTAAAAAACAGTCCTCTTTTCATCTGGCACGACGCTCTCTTTGTACTACTTGTTGCCTATCTGCGTACAAAGAGGAAAAATGCTCTTTTTTTTTTTCTTTTCTCCAAGACAAACAAATCGAGGCATAATAAATAATGCATAAAACACATTTTTTTTTTTTCCAAGACTGCATTAGCTCCACGTCTCTTGGCTTGTTTTTTATCAAGTGCAAGACATTTCCTATTTTATTGTTCAATACTTCCTAAATAAAGTATAATTTACAGCTTTTTAAGCTAAATCCTCTTCACTAAAGCTAAACCATTCTTAAAACTGTTTATGGGATATCACTGTTTACAACGTTTTTCAACAATGTTGCAACAGTGCTTCCATCATCAATCACGCAACAATGTTAACAACCATGCAACAATGATACCATTCCATTGTTTTACCAACGTTTTTCAAACAAATGTTATAAAGGTAAAAATCATGGGTTATGGATTACTAATTTCATATATTCTCAGTGACATCTATCGCAAAGCATCGTAACTAATTCCTATATTCCTCAAATCAAAGTAGAAAGAACAAGATTTTCGATTTATGTTTTATTCTTCGCATTTTTAACATATCTATATACTCTTAATATTATTTTCTATTACTCACATTTATAAATATCATCCATATCGTGGAAAATGAAATGCGCGGACCAGGAAAAATGATCGGATGCCGTCGTTTTTTGCTGGTTGACAATTCTCTTCACCGTCAAATGGGAGAAATTTGTAGCAATAGCAGGTCTTCCTAGTAATTCAGAAATACAAATTCCATCACCCAACTCTTCAAATAATGGAAAACGTTTCAACTTATACCTCTACCTTGGCTGTGCAGGCCTTACAGTAACTTATTCTTATGACGCGGCCATATTGCTTTCGGCAGCAATGACTTCCAGGAGCAAATAAGTGATCCGTTTTTTTTCCTTATTAGGTAATTCTTCTTTCTCTGTGCGTACTATAACAATTATGCAACAATGAAACTAATCCATTGTTTTACCAACGTTTTTCAGTAATCTAATATTGATAATGAAAAATCATACACGATTTTACCCTTTTCGACAATCGATATCATTCCAATAATGAATGAATTTCAGAAATGGTTCACATTCAGACAGTGAAATTCTGTTTGGCAAATAATTGCTCATAAAATTGATCTTAAAAGGTTTAAATATTCTTAAGAAATAGTGATTAACATTTACAGCCTTGAACTTTAAAATTCGCCTAAAAAAAAACATTGGATTAAAATATTTTCCAAAGAATTAATAAATCTTAATATTTTTTTTTACATAGTTGCTAAATTTTTTTATAGGGGAAAAAAAATGTAAAGAACTACAAAACACTTTTAACTTTAATTTTTTTATCTTATTTGCAATAGAGAAATCTTCAAGAAATATAATAGAATATGTAATTATCTCTCAGTATCTCTTAGTATAACTTAACTTCTCTTCATAAGATTGCATGAATTTTAAAATATGTATTGTTTCACACGCGCAAATACATTAAAACGGGATAAAATTAACAACTAAAATTTATTTAAAATTTGGAAAAAATAATATGTGATAGCACTCTAACAATCTAAGTTCTATCAATCGAATAACAGCAGCAAAGAAGCAGCAGTTATCACCTTTTTATATTTCACTTTTTTAAATATAGTACTTTGTATAATGAAAGGTCAATTTACTTTCCGATTGCCAATTATACGTATTTCTTAACTGAGTCTAGCGTAATCTGCGGAAAACAGATCTAGCTGTATAGGAATATTGAAGCAATGCTGTCCTGAAGTGCATTCAAGAAAGCAAGTGAATATAATTTTGTGCTAAAGCATAAATTTAAGGGCGACCCATAAAAATTAAAATAATAATAAAAAAAGGAAGTACATTAATGAAAGGAAAACTAAAAAAAAAAAAAAATTGAGGTAAAAACAAACAGTAGATATAGGGATTCGAACCGATAACATTCAGCAGATGAGTCCGATAACTTACCGATCACGCTACAGCTGAAACGAAACGTTTGCATTTCTAACATTTAAGCTAATAGCGGAAATCCAATGAAAACAATACCAAGTATCTCGAACATGGGGGGAGTTGACCCCTAAAAGTACCCTATTCCTATGTGTTTTGGGCCTCTGAACACGATGGTGAAATCCGTTTGTCGATCCGGTCTTCCGTTCGGGAGTTGTTAGGGGTGGACAGACACGGACGGATAGAACAAAAGCAGTAGCTACCGATTTTAGTCGCTATCACAACAGCTCCCAAATGGGTCGTTAAAAAAAGACGTGGGAGTGTATCGAAATATACGTTTCTTTTACATGTTGTTAAAAAATATTTATTCAACCTCAAGGGTACATTACATTTGTTTGAAACTTTAATTATTCTAAGAAACATATAAAAATTTGACAAAATGGAGCTTTAGTAAAACAGGATTCACGTTTACTTATATCAAACACTGACCAAGGTCCAGACAAAGGCCTCTTTCCTTGTATTTACCCAATGTTCTGTGTAATTGCACAGACACACACGTGATGAGACGTAAATCTCATAAAACTTTGAATTCAGAAACACATTAAACCCAAACAAACACAGGAAAAACCGTGAATAAACGAAATACCAGTAAGAAGCACGCTGTACGCATTGTGTACTTGGAGCCAGAGCACAAAGCTGTTGTCTTAATCCGTGGACTTATGCCAAGGGATTAGCGACAGAGAGATTAATGCATGCAAGAACTCTCTCCGAATTAATTAACATGTCCTGGGTCATCTGCTTACAAAGGACTCATGACAAATCATCCGCCCTACTCAAAGCAAACGAAATCTACAATTAAAACCACAAACAAAAAAAAAACACGTTTTGTTTCTACGAATGAAGGAAACCAGAGGAAGATTTGAGTGGGATTTATTTTTTGTCAGTGAGAGCTAACGAAGGAAAGGAGATTTCAATTTAAGAGCGAATTGCAATTAAAACGAACACATTAAAAAACAAAACTACACTAACACCACTTAACACCGAGAACAACACGGATATCTGCAGACATAGCAAGAACGTGATGTCACGTGTTCAAATAGTTGTTCGTGATTGGTGGATAGCTTTAAGCGCTATTAAAACCATATTTTAATGTTTAAAAATCGATGAAAACTATATTTTAGAGAACGATATTTTATTCTATACCAAATAGGAAAAACAGAAACCTTGTACAATCAACAAAGCAATACCATCTTTCACTGTTTTACGAAAATTCTGCTAATGGCAGCAACTTTTTATTTTCCATCGATTTTTTTTTCTTAAATATTGATTTTTATTTCTATATATATCATTATATCTTTGCTCTATATTTGTTTCTAATATTTAAACGACAATTAGTGATGAATAATTTAATTAAGAAATTTTTATAATTTTTTAGGTACGGTTATCGCTTAGAGTCTCTCCTCAAAAAAATAGCTTAGTTTAATTAATTCGGAACTTTGGTACTTAATAAGCCAATAATATTCAATGAACAAGTGTATTACTGCAGAATCAGAAAGACAGACGATTAAACTAATGCAGGACCAATGCCCATAATATTTTAAAAATTGGAAGAATTACATGTTTTTAACGGTTCAGCATTTTATTATATATAAATATATATAATATAAATATATATATATATATAACTATTCTATAAAAGAATAGTTCTATAAAATTATTCTATATAATAGTTCTGTATATAATTATAAATTTAAAACTAGCTCAATAGTTGAAGTCCTTTTTATTTCCCATTATAATGATAATAAAAGCAAAAAAAAAAAAAAAGAGCATCTAATTAGATATATTAATAAATATTAAGCAATAATACACAGTGGAATGTATGATTGTTCATCTAAGTTTTAAGTAATAACTGTTAATTATCTGCAAATAACAACTGTATATTTTTATTAACAACTGTTTATTATTAAAAATTAAAATTTAAATTTGTGTCTTAATGTTTTCATAATATGTTTAAGGTATGTTATTATGTTAATTATAAATTTTCATGACTAAAATAATTTCTGACAAGAATAGTTGCTCAAGAATAACTTCACAGAGCTTGTACAGTATTACATGGAAAGTACAAGAAATATTGAAAAGAAAACTCGTGTTTTTAAACATTCTGGAAAGTTCTTCCGGCTGTAGTATGTGTAGTATAATTACAATGTTATCCTTATTTTTTAAACTTCAAAACTTACTTAAATTAAATCACGACGATGTGAAACTTAAAAATTCTAAGTAGTTTTATTATTCAAAAATCATGTTTATTATATAAGTGTATGTGTAGGTTTGTTTTTATATTTAATTGTGCATATGAGTACTTATGAGTTATTTGTGTCAGCAGATACATGTTTGTATATATGTGTGTATGCTGACTATTTTTTATTATTTATTTTAAGAAATGTGTGTGTTTATGTGAGTATTTAAATGCTATTTTTGTAAGTAACTACGTATGTGTATTTGATTATTTTGTATGCATTTCTGTGAATAAAGGTATATGTGTACATAGTATTTTACAACACAATTATTATTTCAAAAAATATATATCGTCAAACTCTTTGCAAAGAAATTTCGCTGTAATTGCTTTCGTTAAAGCCGAATTATGAATTGCTAAACTTGAGATTCTGACTTAGCATTTATGAATGTTTTTAAGTAATCTCTTATAACGGATTTCTTATTAACCCAAGCGAATTTTAAGATAACTTCTTTAATACTCAGTTTCAATGAATCATCAACAACAATTCTTAATTAGTTCCTTTTTTTTCTTCTTCCCATTTTTCGCGCCAATGATTATTATCCAACCCGGTGTCCGTCGAAATGAAAAATAGCAGCGATTTATCAAAACCAACAGGATTTCATCGAAAATTCCGTTGTGAAAAATTATCCAAATGGATTAAGAAAAAAAAATCATCAAAACTTATTCTCAAGTTTTATTATTAAAAATAGAAAATAAACAAAAAAAATTATTTAAGAAGCTATTATTTAAGAATTATTTATTTAAGAATGATAAGAACGCATTTAGATACACAAAACGAAATTCTCAAAGCAAACAGTATGTTTTTAGAATTATAATATTGCGTCACTTGAAATTCAATAATAATAATAATAATGAACTGTTTATAATGAACTAAATTTCCATATAGAAATTATTAATAATAGTATAATAATAATAATAATAATAATAATAATAATAATAATAATAATAAAGCAATTCAACGTGTGTCACTTTAACACTAAACACAAAGATTTCACAAAACACACTTAATTTTAAATAAAATTAAAAATAGTATTAAAAAGGTTAAAAAGTTAATGGGTTTTCGATCTCCTTTTCGTAGGTCTTCCTCAGACTCCGACGTTGACTTTTAACGTTTTAATGCTATTTAATTTTTTTTTTTTAAATTAAATCTGTTTCCTTAAATCTTTGTGTTAAATCGAGAATATTTTTTTTTTTACTTCCATTAATATATATGTTTTAAAATTAATATATTTTCACTACAATTAAATATAAAATATATTTAATTCAAGCGAATTTTCGGAAGGATTTTACGTCTTTTCTTTTTCAAGCCATAATCGGAAACAAAATAGGAATATGAGAACATGAAATTTGGGTAACAATATGTAACATACAAACAAATCGAGCTTTGCCTTCTTTACAAAATCATCAATTTAATATTGTTAATATTAATAAATACAAATACTAAAATCTCTAACGTAATAATTAATATGTTAATTCCTCAAATTTCACAATTTTGTTAGATTTTAAATTAAACAATCCTTAATTAGACTGACGAATTTTTCATCAACCTCAATGCTTCATTTCTGTTTAAATTCCTACAAGTATTTATATATGTCTTAGTTAATTTCTCAAATTCTTCAAAACGTTTCATATTTATTACAATAACATTTACTTCTCTATTAAGAATGTACTACAAGATCTTGAATTTGAATAAAACCCAAATTCCTCTAGCTTTAGTTTTATCATTAAATATTTTAGATATTAAATTTTCGCTCACTAGATGGCTCCACTTTGTGTATTATACGAATACTATTACGATTTTAATAATAGGTAATTTACATTTATAACAAAAAACTAATAACAGATGCTATTTTCTAATGGGGAATTCTTAAATACATTTGTCGAATTATTTGTAAACTGACAACGAAGGCGACGCACATCAATGCAGTTACGACATGCGATTAAATATTTTCAAAGTTGACGATAGTTCCGGGCCTGTATGTGTTTTTCCTTAAATTCTAAAAAAATGGTGGTAGAATCTGTAATGGCCTGAATTACAGAAATCTGTCTAGTGCAATAATAAGAGTTTTAAATATCCAATTTATAAAATGAAAGAATGAAGAGACTTCTCTATTTTCTAAATTTTCTTACGTCAATTTAAAGGAGAAATGAAATATTTCGCAAATATATAAAGAGTTGTATCACGAGAACTCCTTCAAAGTTCTATGCATCGACATTACAGGTACAAGTGATGTAATGATGTAAATACTGCAATAGGTAAATATTGAGACTATAAATCTCAGAGTAGAATAGAGAGAGAGAAAAAAGATTAAAGCAAAAGTTCTCAATCAAAATATGCTAAAATGGCAGACTGACAAAAAGTTGAATTAAAGGATATGCATTTTCCAATCAGCAATTCCCATTCTTTAAGATGCTATCAATGCAATGATTATACAATAAACAAACATTTTTTCATAATCTGTCTATAATTGAGTAACTCAGAATGTATTTGTGTAGACTTGTTTACCTTGTTGGGATTTACTGGTATTGGAGATATATGTCAGGACTAACTGTAAAGCGGAAACGGAGTTGCACCTTTGAGTCCATTTAAGATCCACTAAAATCGGGTTTAGACAATGTTTTGAACGCTAAGCGCTAGTACAAATCAATCGTTAACACAAATCAACCTTCTTTCACCGTATGTGAAAGAAGATGTTACGTGTGACGTTGAAGAGAAGACGTTTTCATCTTCTCAAGAGGCCCATAAAGCTTTGCCATTAGGAATAGAGAGACTGAAACAGACAGCATTCTCATTGGGATTAGCTTAATACCGTCGCTTAATCCCCCAGTGGTAATGCGATATGCTCATACAAGTTTCAGTGTTTTGAGCTAATCAAAGTTTCCATCGCTAATAACTCCATGAACAACTTACGACAGGATATCCTCTTTACATTCAAATAAGTTTTTAAAATATTTTGGTTTTTTATTTTTTTTTATGCAGATTCAATAATTGCAATACGCTTTCGGATAATGACTGCGGAATAATTAATGGAGTTTTTCCTTTTTTGGATCGTATAAACAGTGGGCTATTATATACTTTCCATTCGAAGGAAGTCATCCAATGAGACCAATTCAAACCTAATGTAAATCAGATCCAGTGTTTACATAAGCGCGCGGCTCGTGGGCCCACACTGTGAATTTTTTATGAAGGAATAAATTGTGATTTTAAATATTCAATAAATTTAATATCAGGGGCAAATTAGATCACCCATCCGAACTCTGGATTTCGCAATGGGAAGAGAAGAAGACGAAAAGAAAAATACAGAAGAGAATGAGAGGTTGGATTTATATACCTGAAAAATTGGGAAAAGAAGGGGTGGGGGGAGGTTTGGGGGGGGGCTAGGTGGAGCGATAGGGGGTGGGGGGTGTCGAAATGATATGGAGAAAAATCTTTTATACTCGAAGTTAGACGAAGTAAATATTGACTGCAATTAATGATTTGCTGAAAACCCTGATTGATGAATTGCGCGGCTGGCGTATTTACCACTGTTACTACGCATGCGCATTCGATTGCAATGAAATGCACCGTTCTCTCGGGTGAAACGTCTCAGAGAGACGAGTAGATATTGTAAAATAATAGATAGACTCAGAGATCTTCTTTTTTTTTTTTTTTCTTGTGAATCGGAGATCTTTTTCCATGTTTAATTTGCTGCCTTATTCCAATAAGTAAATATAATACGTCTGTGAAGGGAATTCCAATTGGAGATTTTTTTTTTTTTTTCAGACTCATAAAGCACACGCTAAAAAATTTAATCCTTATTTTCGGTTGGAGTAAATTAACACGTCCTGTGAAACGTCTGTTAAAAACTTTACTCATTAGGCCCTGAGTTTTATGATCTAAAAATCTTATAGTTATACATTCATTTAGGACCTAAACAATTCAAAATAGAAATAAATAAATAGATAAAACAGTATGACTCACGACGATCTTAAAAAAATAATCATCCAGCCAAAAAAAAAAAAGATTTTACGTTTGGTTTTCGGAAGACAGTGCTACAAACCAGTTAAAACCAATTATACAGTATTCTGTATAAAAGGAAAGTCTAAATACGTAAACATTTGCTCTATTTAGCGAAATGTACTCTAAAACTCAAAAAAGGACAAAATATGAGCTTTTCATTGTAGAATAATAATAAAAAAAGCTGCATTATTTAATAATAGTAATATTTATATCCAATTAAACATGCATTTAAAGATCAGAAAAAAAATGACATATCATGAAAACGTGGGCCTTTGTAATGATAACTGACTTTTAAATTATTTATTTAATTTAAATTCGTAGAAATCTACAAAAGAAAGAAAAAAAGAAACAAAAAGAATGTAAAAAAAGTTAAAAATGAATCAAAAATCTAATATGCATTTCGGGATTTTTGACTGTTGGCCGTTTTGTATTCAAAACACAAAAGCAATCTGTGAAACTTTGGCAGAATTTTAGACTTGGACAATAGCTTGATAATATCACCTTCAGATAAAATATTAATACACATTTACGAGAATTTCTACGTCTATACAACATTACGCAAATGTTTGTTTGAAATAATAGTTCGTGTTTTCCGCTTTAGTTTAATGGATTAAAATCTAAACGACTTCCGGCAAAAGAAATCAAAGTTTTAAAGTTATGTTAATACACTTTAATATCATCAACGATTGTTCAAAAATTGTTCATTATTGAATCGAAATCGACATTTTTCTCTCTATCACGATAACTCAAAATTAACTACCCTAGGTGACTTGAACCAAAGATAAAAACGACATGTAAATGATTTCACGCGTTTAACTTTAAATTTTTGGGCTTTTCTTTTTTCTTTTTATTAATTAATAAAGTTTAGTTTCTTTGTCTATTTAAATATTTGATGTTTAAGTAAATAGGTTTTCAATGGCTAACATTTAACTTCGTGTTTAATGCTGTTTAAAAAAAAAAAAATCCTGTTCTCGGTTTCACTGCCAGTTCGAACGTCAGCAAGTCATTTGGGTAAATCTCTAAATATCGCCTGTGAAATTCGCTGTGTTGTTTGGATGCTGTGTCTTCGCTGATGCTTTTTATGTGTTGTAGCTCTCTTCATCTGATCGCCGTCTTAATCCGCCAGGGGTCGGCACACAGCGCCCTCCAGCGACCGCGTTGGCACTACTGGAAAAGCGTTACTTAAGGCGAATGAAATCAGGCCTAAGTTGGCGAATAAATAAAACTTGCCGGACAGGGGTTGAGCAGTGGATCTGAAGCAGTCAAGGCCCCCCCCCCTTTCCCCCGTTCCCCCCACCCCTCCCATACGGCCCCCGCAGCCCGTGCAACACTGGAG
>JAFIDM010000007.1:9951178-9963050 GCA_023159025.1 Thereuonema tuberculata | reverse complement strand
GGGGGGTTCCAAGTGACGTGCCATAAGAAAACAGCGTCAGCCGGGCACTCCTCACTTTCACCTGGACCCCACAGAAACACCCCCACACCACCCCACAATTGGAAACAGAAAATTGAAGAAGAAAGTAAAGAAAAGAATAACTTGACAAAAAAAAAGGAGAAAACGGAATAACAAGTTCCTACAAAATGGCCACTAGTATTTATCTAAGACAAAAAAAAAAGAAATATTCATTCACAGTAGAACTCCAATTCCGAGTTCCAGCGTCCACTTTGAAGTATATTTCTTATGCCAAGAAACAAAAAGATTTTAAAGACAGAAAAAAAATTCATCTTTTCCTACAATATCCTCCATTTTCATTTCATTTTACTTCTCTTACTTTTCAGTTGTTTGCCATTTCATTATCGTAAATTGCGTAAAATTATAATTATCAATTTGGAATCAATATATTTAACGTGCGGTTTTAATATTAATAAGATAGTGGAACATTACCACACTAAGCATTAATAATCAAAACATATAAACAAGACATGTTTCGATGAGCCCCAAATAAAAAACGACTCTCATCATCAGAAATAAAAACGAACGAATAAAACGAAATATTTCTGATGATGAGAGCCGTTTTTGGGGCTAATCGAAACATGTCATGTTTATATGTTTTGATTATTTAAGCTTAGTGTGGTAATGGTCCACTACCTTACTATCGTAATTATCAACATTTGAATCTTACGTATCACTTGAAACAACAAATCACACACCTGGTTTCAAATCTCGCCACTTGAAATTTGTAAAAAAATGCTTAATTTGTCTGACCCTGAAACTTTATTAATAACAGATGAAGTTATAAAACTTCTTTTATTATATCTAACTTCTCCATATTACGATATTTCGAATGCCTAATCGGGTTTGTTTTTTTGTTTTTTTTTTCAAGCTCCATAACTAAAAGTAAATAAATAACAAGATAAAAAAAGGCAGCTTAAACCTTCTATATATAAAAAAAAATAAAAATAAATAACATTCATGAATTTCTAACAATTCAAAACGTAACATGTTTACTGATTTTTAGTTAAGGAGCTTGAAAAAGAAGAAGTTTTATAAATTAATGGTATTTTTATGATGATTTTGAATGAACAGATGAAGTTATTCAGCACTGATTATATATGGGAGATACCTCTCAGCTAATGTTTATTTACAATCAATTAGAGTTAATATTAAACATTATTACCATAATACAAAATCAAAGCAATTATGCTGAATTAATTCCATGCATCTGATTTTTTTTTTAATGATTTCGTTTTAAATAATATGTTGATATTTCGGGTTGCTAATTGTAAATCTTACGATCCTTATTTTTTAGTATTAATTATTCCTTATTTCTTATTATATTAAGAATAACATTAATAATATTTTGCACCATCTTTTTAGTTTTTCATTTGGTTGTTTAATTGTTTCATTTATACTTAATTTTATTTTTAGGTTTTTTTGATCCTGATTTTATATTTTAATTTGATTTTTAATTAATGTATTTTGAAATTATTTAATTTTATTTTTTATTTATTTTGATTGGCTGTATAGCTTTGTCTTTCCAATCATTATTTACCTTCTAGCTTTACTGTTTTTATTTTCTGTTATGTTACGTACAGACGCCGCGCCGTAACAAAGAACTGCGGTAATTAAAATTGATGGTTTTCTTTCTCTAAGATTATCGTAACAGTTAATGTTAATCATCTAACAATGGACTACAGTAATCTAGAGACGGATTATAAGGTAACCATAAGAACATAAACCATATAAGTGATAAACTTTGATTATTGATTGTGAAATATTGTAACATTCGATTGTTACTGCAGTTATTTGCTGGATGTTGATCTGTTATTATTTATTGTTGCTGACAGTTGACTGTTGATTCTTAGACAACTTAATTGCTGAAATCAAATATTGATTGTAGTTGCTGATGGAGATGCAATTAAATACCCATTTTAAAAATATATAGTCCTCCGTCTCTAATACACTCGATTAGATCACAACAGCATTGGATTTCAATGAATATTATTTTATTAAAATTTTACTGCTAAGCTGACCTAATAGAAAGAAAGTATCGCTTATGCTGTTGCTAACTATTTAACAACGATCCATGGAATTTTGAGACAGATAATTGTAAGAGCAATCCTAGTTTTTTTTCTGTTTTTTTTTTTCCTTTCTTACTTCACATTTCGTAAATTGAAAAATTATATTAAAACTGAATATTTAAATTTTACATTAATTTTTTTTTTATATTATTATGGACTTTTCAACAGATTTTTTTGTTTTTTGTTTATTATATGATTGTTTTTTATTGGATCTATTTTTCTTTTCTGAAAAACCTATTTTCTTCTCTTTGTACGGCGTCCGTCGCTGTATTTTTTTCGCTCTTCTCTCCGCAATCGACGTAAAATAAATAAAAGCCGGAGATGGCGGGAAGTAAACAAGCGTGGTCTCACTCCTCCCCTCCAGAGACAGAGCCGTCAGTGATAAAGATCTAATACGGATTCCCCAGCATGGCCGGCGTAAGCCGTAGAAAGCAGGGCAGGAAATGGGGCAAAATTGGCCGTTTTTTTGCTGATGCGTGTCCCCTGTAGGCCTCCCTAATACCTGTCATTGGCGGGGCCTGAGCCGTCACATTGAGCGGCTTGCAATAAAACCGGCCCCTGCGCACGCGGGGGAAAGCCGCTCAACTTTTAAAGTGTGCGACTGAGCGCTAATCTTGCCGAAATAAGCATTAAATCAGAAAGAACAAACGCTAAATCCAGGAGATTGGAGACGGTAGGGAGGGGGCAAAGAGGTTAGAGGAGAGGGTGGTGGATAGCACTAAGGGGAAAATGACTGGCAAGTCGTTACTAAGATAAACATCGCCGGTAATTTTTGAAGGATTTCCAGCCATTTTTTTTTTCCTTGTCTCTGTCTTAATACGCGTTCTCTCTGCTTGAGTCCTTACAGTTCCAATTGTTCACTTTTAGCCATCGGTAAGACTTATCGTCAGACGAACAACCAAAACGATTTTTTGTCTCTTTCCTTTTTTTTTTAAAGGAAAAATCAAATAAAAAAATAGCATCGTTCAAACATTTCAAAATGTTATCGAGAGAAAAAAAAAAACTCAAACTTCGATAACATTTTTTAAATCGCGTAAAACGTTTAAGAAAAGGACAATAAAAAGATATGCCTAAACTACGTAACAAAAACATTTTTTTTTTTAATGTTTGTCAGTCCCATTAGATATACTTAAATGTATATATTTTCAATAGTTCATTGGTATTAAAGTTAAGACATAAATAAATTTGTGTATTTCAATAATAACAAGATAAATAAATAAATAAATAAATAAATAAATAAATAAATAAATAAATAAATAAATAAATATTTTTTTTATTATATAAATTCTAAATAAAATCTTGTTAAATACATAAAAGTAATCTTAAAAAATTATGATTTTTTAAGATCTTAAATCTTAAAAGAATTATGACTTAAAAAAAGTCATTTGTAATTTGAACAGTGTAAATACGATATAAAAACTTAGAATTTTAAAGGACATACTATTATTTACTTCCTCCATGATTTACAATAAATAAATTAATTCAAGACCCTATAATTAGTGATAGTAAAACGTGATAGTCTTAAAATCTTTGCTTTTTATTACAGCTCGAAGCTTTTTTTTTTTTTTAACAAAAATTAGGCGATAATTTTAATGAATATTTATAAGAGGCATTTTCCACAATTATCAATGATAAGGACGATCATAAATATTCGAGAAATTTCCATGAGAATAGTGTGATGCTTTTGTTTTAAGCCTCCAGCTTTGAAAGCGCCGCCTGAACCGTGGTAGGCTTCGCTGTAACGCTTGTGTATTGCAGTGAAATTAGCTATTTAACATTATAGACATTTCTACGGATTACGGATTAAAATCCTCATTAAATTTATTAAGTAGTGTTTAACAGTAATTCGAGTATTGAAATTTAATCTGCTATTTAATTAATAGATATACAGATATTCTGTTTGAAAAGACTTTAAAATATTTCATAAACATTGTCTAAAAAAAAAAAAAAACCTACACACATTTTAAAAGTTTTGTTTTACATTGTTTTTTATTATTTTTATTTTTTTCTTAAAATTAAGAAAAATGTTCTAGCTACACTACATTAAATTGATTTTTTTTTTAAGAATTCATTCTATTATTAATTTTTTTATTTATTTATTAGTTAATTTTCAAAGATAAATTGTGAATAAGTAATGTGAAATTTTATCTATGATTTGTTTTACTAATTTTTGCTTTTTCAGTTATTATTCATGTGAACTGCGAATTCGCTGATGAATTATTTGGAACATTACATCGGGTAAACAAGACGGAAAATCAGAGATGAAATTAAGGAACATCAATAATTAGAAGTTAGACGAACGTCTCTCAGAAACAGCTGTAGAACAGCTATAATTAAAAATAATTATATACATAAGAAGACAAGAATTTATAAAAAAGATAATAATAATAATAATAAATAATTATCGGACAGAGTATAAGAGGTTTGGTAAATTTTGATGAAATTACAATCACAAAAAAGAAAAAAAAATACAAAACTATGATAAAACTAGAGATTGAATCTTGATTTTGTTGATTAAAAAAAAAACACGATAATTAAAAAAATATTCTTACATAATTTTTTTTGTAAAAATTTTTTTATTCCATTCTTAGCATTTTTTTTTATTGTGTGACTTGTAATTAATTTAATTCTAGTTAACTGATGTTTTTGATCTATGGTCGGTATAATATTATATTATATATTTTTTAATTGGGGATTTTAAGATATTTTGGCTTAAATGTTAACATTAAGTTCAAGTAAAAATTATAAATATTAATTTCGATTAAATATAAGCTTTTAAATATAGTAATATTTAGAAATGTAGCATAGTCAAGAAATAAATTGTCATTTACAATCAGTTTTCAGAAAATATTATTATTAATAAAATGTTAGAGTATTTTTTTTAGATGGACAGGTTTATTTTAATATAAAAAAATATTAAAGAGATGAAATGATTTACAATTTAAAAGTTAAAAATGAAAGAGAAGGAGGTTACTCAAAGTCTCGACACTCCTACAACTGTGCTTCAATTATTCCACATCTACCGTCAAAATAACCCCAAAAAAAGCATTTCTGATTCAGATCGTTTTCCCAATGAACGCCAAGTTTACAAACCACCTTTGGGAATCGCTCGTTCTCCGCTGATTGGCTGTAAATACCTTGTGCAGTGTGGGTACTTCTTGATTGGTCCCAGGAGCTAAATAAGAAACTCTTTTACACTATTGTCATTAAGATTCCACAATTCCCCCAAGGAGACTGGGAGAGTAGCTCCACCCTGTGGCCAACAACTCCTATCATTCCGCCGTTGTCCAGAGCCAGAGCGATCCCCTACGGCGGAGGGAAGTAATAGAGGCTCCCCGTCCACAGGGGAATGTTTAGAGAAGGGAAAGAGATATCGACAGCGTAAAGCCATTTATCGCCAAGATTCAAGAGATCAGCGAAAAAGAGACAGAAAAACGAAATCATCTAATCGTACTTGTTATTATTTATTTCTGACACAAAGCTAACATTTCTTTATTTAATAGTTATTGAATTTTAAATAAAAAAAAATAGCAAATAAATAATAACACTAAATATTTTAGGATATAATTGGAAGAGGATAATGCAGAAGATAAATATAAATTCAAAATAATTCCTAATAATTTTTTTAAATATTTTTTTAATAATATAAAAAATAAAAATAAAATACTTCTTACGGCTTGACATGATAATTTTTTGTCATATTTTAATAAATTTCTAATGTGTAAATATTTCTAGTTATCGTCTCGTTAATTCAAACTTTATTGCGATTTTATTTATTTAGTATTATTATTTATTACTATTTAAATCTAAAAACTATTATCGTATTTTTATAAAATTATTACAAATTATTGCATCATTATAAACTTTATAGAATATACATACTAAATAATATTTACTATCTATTATTATTAAATAATAAAAGCATTACTATGATTTTAGTCTTAGAAAATTCATAGTTAAACTTTTATAAAATTTACATATTTCTAATTAATCTCAGTTATTTTTTTTCTCTTAAAAAAGTAAATTGTAATATATAAGGAACGTCAATATAATAAAGCATTCCTATATATACATATATAATTTAAACAAAGTTTCTGCTTTAGTAACTTTCAGATAGACACAAAAAATATGTTGACAAGAACTTCAGACAAGACTTCCCGCCTTACGGATGTTTCCGTTTTACCATTCCTCAAATGTCATGGTATTCGTTATTTTTTTTTTATTATTATTTTTATCACGTAATAAATATTCTCCTGTACCGTTGCCCCGATATATTCTTTACGAAGCAAAGCAAGCACCGGAGTTCACTATGTGTTGTCGTAAATAATGGCGCTGTGATCACTTCCGGTCGAGCGTGTTAATGGACTGCCGCAACATGTCGCCACAATCATTACACCACTTATGGATTGTTATGAGCTGACATGGCCACCATCAAACACGGTCATTTCTTTTTTGTCGGTAGGTGTGCCACCAATTCCCCACCCACCTCCATCACAGCAATAAAGATTAAATCACAGGGGTAAACACTTGAATTGATATTACTAAATCCCAGGCTAAAATTTATTTCGTTTTGACATTGCAGACAGCGGAAAGAAGAATTAAATAAAAACCTCAAAAGAAATGAAAGCCTACTTTACATAAAAATGTTTTTGCTTAAATTTCTTTAATTTTTTTTATTTAAAAATCTTCAGAAACGTCAAAAACGAAAAGTATACATTTATATTCATATTATAGTAAGTACTGAAATGAATAGTACAAAATTTTCACTTTCTAAAAGAATTAAATCCATATTATTTACTTAAATTGCCTAAACAGGATTATTCGTATCAAACTACGCGCAGCGAATTAAGGATTTAATATTTCCATCTTAAGAAAATGAGATGTTGATAGAAATAGGACAGAAATCCATTGTTAAGATTCCAATGCTCTTCTATGGAAATTTTTGTTGTCTTCTCCTGCTAATTTCTAGTCAATAAACCATTTGCAAAAGATTTCAAATATAAAAGTCAGATCATCCCTAGCCTTAGAGTATGCATACCAAGATTCAAGAAGAACCCAAGTGGGATGAATGTGAGACTAAAATAAAAACAGTAAAAATTTACATAGCATTAAATCATAAAAGTTACAACTTAATAAAACATATATAATTGAAAAAAAAAAAAAACTAATATCCCATACTTTACAAATTAGCTAAAACTTCTACATTTTATTAATAACATGAAAATTATACAAAACCTTTCAGTGTAGCATTTCAAAATCCTAATCTAAATATATTTTTCTCATCTCTTTTTATCGCCTACCTTTCAAATTCCCTAAAAACATTTTTAATTTTAGTTTTATTATATAGCAGATGGACTTAAAATTAAAGTAAAATTTAAATATAAATTACGTATACAAATTATATACGGTATATAAACATATTTAAATTGCATATAAAAATCATTTATTTTTTAAAAAAAAAGGAAGTTAATTAAGAAATATTAGTAATGCTATAATCAAAATGGAATTCTAAAATAAAATAGTAGTTAACATGTAAATTAATTAATGTAAAATTTTACAGAATGGATGAATAAAGAATAATAATGCTCTATGTATATATAAGAAACTATTTTTAATATAAAAGCTGGAATTTCTTACGATAACTAGCCTTACTCTTCGAATATTATTTCATTTGTGTAAATGTCGTTGCAGTCATATAATGTATTAAAAATGTAAAATACAATGTAGACTAAAAATAAAGAAAATTGAAATATAAATATTTTATTTATCTGTTACTTTTTTTTTTTGAAACTATTGTCTAATGCAAATTGAAATTAAAATTTCAAAATTGTTTAGTGCTAATTACGTAGAGGGGTTAAACCGTATTTCGAGGTCCCTGCACTAACTATAAATCTGTCGGTCGGACCGCATTGCTTGAATTGTGGAAAGTTCGAATTACAAACGGATATTTGCTTCTGTACACATAAAATCTCTCCAAAAATAAGTAAAATGTACCGGAAGAAATGAATACGAAATTTTATTAATACGTTCCAAAATAAACGTTTGGATCTAAGAGTAATGAAATCAATCTTAAATAATCCTTATAAATTGTCAATAACTCGTCCTTTTCCGATCAAGCCAATGCTTACAGACGAAAAAACTGTAATTTCTTTTATCTGATGAAGATGGAGATGCGAAGATGTACGATAATCAGCAAGGTTGTTTATTTGATTCTGTTGTGCATTTCTTTATTGTATTTTATCTTTTATGAAGAAAAACTTTTTAGGTTTCGGTCCATTTTTCTGATTCTGCCGATTTGTGTGTTGACATTTTGTAAAACTTTTCTTGTGCTAATTCCTCTTTCAAGATGGCGTCCTTCTATTGGTCGTTCTGTTGACATTCCATTTAGCGCCTGATTCGCTATTTCTCGATTCGTAGTCAATAAAAACGGAATGGCGAAGGAGAGGAGAACAGCCCCTTCCCCCGTACACCCCCCCCAAATACCTGCAATCAGTTTAATGATTGGATTGGGAGGCCCCCCCATCCCCACTCTCTCTCCTTCTCCTGCTCGTGTCTTTTGACTGCCGATGCTGGAGCAAGGGGTGCTAATTCGTTACCAGGGCAACGGGCTCAAACAAAGCATCTTGAGGGAATCGTTTAGACCGTTCTAAATAATTAGAAATTAATTCCAAGACGGGGAAGCGGGGGTCGAGGGGTAGGGGCTCCTTAGAAGCAGCAACTGATTGGTTCCCCAACAGTAAAGGACGCTTCGGCTTCTAATTAGGCCCATCCAAAAAGAGAACAAGAATTAGCGTCGGGATATCTCTCTAACGCCAACTACTTTTGTACGACGAATTCAAAATACCAATTCATAAAGTAATTTCTCATTTCCTTACAGATCCCAGCAAATTCCAGCGGAATGTATTTACGAGTAGGCATAAGGTTACATTGAAAAAAGACAAAATCCCACAAAAACAAGACCAATAAAATTCAAATGATTTACCTGATTGATTTGTGTTTGGTCTGAGATCTTAAGACCCTTGAATTAAACCGAATTCCTTTAAATTAATTTGATCAGCTTAATTTAAATATTTGTTTACTTAAATAATAAAAATTGTTTCACAGTTAATGACTATTGGTTATTTTTTTTTTTGAAATTTGTTAAAATTTTAAAATCAACATATGTTGTAATTATTATTTCTATTTATAATTTTACAGTAAAATTATTAATTTAATTAATACTTTGAAAGATTATATTTTCTTGGAACTTTGAATTTACAAAAAGAAAAAAAAAATAGTAAATATTATTTAGATAGAATTATAATAATTATTAATTATATATGATTTCCAGATTGCGAAATGGCTATCTTATATATTTACATATGCTTTATTATATATATGCACCATAAATTCAAAAACCGTTATTTATAAAAACAATGTATTTACATATTTTGATTTTATATCGATAATACTAGGAATGTGATCTGGTCTCCATCGCACAGCGGAGATTGAGGATGCCGCGATGTTGGGGGAGGGGGGTCAATTTTGAGGGATGGGCGACTAACTTAATTGTTCTCATATTTTGAGTTGAGCCATAACTAAGCGTTGTATCAAATTTTAAGAAAATATCCAGTTCTTTTAGCGCGATGTGAATACAAACAGATAAATGGACAAACGAAGATATGTAGTAAGACTGCTCAATAAAATTCGCAAATACAGCCTCGACATCCCCCCCCCCCGTTTTATCTTTCCTTGATGATGCCGTGATCAAGACCTGATCTTCTCCACATATCATCAGTGCGTTGCTGTGAAGCATCATTTTTCCCCGGCGGTTTTCTTCGTGTAAATGGAAGGTTTACTTCAAAATGAAAGCTTTAATTCATCTCCGAAGTACTGCTGGCGATAACAATGCCTTAGATGTAGGTGATGCTCCTATTACAGCTGATTAACAATATAATTAGCATTATATGAAATTCACATTAAGAAGTCGTTACGACAGAAAATAAAGTTACTAAAAGTTTTTGACATTGATAGTAGAACTTGCGAATCCGAGATTACTTGGAGAAATTATTGTAGCAGATAAATATAAAATGTTTCATTTGTAAGCACAAATAAGCAACAATGCGAAGACTAGTAAAGTTTTTATTCAAAACGTCACGGAATTCAAATGTAAATTACTATATAATGAAATCGAAAAAAATGTTAGGAAAACTAAGGATTACTTAAGGATTTTATTAGTTAAAAAAATAATAGATGCTATTTTAATAAAATTTTAATTAAGAAGAAATGATCCTAGAGGATGCGATACCTAAAATTTGAATTAAAAAAAAAAATCCCTAATGATTATTTAATGTGAAACTTAAGAACTATAAGCCTTTTTGCTTATTTACAAAAACTCACTCTTACGACCGATTTCTTCTTTTATGACCGAATCAAAGCGTGTGAAGTCAAAGAAATCAGAGCCTCTTTTACGATCGGCTGTCCCCCCTATCTGTCTATATTCAACGATAAGTTTTTAAAGGAAGGTCATTAATAAATTTCTTATATTTTAGATAATTATAATGTTTTTAAAATTATTATTTTAGCATGTATAGAATTTGTATGCATGCAAAAAATATTGCATGATGTTTATTTTTCAATAATAATTGTTTAAAATTCGTACATTTTATTTCCGTTCATTTGTTTGAACAATCAATTTCAGTATTTAAAATGTGAAAAGTGATCCATTTATAGCATTGCTCCTGTAGACGATAGAGTTTCGCTTTACGACAGCTCCTTAACGACCAAACAGGTCAGAAAAGCAATGTCTGCTACATATGACTGATAACCTCCAAGCCTTGAGATGAAGCATCTTTTAGAGCCTACGTCAGACAGGAAAAAAAAATATAAACTTAAATCTTTTATAAATTATTCGTCGAATCCCCTCTGTTTCAACTGAAATGACAAGTAACGGATATATTTTTTTGTGATGGAAGCAGTAAAAGAAAAAAAAAATCTATAAACAACAATGAGAAGATAGTGAAATATGAAAAAGGCACAGGGGTTGGGGCCATAGGCTCTGACAAGGTCTCTCTGGACTCATTCGCCAAAGCGACGAGGTTGTGATTTTATTTTTCCACGTGATAGAAAGATTTTTTTTTTAGATGCCGTCACTCCTCATCTTGGTGACGTTTTTATTTTTGCCCAGTTCCATCCGGCTAAAGAGAGGGTGCCAGTGGACAAAGTGGCCCCCGTATACCGCGTGGCCAGTCATGCATTATTCTATCAATATTGATGAGACCAAACCGACACTGGACCCACGCGAGTAGGGGGAAACCGAACGGATGAAGGAGGGGGAGAAGGGGGGAAATTTTTGCAGTTGCCATGGCGACGACTTGAGAAGGCAACGCTGACAGATTTTGGCCCTACCACTCTCTTGGCCGATCTAATTCTGGCCGTGGCGTTCCAAATATTGCTATACCTTGTTAGAGACGGGGGCAACAAAGGAAAGTTGCTTTTAGCGCCACATAGCGGAGAGATTGGAGATTCATAAAACATGAGAATCATCGAATATGGACAAAGGGGACAGGAAGGAGGACTTAAACCTACATAATATCGTTACATATCTATCCTGGACACATCTTAAGGTAGGACTTCCCTCCTATAAATCAACACACTTCTAGATTTGGAAGAATAATAAAATATCCATCAAATTCTATCTAGTTTTGGTTTTTCCAGTCAAAATAAAATCTTGTGAACTCCTCTGTGAGTCAGATCTATTGAAATAG
>JAFIDM010000007.1:9930881-9951168 GCA_023159025.1 Thereuonema tuberculata | reverse complement strand
ATTGTTGTTGCTATTTTTGTGTTATTGAATTGTTGAAAATCAATTATTGTTGCTTTGCTCCTTTGTTGTTTACTATTGTTGCATTGTTAAAGATCAATTGCTGCTGCTTTGCAAAAATCAACTTTTGTTAGATTATTGAAAAGGGATTATTATTAGATTACAGAAGATAGCTGATTATTAAAGATCAAAAAGTTTCCGTTAATTACATAAAATAAAAAATAAAAAAAAGCTTTTGTGAAACTATTAAAAAACCGCTCTTTCAAAACCACTCTTATCTTTACAGAGACTTTCATTTATTTCCCAGGAGTCACCAAATACTTCCAGAGAGTTCTATTGCTTAGTGACCCATCTTTGCATTTCTCCGTAAGGAGGCACTATTGATCCCGGCGCGTGAGTTACGATTGTTTACCATTGACTGGCCGTGGACGGACGACCCTGCTTAGGACCCCCGACAGATAATGGGAGCCGTCCGACCCCCACCCCCACCCGAGGCCGTGACAATTGGGTGAAAAACGACTCGCCTCCCTCACACCCAATAAATCCTGGCTCCAGTAGTGACCATCTTCCTCTCAAATACCGTTTACCCAACATCACCTAGCGGTGGTCAGTTGCACTAAAAAGACAGGCCAAAACAATTACCAACTCAACAGGGAAAATAAAAAAGAACGAAGCAACAAAGAGTCAGCGTAGAATCCAAAAAAAAAACAACAACATTAAATTCATGGTCTAAGAATCAAATAACATCATCAACTTCTATTTACTCTACTCCTTTTTCTTACTTAAAGCAGCGATTAATATAAAATACTCAATACGCTTCAGCAGCATAAAGAAAGTTATTAAAAATACACATAAAAAATATGTAAAAAAATTTCTGCAAATTCACAATAATTTTGTGATCCCCACAACAATTCAGTTATTCCTACAAACGAATTTATTCTATTGCAAGGAAGAAAAAAAATGCAATAAGAAATTATTTTTATTATTATTTTTATTAGAACTAAGGACAAAAGATAAGTGAATATACTTTTGTGCTAAAGCATAAATTTAAGGGCGAGCCATAATAATAAAAAAAAATTAAAAATAATAAAAAAAAGGGAGTACATTAATGTAAGGAAAAATGAAAAAAAGGTTAGGAAAATAAGAAAAAAGCCCTTGCGGACATTGAGAAAAAAAGATTAAGAGATACGAACCGACAACTTCTGGCATTTGAGCCCAAGACGTTACCCATCAAGCTATAGCTTACAACTGAAACGAAACGGTTGTATTTCTAACATTTAAGCTAATAGAGGAAATCCAATGAAAACAATGCCAAATATCTCCAATATTGGGGGGGGGGGTTGGCCCCTGAAAACCCGATTCCTACATTGTTTGGGCATCTGAATAAAGATGTTGAAATCCGTTTGTCGATCCGACCTTCCGTTCGGGAGTTGTTAGGGGTGGACAGATACGGACGGACGGATAGGACAAATGGGTCCCAAATGGGTCGCTAAAAATCATTTTCAATTCAAACAAATTAAAGTTTAAACAGAAAAGTACTGATTTTTTTAAAAATGATTCAAGTGTGATATTTAATTTTTAAATTCATATCTTGTTGCTTTATTATTATTATTATTGTTTTCTTTCATAACCACTTTTCTTCCAGATTTCTAATCATCCTGCTTTCTTTTTTTTGCTTTCATTTTTTATTTAGTATTATTTAAAATTCCATTTGTAATATATTAAAAAAAGGAATATAAAATATCAATTTTTATTGTTACTCTTATTAATATTAATTTCTTGTAAATATTCGGAATGTTTTTTTTTTAATGTAATTTATTGTTTATATTAATTTCTAATTTCTAATAGGCTTTTAGTTAACAGAATTTTTTTCTCTATTATTGTCAAGTATTCGAAAATAATGGACGCTTACAAACTTAATTTAAAAAAAAGAATAACAGTTTCAATATTAACGAAATATGTATGTGCAGATATATATCCCCTAATAACTTCTGAACCACAGGATGGATCTTCGTGAAACATGATATGCCTATTTAAGGATTACAGACTGTCTTATTTTTATATTTGAAATCTTTTCCAAAAGGATCCTTGTCGAGAAGTTAACGCTAGAAGGCGACAAAAAAATTCTCACAGAAAAGCATTGGAATCTAAACAACGGATTTAGACAATCCATTAATTAGCGCGTGATTTGATATGTTTAGAATTAATCCGTTTAACACAATTTCAGTAAATAATGTCGATTTAATTATTTTTCAGAAAATCGAAAATTTGTATTTTTGTAATTTATGATATTAAAATTTGAAAATAAACATAGATTTTATTTTTTGTTGTTTTCATGACTTTAAAAAAAAAAATAATTAAAAAAAAAAAAAAAACCAAGGAATAACACTTTAGGAAAGTAAGTTTTAAGTTTTTACAGGAATCTCAAACATATACCTACTTTTAATTGTGCTTTTTCTCCAAGTAAAAAATGTTGTAATTTGCCATTTCTTGTAATATTTATCTCTTTAATTCTGCGATAATTGCTAAATAAACTTCTTTAAACAATCAGTACAATTAGTTGTTTGTTTTTTGTTTTTTTTTTTGTTTTTTTATTTTCTTAATTATTTACTAAATGAGCGAACGAGGGGCTACGAATAATTGTTGACCTGTATGGACTGAAAGCCTTACAGTGAAGCTGCCCAGTGTTCACGTGTGGGTTGCTTTCGGGAAGAAAGGGTTGTTCAGAAGAGGAGAGGGTGGGAAAGAGAGGAAACGAAATAGAATTTCAAACCGGGTGGTGCATCTCTATTTGATCTGGCTTCCTCTCTTGCCAAGCGGTCAATATTTAGCCATTTGGCGACAGTCAACAAGAAGAAGCCAGGATGCTCCGATATTGCCTGCTGTCGCTCCAGAAACAAACACGCATTTACTCAAGCGCTATTTCTTTATTTTTCGTTTTTTTTTTTCTTCTTCTTTCGATTACCAGTTCAATATCAGTTGCCGAGTTTTAGAGATACCTTTGCAAGCGAAGAAGCATTTTGCTTAGAGATGGCCGTCAATGGATTTAAAACAAACCATCGTTGAATGTAGTTACTTAGGAAAAACTCGAAAGAAACAAAAAAAGAAAGAATATACAAGAAACTTTAAACTTTCTGTAGAAGAAAAAAATATTGATTTTTCAGAATAAAGTAAACTTGAACTCGATAAACTTAAAAAAAATTGATTTCATAAATTAAATATATTAATAAAATTTTTTTTACTTTTTTTAAATAAGGACTATTTGTATGTATTTATATACAAAACCATTTACATCTTTTTTAGTAATATAATTTGTAACGTTATAAAAAAAAACGAATTTATCATATAATCTGTTGGTCTATTTCTATTTTTTTTTTAAGTTTATTTAATACAATGTATTTTTAAATCATTAAAAATGAAAACTCAAAAAAAATTTAGACAATCAGAAATAAAAATTGTTAATTAAAATAAATTTTTTAATTGATTATTATGGTGATAATGTCATGTTAGAACATGTTTTATAAATAAAAAATTTTTTTTGGATTTTATAGAATTTTGATTCAACCTATCAATGACGAGATTTTTTTTTATTTTATTTTACTTTTTATTTTTTATTTACATTACTTTTTAAATGATGGATTGTATGAAAGCAGCTTCTTTTATTGTCTCCTGATAAGCTGTATGTTCCACTGGTGTTGGGGCAAGTGGAGGGGATTTGCGCAGGACAAATCGTTCCACAGCATTCAGTGGAATTAAGGGCGCAATTTTGTTAGCAAAGCAGGGATGAATACGACGAACAGAAAAAGGTCCCGCCTTAACTGGAAATCGAACCTATGCTTAAAATTCGATTAGACACAATGAATGCAAATGGTCCCTACCGCATTCATTTTTGTACATACAGACAATACAGTCAGAGCTTGTATGAAATTTTTAGAGACTTACATTAAAGAAATCCACATTTTATTTAATACAGTATTTTAATAAAAAGAATTAGGCCTATCTTTAAAAAGCATTTCCGTCGTGTTTTTTAGCTTTTATTTTTTATTCTAATAATTAAATGTAATTTTTGTTCTCAGTAATCATATTTCAATTAAGTGAAACGTATTCTGCATTATAAGTTTCTGCTTTGGAGTTTTCAAATTAAAAAAAAAATAAAACAATGCACTTCTGGAAAGGAAATAAAAAAAAACAGTTTTAAATCTGTGCTTCAACAGAAAACTGCACAGAAATAGGTTTGAAAATAATTCAAAAGCGGTTGAAGAAAACTGTGCAAATATAACTGTCAAGAATGCTCCTTTTTTTTTTTTTTTTTTTTTTTTTCAATTTTTACTGTTTTCGGGTATTTTTATTCTAAATAAACTTCCCCAATTGTTAAGATAATCTAATAGAAAGAACACATATATGAATGTCGTTGTTAGCAATCTAACACTTTACGTTTAAGAACTGTTTCTTCGTCATTAATATTTATATATCAATAGAACATTTTGCAATAGCAGCGATAAGATATAAGCACCCTAAAGCATAAAGAAATGATACAGAAATAAGAAATATCTGAGCTTTCATGGGTGAGAGTTTGGGACGGCCGTTTCGTTCCTTTAGTGGACTCTTCAGCGAAACCCACTCAAACCTACTATCTGAGCATTTCATCTGGTGAGTGGGTTTGGCTGATGAGTCTCTAAAAAGGACGAAGCGATTCGTCCCAGACTCACGGATGAAACCTCGGATATTTCTTATTTCTGTGTATTGCTTTATGCTTTATATTCATTTCTGGCACGTTTATATACGCTTCTGAATCAATGGGTCACTTACTGTGAGCAATGTTTGTGTGGGTGTGTATTTTAGTATTACTTCCAAATTGCTTAGACTATTAGCTCTGTGAGAGAACAACCGTTAATTGCATTGTATTCGTTTTATTTTGAGTGCAAAACATTACCGTACTGTTTGCGTAGGTTTCCTCGTAGAGATTTTCTCAAGAGAGCGAAAGTGTTGAAGACCGAACAAAGTTGTAAAACGAAAAAGAAAAACTTGGAAAAGAAAACTTTCTCTCCAAAAGAACATGAAAAAAAAAAGAAAGAAAGTAGAAAAAGAAAGAAAAGAAAACGATCCAGTGACTGACACGTGACATATAGTATATCTGATATCCGATAGGACTCGTCAGCACAAAGTGGCTGATTGAGCCATGCTTTTAAAGACTTAACACAGGATGGGAAGTCTCCAGGCAATGGGTATTAGAACTTGGGGAAGATTTCACCTAAGACAAACGCGGGGCCCAGTTTTGTGAAAACTGTAAAAACAAATAGATCCGGGCCCCGATGGGCCTCGGAAATCATACGAGCTGTGAACCAAGTGTTTTGATTGCATTTCATTGGGCCAGTGTTTATTTTACATTTGAACCACTCTCCTGGGAGACAGGCCTCTGTCTGTCTATCGAAGGGTCATTCCCTCTGCCTCGTTGCCCCCCCTCTCCCCTTTCGGGGTCAAACGGGTGGAGGGGGTGGGTTATTACAATGCCCTCTAGGGGGCTGACTTTCCGCTTCGGTTTCAAAACGAATCAAATTTTAAACAAAAATAACAAAGAACAAAAATTGATTTTGGGTTCCTCTACGTGTCTTCAATGAGAGGTCAGATGTCCATTTTTTTTTTTCCTGAACTGTCAATACTTGGACAGAGACAGAAAAAATACGCGAAATAATTTTAAACAATTACAAAAGAACAAAGAACGACGATTTAAAATAAATAAGTGAAAAATGCATATATACACCCAACAAGACAAAGGGAATGTGGGACATTCTTTATAGCCAATTTTTTACCCTTCACCTCCAAGTCATAGAGCTTTACATTCTGATCATCCTCAACCCTATAAAATATAACGTTTGAGCAAAAATCGCCTTATTACGAATATTAAAATTACAAATATATATTACAAAAATATATTTTTTTTTAAAAATTAACTGTCGCATTAATAATAAATATTATAAATAAAAAACATTATTCTACGAATTTTTTATCATTTTAGGTTTTTGTCAAATTTTTTTGGGTTGAAATACCGAGTAATATTTCATAAACACCCAAAAAAAATTGACTGTTTTTGAATTTTAATTTAATTTAATTTTAGAATATTTTGAAAATAAAAAACAAGAAAAAAGAAATCCCAGATGCTTCACAAGTTCATATTTAAATTTTCAGAATTTTAGATGCATTGAAAAAAGAAATATATATAAAAGAAATAAAAGGTTTGCAGTCGCGTGTGCAGTTGCTTGAGTCAGGACCGCTATCTTTCTTCTTCGAAGATACAACCCCCACTCCCCCTCAATGCGGAAGTCATTTATGGATTGTCCCTAAACACAAACAAAGTAAAAAAAGTAAAAATTAATTTACTATAAACAAAAATTGAGGAATTTATTCTCTCTTGAGGATTTCACTAAACGAAATAAAACAGTAAATCTGCAGCAAAGAAAACAGATTTTTTATTACCTAGGATTTATTTGCCACATGCATAGTTGTAATAACAACTATTTAGACATTATATAGTATGAAATAAGTGCTCTGTTGTTACTTCATCCATCATTATTTGTGAAATAAAGATCGCTGAAAAGATATTTTGTCACGTGACTTCATATTATATTATTTAACTTTTCCTTTTTTTCCTTTGTATTTAGTAAAAACTAAAAATTGTAAATCGACTTCGAAGTTGATAAAGAACAAACTTTATAAATTACAGATCACAGTTTTATGTTCCATTTTATCTCAACATATAATTCATGTAATGTTAAAAACATTTCAGATGTCTGGTAGATCTTCATTACTTGGGTTTGATGTAAGCTTATAATATATTTGTAATTCTTAAATTCAAACATTAATGATTAAGTTGTTCTGCGAAATTGTAAATCAAATTGTAAGTCTTTTGTTATCAAGAAATGTATTTAATCATTTACTTAATTAACTGTATTTTTTGATGCTTGTCTCCATTGGGTCCTCAGTACATTGTGTTATGATACTTACGACCAGATTTACAAACCTACTCTTACCTATAAGTGTAGTTGATTTACGTGAAGCATGAGTTATCGTCCAGTGCTACTGATAGATATCTAAAAATTTTGTTTTGGTTCTATAGAACACATCATAAAGTTTCAGTTCAGAACCTGAAGATAGGTTACTCTGCTTCAAGTCACGATAGAAGCCAAATCTCGCGATAAACGTGAAGTCAATGGGAAAAAACAAACAAAAAAAACTTTAATTTTATCTTACTAATAGGTTTACTTTAAATAAAAGAATTGGGTCTTTAATGACGGTGTTTTAAAGACTTCGCATTCTAGCAGTTTGAAGTAGAATTGTCAATGCAAAAAAATACGTCACTGTTCGACGATGTTAGCGAATATTCGAGAAAAACGTAGAAGTTGACACTACGTCGCTAACTCATCTTTATCTGTTGAGGAATCAGTACCAAATGCCACACTCTTGTCTTAAGGAAAAATCCTTGAAATATGCCCCTAATAAAAGCAATCCCACAGACGGGAGTGTACCATTTCCAACGAGGGAGGGGGGGAAGCAATGTGCGATGAAAAAAAAAAAGAAGAAAAAAAAAAAAAAAAGATCGTGAAGAATAACGCCACGATGAAAAATTGCCAACGAATATAAAACATAAAATAGAAGTAGCTCCAATATTAGCTGTCAGCCTAAACACCTTTACACACAACGAAAAATCCTGTACCCGATTCGAGGAGAAGTATTAGACGCTGATGGGGAGTTGTTCTCCTTCGCAATCCGCATCTTCTTCTTCATTTAATACCTGCGTTTAATCAATACAACGCAAGCGGGCGTCTGTCACTAAAAAGATATTTTTAATTGAGCAACTCCCACAATTATTCGTTCGCCCCCTCAACGGCGACACACAACCTGTCTAATCCCGGGTTTTCAGGACCATTTGTTTAGGGACAGATAACAGCCCTGACAACAAAAAAGCAAAGAAATTCGAACATAGAACACTTTTAATTCCTTAGCAAAATGTCGTAATCCTACTCCTAAAGAATTCATTTTACATAGAATTTTATCCTAGGAATGTTTTTCGATGATTTCGAATCGCCTGGGTTCTTACCCTTAAAAACCCTTGTAAGAAAAAAAGAACCCCCCTTCCTACGTTTTGAAAATAGCACAGAAAAGAAAGGATTTACTTTAACTATACAATTGAGTAGCGTTGTACGGAAATCACGATATATAATGAAAATAACTTGAAAGCAATTAAATATATACAAAAAGAACTAAATTTACATTATGAAGAGAGAAACAATTATGTGCCATCTGCAAGTGTCAATTACTTGTACTGTAATCGACGTATGTCCGTGAGACCTGACTTTTACCCAATATGAAAGTTTCACTAGAACAGGCTTTGGGCATAATAACTTATTTCGCTCGTAATGTGAGATAACTATGAACCCTGTTTAGACAAGTAATTTTCAAAAAAAAAATTATGTCATGCTTTTGTACAGAAATACATAACTAAATGCGAACTGATGCAGTAAAAAAAATTTTTTTTTTTCGGTGAATAAATAAAAAGTTAACTTCAAACACGTTATTTATCTATGCAAAGAATCCTGTAACTTTTAAGAGCTTGTGGAAAAATTCTGGTTGCACACCTCGATTTCAGAAATATTACGCGTTTTCTGCATCGAAATTTGGTTCTGTTGTGCTGCATCATAGCTTGGACTTATCACATAACTTTCAAAATTCTTTATCATTATTTCCTTTTCTCTTTAGTATTATTGTTATTGCAACAACAGTGTATTTATAAAGCATTTACGTATTTTAAATTATTATTATTATCATTACTAAGAAATCCGATAACGAAAAACAAAAATATTTCGTTCTTTTGTTAAAACAACCATGTAGGCCTACATCGTAATTACCTGTAATTTCACCCCTTGTGCATTACAAAATGTTATAATTTCTCTTAAAAACGATGTTTCTTTTTCTGCAGAATCGTAATTCTAATGCATGGTCTATTTCGCGTTGCGGAGTTAGACATCCTATAACTTTGCTATCAAAATATTTGCTACGTTTGTAGTTTGATTAAAAAATGAAAAAAAAATCCGAAGAAATTCAGCATCATTTTCTGTGTTTTCCTCTTCTATCTCCATCAATGTCGTTCAAATCCTTTTGGGATTTTTAATTAACTTTTTCTTCTTGCTTAGAATTTAGTCACAGATTCTTATAGAATTAATGGAATCCCAGAGCTCTGCAGCACTGAAACTACTTCTGGGAGTTTTATTTTTTTATTTATTTATAATGTTTTAACAATAAATATTACTTCTATGATAATTGAGTCCCATAAGTATCTAAAGCCATATTTTCAAATAGCAGTTTTGAATAAAAGTTTAAATAATTAAAATAATAAAAAAAAATTAAATTATCCTACTGCAGTCCTATGTGGGGTCGCGGGAGGAAAGACTCCCGACGTTTCGTGACCAATTGGACTAAGTCGATGGCTTACCTGGGAAAGAAAAAAACCGATACCCACTTAACAGAGGTCTGAGTGGAGCCTAGGACCTACCTAGAGGAGAATCAAAAGTGGAAAAATCCTAAACTTAAGCCACAATCAATCGCCTTATCACTTGGTTATGAATAAGATTATGAGGATGGATATAAGCAATTTTGAGTTTTGTCAAATTTCTTTTCCAATTAAGAAAATGTTAAGAAAATAAGAGGCCCGGCATCTCTAAGAGATACAGGAACAGAGTTTGATCCCCAGAGATGGTCGGGACTCTTTTTACTTTCGATGAATAACTACGATATTCATCGGAAGTATCCCAGGATTCATCCAATGCCAAAACTGGTATTATTATTATTTTATTTTTTTTTTTGTTTCCTTCCTAAGGATTAAGGCGGACCGGGAATCGGAGTGTATCATCTCTCTGGCCTGATGATCGCCGGAGCCTCTACCTCCTGTATTCCCATTGGATCGTGATTTTTTTTTAATCGTGCCCGTAATTAAGAATTATGCAAAATCCGTCAAAAAAAAACGAAAAAAATAAAGTTGCAGAGACGTTACAGAACATCGTCGCTCTGTGGTGAAAGCGTCTCAATTGCGAAACAACGTTCCTTAACTCGTTCCGCTGGAACCCGCCCGCCCCATTTCGAAAAGTAGCCAAACATTTTCGTTCCATCAATAGTTAATAGTAACTAAACAGAGTCTATTTGTAGAACTTCTAAAATATTTACGATAAAAGGCACAGAAAAATCATGTTTTGCATTTTATAACAATTTAACCTAACCGACTGTTTTCATTGACGGAAGTTCGGTGTTTATCTTTGGAAAAGTCTATTTTGAATTAATTAATGTTGCCCGTTTTAAAATTTGTTTTGAATTCTGACTTCTGGAATTGTCTAGAAAATTCTGTTATTCGTTTATTAGAATTCAGTATTAGAAGCAAAGACTCGTGTCGTAGATAATTAAAATTCTGCTCATTGGTATTGACTCGATAGGAATTTGCACATGCGCAGAGCGTCGTTACACATTTGCAGCTAAGTAACAGTAAGACAATTTTTATGCAGCCCTTCACTATTTCAAATATTTAATCTCAGAAAACGACTTCCTGGACGATTTCGCTACATTATTTAGCAATTATAACTTTACTCTGAATGTTCAGTTACTTTTATTTAATATTCAATCAATAACAAAAAGAAATAACTTTAACTTCATCTTCTACGACAGAAATTGTGATCATGTCTTCCATTTCCGGTAAACAGGATTTAGATACAAAGGACTATTTTTATATATTAAGATGTAAATTAAATTAAAAATTGAAATAATTTTAATTTCATATCTTTAGAAACGCAAGTGACCCCTCAAAATTAAAGATAAAAAAATAAAAACAATATTAAAATGTGAAGATGACAACCTTGGGCAGCTACAACAAAAGGCATTTGATCACAATAGAAAACAAAATAAAAAGAATAAAAAAATTACAATAAATAAAAAAAAAAAAACCAATAATAGGTTTAAAAAAAAAAGGAATCAATTCACTATTTAAATGGGAATTTTTCGAGTCAAGCTGTGAACCTTGGACAGCTGTTTCGAGTTTTTTAGGCTCTTTTCATCCCGGGCTATCATTGTTCATGTGGGGTTTCTACAAAAATGTAATGGTTTATACAAGTTCCTGTGCTTTCACGGCAACATATAACAGATATCTGGACCTCTTCGATCTGCACTTCGATCTTGTATTGGCCAATGTAAATTCTTATTAAATACTATTTAAATAGGTATTCCTTAAGGAAATGCAATTTCGTGCTTTCTCTAGGACGAAGCGGATTTTTTTGCGACGGGCCTGAGGTACTTCGTAATATCGCGTTCGATAGCTATTGTTACGTAAAGGTTAGTGAATAGGAATTTACAGGAACTGAAATTTCGATGTAAGGCTTACGGAACGCATCGGATCAATTAGAGCATCGTTTGCACTCCCACGCAGGAATCGTTCGCGAGAACCACAGACAACGATTAATTAAACAAGAAATCCCTGAAACAACGCTTACTTGAAAATATTGTTGTCTTTTATATATTTTTTTTTATTATTATTATTTAAAAAAATACAGCAACACAATAAAAAGGGAAAAGACTGCGTTTATTTTCAATTTATAATACCTGCTCTAAATACAAATAGTACAAAATTTCCAGTTTCTGATACATTAATGAAATCTGCGTTACATCTACTTAAATTGCCTCAAGTCAATTTGCTTCCATTGTCTAAATTTTAAATCAAAACCACGCGGTAATTAATGGATCAGCTAAAAGGATTAACACCCTTTGTTTAAAACCGTCGACGAAAATTCACTTTGGGTTCGAACGCTTCTCTATGGAGAATTTTTGTTTCCTTGTCGCGCTAATTTCCCAGTAAGGGTCTACACGAAAAAAAATCTTAAACGAACAACTTAGATCGTCTAGTCCTTAAACATGCATACCAATATTAAAGAGGATTCAAAAGATATCGGAGGTTTGGCGGAGGTGCAGCTACACATACACACACACACCCACACATACATATACATATACAGACTTGATCAGTTGCGAAATGATATCTGAGTCTGACTTTTAGTCATTCTGCCCTATGCGATGTCGTACCTGATGGTGGTTCCGTGTAGGGTGTTTTGGAAGTCGGACGTAGGGTTTTAGTGAGTAGTAGTCTTTTATGACTGAGTCTCACATTACCAATTCCTTGGTATGCGTAAATGCATTTCCCCCGTCCTTAAAAAAAAAAAAAAAACATACACCCCCACATACACACACACACACATACATACACACAAATGATGAACTTCAGTAACAAAGAAAGTAAGCTAAAAACCACAAATACCATGGAATTTCTTACAGCAGAACGAGCTCCTTTGCTGCCATCGACAGAATTATCAGGAAAACCCTTCCGGAGAACCGTCTCACGCAACGTTTTTTGAGCTTTACGTTATAAATTACGCGGAAAGGGTTAAGAGATTAGTTTTATTTTTCTTTGGTCTATTATCTGATTACACATATACAGAGTCTGCTGTTATGTTTTTAAATTCAATTTTCTCATTGGGATTTACCCATCTCTGTATCGCTTGGAGCATCTCCAGCATTCTATCTTTTTTATTTAAATGAATATAATTCTGAATTGAAAATAAATTCTTCGTCCTTTGATTTTTCTTCGTTTTTGAAATTACTTTTACGTCTTTTTTTTTTTTTTTTCCTTTCTTTCCCAGAAGGGAGTAATCGCAATCGTGGCAATTCCCACCGCGCTGAAGCTCTTCCTTCTAATGAGCAACTTCTCTATTAACTCCTCCCCCTTTTTTCTCTTCCTTATTGGTAAATTTGTTTACGGCGCTAAAAACCCGATAATTTGTTGGTTACCATGGTAACATCACGGCAAAGAAAATTGAACGCGGCGCTGCTATTGTTCTTGCAGTTGTTACGGCAGCGCTACACTCGTCAGCCTCCAATTGGATAGAAATTAAAAGCAATGCAAATCATTCCAAACAGGCATTGTTTCTTTGGCACCAATCAGAGCCACGCGTTACTTATTGGGCCCAAATAAAGCGAGGGCCCCCCAACAACGGAAGGACGATAATGCGACACATTTAAATAGATTACGCTCTGAATATTTACACAGAGATTTATAGATTTGTAAAACAAATGAACAGATTGATAACTCCTCATAATCCATTTTAAAGATATATCTTTCCACGAAGCACTGTCCACGGAATTCCAAAGATAATTATTGTTCTGAAGCGCATATAAACCTAATTTGTGAATAAATACCTTTATATCATAAAGAAGTTCTAAAATGGTGAAGCAGTTCTCGTTTCCCAGGGTTTCAAACTCTTAAACCCATAATTACTGTCAATAAATATACAATCTTTATCTTAAGAAATGTAATTCGATCTATCAGATGAAAAACAGAAACTACTAGAATATTCTCACATATCTATTTTTAAAAGTTTATGAATAGATCTTAAAAAGAAAGAGCATTAATTGAGATTAAATAGTAATTCTCATCTAAAGAAAATTCTTAACTTTTATTATTATTATTATTTAATTTAAAATTTATTTATATGAATTTCATAAAGTATTATTATAATGATTATTAATTATTATCATTATTACTAATGATAACTGTTGTTATCATTATGGTTACAATAATTGGTATTAATTATTATTACTTTGAAATTATTATAATATTATATATACTTTCCAGAACCCGTTTGATAAGGATTTTATCCGTAATGGGATAAAATAGAAATACTATTGAAGGAATCCTAATCTGGTAGTTACGTAGTTTTGAAGGACGCATCAATTCAGACGACTTATCATAGACTTTTGAAAGTATTGCTGTATTCCATAAGCAAAGGAACAAACAGAAAATTCCCGTCCATTCGATTGCTTGATATTGTTAGTTATACTATGAGAAACAATGCCGGACAAAATTTTGTAGTTTTTTTTTTTTTTGCACAGAAAAGAATTTACGCAAAAATATAATTCACAGTTAAAATTTTAATATCATAAACAATCAGTCAGTAAATAAAATTTCTTAAAACAACAAAAATATAAGATTTTTTTTTTAATGATCAAATATAGATTATTACGTCTGCGATATTGTTCAGAATGACTGCCGTTCTTCATTTATAAAACATTGTAAGCACTGTTGTTTCATACACATATGAAAGAGCATAAAAGCATTATGCTCGTCTGCAACTTGTACGACATTTAAATTCATTATATTTACGATCAATTCTCAATATTTTTTTTTCCCCCTCCATTGTAAGAGGCGATGAATTGAATCTCTTAATGCCCATTTAGGTCAGCTGAACTCAATATCAATTTCACACATTTGCCTGGTTTCCATGGAAACTAATGGAAAGGCAAGTCACACCTTCTCAATTTATGTTTATTTTTTTAAGGCCTATTTTGCCTACTCCCCCACTGCGTCTTGATTCCCTCAGATTACACGAGGATTCTCCGTCCTGTACACATTCATCACCGGAGTTAATATTTGATCTCGTCCGAGACGCGAAATGCGTTTGTTTCTGTTTGTCGAGAGCGCTCTCTGGCGGGTGCCGCGGGAAATAACACGCCAAAATGGGAAAACACAGCTAGTTTTGCGGGGGTCCAAGCTTTTTCTTTCTTTTTTTCGTATTTTTTTTGTAGATGGCGTTATTTCTTAAATGTGGAGGGGGGGAGGCGGAAGAGATAAAGTCCTTCGACAGCCTCGAGATGCTACGTAATCCGATTAGAAAAGGCGTCAAAACCGCGCCAAAAAAAATAATAAGGAAAAAAAAAAAAAAAAGAATTTGTCTAACCTAAATATTTGCACGCGGCCCGTTGTTGATATGGTGGTATGTGTGCCTATGAAGAACTGCTATATTGTTTCTAGAGCATCTTAATACACTTAGGTGGGAGGGGAAAGGTGTCCCAAGGGGACCCCGTGTGTTTACCGTGCTAGTGCCTCTCGCAAAAATCAAGAAAAAAAAAACACACATACACACAACTTCAGAAACAAACATGGCGGAGGCAAACAAAAGGTGGGCCTATATTGCGCCGCCAAAGCAAATAAGACCACGAAATCAGATGGAAATAACAAACACAGGTTATAGAGAAAGAAAACCCCGCAACCTCCTACCACCTCTGCTTCGCGGCACAGACCCCTATCCACCCCTCTCTAGATAAACATGATTCCACTCAACAAATTGAAGTGCCAAGTTTGACGCAACGAAAAGAAGAGGCCGCCACTGTCGCTAACAAGAGAACAACACACTCAATACTTAGCTTTGCAGCTAATTTTATCATTATTTCCCTTCCGTTTCCTGTTTTATAAAAGATGAATTGAAAAAAACAAACAAATAAACAATTGTACTGCACTCTTGGAAATCTATAATTCCACAAATATATACAAAAAACTTTCTTCTTATATATTTTATAAAACTAATGTAAGGGTTTAGACAGAAAAAAAAGTCCAAAAAAAGCTCAAAGTTTCGTTATTTCGAGATACACCTTTCGCTTTTACCAATCAGCGATGGATCACGTGACTCAAACCGAGCAATAGCGAAACAGTATTATTTTCGTATGAAAGTAGCTCCTCAATGCGATGTTTTTTAAGGAAATTTTAGCTGGATGAGTCACGAATCTCCAAAAACAAAACTTACGAAGACCAAGAGGTCGAAACCGCATTAGTAAGGACAAAACTGAAGTTATGAGCACATCAGAGGATAATTCATTTTCACAAAATGAGCAAATTGTTTATTCATCTTCTGAATCAAGTCAATATGCAACAAATTCCGTTTTGATCTGTACGTATCACAGTTTCTAGCTTCTCATTTCGGGAGAGTCTATTTAGGCTACTCTACAAAAGTCTCTGTTAACCGTTATTCAATCTTACTACTGCACAATCCTGTGGGTATGTATGTTATGTTATGTTATGTAGTGAATGTGGGTGGCAGAGAAGCCAAGCACTGCGACCAGAGGTCTATTGTACTATCCCACGGAAATAAGGACAGATGGAGAGAAAGACTGTGAAAGTATGGTGGGAGAATTGCAGGGGAAACGGGAGAACCCCGAGAAAACCTGCCCAGCGCAGATCGTCCACCATCACATTAGAAACCCACATTAGAACCGAACCCCGGTAGATGCTATACTCAGAGTATACTCAAAGTATACTCAGAGGGGTATGTATGCAGATATCTGTACTACGATTTTCATAACCCGCTAAAACATAAATAATAACTCAAGTTTTAATTAAATTTCATTAGGCTATATATTATATATTAAATAATCTAGTTGGATGATCCTATCTATTTGAAGAACTAACTTTCAACTATTTGTCCTGTTCAAATAGTATTTTTTCTTTCTCTTTTGTCTGTGTTCCTTTCTATAAGTACGAATTGTATTAGAGTAAATTAATATTAATTTTGAGAGGCTAAACCTATCTTACAATGTTCATGTGTTAAACAGTTTAAGTTATTAAAAGATTTTTATCGCCAATGTATAGACCTGGGTATAGCTCATCCGGTGGTACGCGCTTACCACTGGTGGTACTGGAAAGATGATTTATTGTTACGTGAACAAAAAAATGGACGATCTTTTTTATTACATGTTTTAATATGTTTACAGATTTGGGTGGTAATGACATTTTTGAATTTTTGGTTTATATGATCCGCGTCTTTACAACGGTTGAAAACCTCTGGTGTAGAGATTTTTCAATTCCAGAAAATTTAGCCGTAACAATTTTCATCAAAATCTGGAAGAAACCGACATGAGATAGACTATGTTTGTCTACCAATTAAATTCTTCCTGGGATATGTATTTTTTTTTTTTTAGATAGTTACCTTGATCATAGCGCTTTAGAGTCGCTTTTGGACATACTCCCCTCCCCCTCAGGTTCGTAAGCAATGAGGTCAATTTGTATCAATTTCAGTGTACGTCGGTGTATCATATTTATAGGCCTATGAATATCAACGAGAAATTTCATTGGACAGCCTGTATCTAATTTCAAAAATGTTTAGTTAATATTTGTTTTTATTAGGCTTAAGACATTCAGAACAAAGCTACAAATACGTCATTTTGATATAAACATGATCTTCAAATACTATTTCAAAATTGCAATACAGTACAGAATGTTTTAAATAGTTTAACGTGCGCAAATTGTTCATAGCAAAGAATCAAGGCCACCACACAAATATATTTATAATAAGTTTATACATTAAAATTCACAAATGTTTTCAAAACGACCTGTGTCGCATTTTCATTTAGAATTATCACTTGAAAATGAAACGTAGGTTGTTTTGAAAACGTTTGTGAATTTTAGTGTATAAACTTATTATAAAGGTATTTGTGTGGTGGCCTTGATTCTTTGCTAAGTACAGAATATCTTTGTCTTTTTTTTTGTTTTTAATTATCCCCTTTTGTGTATTTAAACTTAGAACCACTTCGTCTTCATTTTTATACCAGATTTGTGCTTCGTGCAAGAGGTAAACATTAAAATAATCATTATCTTCTAAGCAATGCTGCAGCAATCGAATTTTTAATGATTTTTTTAACGTCAGCTGCCGTGGAGTGACACAGGGAGAGAACAGACGAGACACACAATAGAAAATGTTTATCTAATTAAATTCTTGACTCTAAGTCACGGTTTTCTTAGATGAATATTTCACTAGATATACCAAATCTTTATCTAAAGGGAATGAGATATCGTCGATTATAATTAATAATATTCAGCTGGGTTGAAAGTTTGCGAGTTGTGCAATTGTTCCTTTCATTAATTCCAAGAATTATCCAATTTTGAATAATAATAAATATTATTAATAATAATATCAGTAATAATTAATAAATGTTCGGTTCGGCGCATTATTTTTGATCCGCAAAGACGCCATCTTGTTAGGCAAACGTATTATAAATGATTTATCATTTCGCTACATCTAGTAAACTATTAGCTCCGGGCATTCGTTTCATTGCAATTCCGCATTTAATAAGGATTAATAAATTATTGATTTTAATTAGATGATTTATTATTTACGATCTTGTCAGAATAAATACCGTAAAAGTTAAAATTTAAAAATTTTTAAAAATCGCAAAGTAACCATTTTACTCAAAGAAAATTATTTTTATTTTATTAAGAAAAAAGAAAGTATTATTTTTTTAAAGACAAAATTATTAAAAATATTGAAGGAAAATCAAATTTAAGACGTCATAACTTCACTGGAGTTACTAGGGAAGAATATGGTTAGGTTTGTTATTTTTTTTTCCTTCTTCTGTGTCAGTAAGAACATCTTGTTCAAAAATGCCATGGTAATGGTCTCTATTTTAATTTAAATAATAATTAATGCAACTGAAAATATGTTTGCGTGTTTTTTTATTAAATAAAATACATCATTTACTTAATTTAATCGTGACTAAGCGAATATCACACAAAAAAAAAAAAACGTAATTAATACATCTGTTAGTTTGTAATGTGACTTCTACTGTATCTTATATATACATAAAACATTAAATAATAATCTAAACTGAACATCAGAGTGGTTTCCGTATGTAAAAACTAGAAGGCAATAATTCATCGAAAAACAGTTCATTTAAAATAAATGTAAACTCATACTTCTTAAGTTTAAAGATATTTTTGTGTAGCATAAAAGTTAGAAATTTTCCAAAAAAAAAGAAAAAAAATCAAGAAAACAATCATTCATGTTCATACTGTAGAAATTATAAATTTTCATTTCCTAATCATTAGGCCTTCAGGACAGCTATTGCAATAATTTAAAAGTAAAAATTTTCAAAAAACATTGCCAATATGGTTAATCTCTTCGCTGTATATTTAAAATAACGATCTATGAATTTTCGGACGAACTTCGAACTTAGCTAAATAATTGCTTGACGATAAGCTCAAGTTGAGTCCGTTTCTACGTAATGAATTTTTCCCCTGCGTCATCGTAAAAGCCTCAAAGCGAAGAAAGTCAAAGAAATGATGACGTCATTTTGAATGAAACATGTCGTAAATAAATTGACATACCAGCGTTCTACAATTTTTTTTTATATTACTGTTATAGAGCTGTAACTTCCTCCTTTCAGCAAGACAGGTTTCGTTTCCTCGAATTTTTGTACGTACAGTTTTGGAATTTAAGGGTAATTGACTGAAAACGATGCAGAAATGTGAAATACCGTGATTCAATAAGTATCCCTTATCAAATTTCATCAAAATTCGATAAATGATAAAAATATCTTGTACGATAATAAATAATTACTTTTTTTTTTTTCAGACGGAAGCATAAGCTATTTTAAGAGATCATGTTAGTTCAGCATTAAATAATTTTCATAGAAAAGGAAAAAATAAAACTATTATTTTTAGAATATCATAACACTAAAACTAATGATAAAATATATTTCTAAGTTTTCTGTGCACGTCAGAACCATAGCTGATTTCAGGTACCGGGTACGTTTGAAATTTGAAACCTTTTATGCTAAAGAAGAAGCATTTTGGGATATAAGCGACCACTTGGCCTAATTTGTCTTACGAAAACATATACAGGCGCGAATTTACTAAAATAGTTTTTTTTTCAAAGAAAGCCGCATATAAAGTTGATTGAAAAGAATAGCAAGAATACCAGAAAAATCCAACTTTCCAAAAAGAAATTTAAACAAGTTTTGAAAAAATATTGAAGAAATCAGTAAATCACTATAATAAAATTCAAAGGCCTTCCCAGCAGAGTAATAGCAAGAAAGTGCAGAATTATAGCAATTTTTATATAAATATTAAACTTTCTAATTTTGCTATTTTCTTATAAGGAAATACCTTCTTTTCATCATTGGATTAAATTACCAAGTTTTTTTATCTGAACTTTCTAGAAAACATTGTTTTTATTCTAAATCTACTGATTTTATCCTATTATATTTGGATGAAGGGGTCAAAATTCAGATCGAAATTTGGCGGACAACGGTCCGGGAGAATTTAGTTATTGTCACAGAACAGCATAATATTTTTTTATAATTTTTACTACAAGTATATAAGGTTTTTAAAGAAACTTTTATCAATAAATTATAATTAATTACAGGATTTTTAAAAAAAGTTTATTTAATGATATATAGTTGTTGATGTAGTTGAATTCAAATTATAATAATAATTACTATATAATATAAATAGTTGAAATCAGTTCACTTATAATTATATAGTTGTTTCTACATATTGAAATCTGAATACAAAATTATTTTATTTAGTTATTTTATCTTAATTAAAATATCTAAAAAAACAACAACTTAAAAACAAATTTATAAAACACTCTTAAAAAAA
>JAFIDM010000007.1:9887727-9923357 GCA_023159025.1 Thereuonema tuberculata | reverse complement strand
TATCTCAAACTAAATACGCGAAAACAAACCTACTACTGACATGTTTTCAACACGTAATGGCAATCCGGGTAGGGCAGTTACAGACCCGTTTTACGGCACTCAAAACTTTATGTTAATTACATTAATTAAATAATAACCTCGCCACGAAATTCTTTTTGTGAAGTTACAGAAGTATGTTGTGTGTGTGTCTGTATACCATCACTGTTTACTGCAGTTCACTATACTTTTCGTTGAGTACCATTCTAAGCCTATTAATATTATAGAAAACGGCTAATCAATAAGGTGAGTGAACACACGGAAGCAAAAAAAAAAAAAAGAAGGGAAGCGTTGGGACGACTTCGTTAGTAGAGACTGCTTCATGAATTTGGAAGAGAGCCTTGTTATTAATCACCTTGCCTCCCACAAATACCAATTTCTCATGGGAAAACTCCGCCAAATTACGAAGGAAAAAAAAAAAGCCTCTATGATAATCAGTGCCATGAAATTAACTTGATGGGAGACTCAATAGCTTAAACGATAGCTTTTTCTACCTTAATTTGATCGACATTTTTTTTGGGCTTATTAAAAAAATATATTACAACAACTCGCCAAGTTTTTTCCTCCAAATTTATTTTCTTAAACTTTGCCTCTTTTGAAATTAACTCAAGACAAAAAAAAAATCAGCTTATCAAAGATGAAGAACCGATAGAACGACAACGGAATACGTTTCTAACTTGATTCATTCACGAAATAGCCGCTAAATAAATAAAACTTACGAGACATCATCAGATGTATCCAAAAAAATATTGAAAAAATATCAATTTGTTGAAAATGATTAAAAAAAAAATAGAAACTGCAGGAAAGTACTTAAAACCTACATCCCGTAAATGTTACTCCTCTGAGTTTTTGTTTGTTTGTTTGTTCTTACCTTTGTTCTATTTTAAATCTGAAAATGGCAAACAAAAACGTTCGCGTTTTACTTTTAATTTATATCTGCCAAATACTAACAGATATTTTCTATTTTCTGATAAAAAAATTAATTAATTAAAGCCGCATTAATGGCTGAAATCCGAATATTTTTAATCGTGCCAAAGCGCGCGCAAATTAGCGGATTACTAAACGGATTAAAATTTACTGTTAGATGTGGATTCTTTCTAATGGCTTTCTGTGGCAGTTTTTGTCGCCTTAACGTGCGAATTTCAGATAAGGGCCCACATAAAAATAATTATAAATATGATCGTGCGATTGTCTGCTATCCTTAAATATATGTAGAAAGATTCATGGAACCGTTTAAAAGTGATTAGGGAATAAAGAAACTGTCTAAAATGTAATAAAGAAAAATCGGCCTAGTTAACAATGTGCAACTTAGGTTTTTAGATACTTTTAATCATCAAAGTACACTTAATACATGTTTGTGTTCAAAATTCTATTATTTAAGTTATGTTATGTTTAGTAGTGAATGTGGGTGGCAGAGAAGCCAAGCACTGCGACCGGAGGTCTATTGTACTATCCCACGAAAATAAGGACAGATGGAGAGAAAGACTGAGAAAGTATGTTGGGAGAAGTGCAGGGGAAAATGGTAGAACCCCGAGAAAACCTGCCCAGCGCGGATCGTCCACCATCACGAAACCCACATGAGAACCGAACCCCGGAACTCAGAGGTGAGTATTTAAGTTAATCATGTTGACATAAACATCGATCACATGGCGTAGTAGTTTTTAACTGATGTATAGTACTGCATTGTATTGTACTGTTCTTTTTTGTCTTTGTGTGGAAACAATACTGTTTTCGTTTAGCCTACGAGTTTTTATTCCATCGATATATGGTTTTACGGCCTTTTAACAAAAAAATGCTCAACAGAATTTGACTGATTATTAACAATATCAAATGTTGATGCTTTCTTTTACGCAGACTGTGAGTTGTGCATCCATAGTAATCTTCTTTGTAATTGTGATATGGAAAAAAAATTTACTACATCTCAGATTTCAAATTTTTGGGCTTTCGTTATAATGAATTTCAGAAATTTGAAACATTTCTTAACGATTTTGTTATGTATTATTAATTATTGATTGTCTAGACATGCTGATTCGGTATCTATTTTTAGACGAGAGAACTGGTTATAAAACATTTCCGGAGTTATCAAACTCGTTTCTTGATTCCTTGATTGTCTTTTGTTTATTTCATTTTCTGCTAAGTAATCAACACTGATCCTTCAGATCAATTCTGATAGTTTAGTAATTTGATCGGCTTTTCGCTTGATATACTCATGAAAGAAATATTCAACAATTTTGGATTCCAGAGACAAAAATATTTCTAATTTTTCAAAGTTAGGCAGTCGAAAATTTTTTTTCAACGATATTTGAAACCTTTTTTTTTGACGAATCACCTTTTAGACAAAGCTATGTAAGATTTTGTGTTTCTTAGAAAGACTGGAATCATCTTACTTCTTAAATGTCTTTTGTTTTTCAGCTTTTCAATGCGTGCATTAAATTCCTTTTAGACTAAATGTTAAGTTAGTAAGTATGCAGTCGAATTGACTTTACAGGGAATTTTTAAACATAGGTTAACGTTTGGGAGGAGCCACTTTCTTTAATACTTTTCAACGAAGTTAAAACAACGCTGTTGGGGGGGTTAGGATATGTTAAGTAATTTTCCAGTCCCAATGAAATTGTGATTCTTTTACTTAAAAGTCAACTAGAAAAATAAACGAAGTTTACGTTTCCATTTTCTTCGTTTGGCCTATTTTTTTTCTCGATCAATCCAGTTAATCAGAAAAATCTTTCTTGGAGTTTCGATCGAAAACTATAATTTTCGCTGTTGATGATCGCTGCTAGTTTACGGACGGGTACCACACCCACTGCAGGGCAAAGGAAGGAGGGGGAACAGGAATATGCAACGGCGATGATTAAAAAAAAAAAAAAAGACTCTCTCCCCCTCCCAGAAACTATGTCACCCGCCCTGGCAGCAACGCCTAAACAGACAGCCAAAAAAAAAAAAAAAAAAAAATATCCCCATGGCACCCGCTTGGGCGCCAATTCAAAGGACCCCCCCCCCCCATGTCCCAACTTTATTTTGATGATGATTAAAAAAAAAATCTCCATCTTTTAAAAGATGAGGATTAAAACTTATTGAATAAGACTAAATAAAATATATATGTATTAATGTAAAATGAAATTATCAAATGAATTAATTAAGATGTGGATAGAAGTATAGTATAATTATCTTATTATAAATTCATGATAAGATCAAACCAATAATAATAATAATAAAAGTAGGCGGTAATTCGACTTCACAAATACCGATATGTAATTGAACAATAATATTTCAGATGTTGATGTTTTCTGTTATAAGGTCCTGACTCAAGCAACTGCAGGCGACTGCAAACCTTTAATTTCTTTTATATATTCCTTTTATCAATGCACCTAAAATTCTGAAAATTTAAATATAAACTTGTAAAGTATCTGGGATTTCTATTTTTTTGTTTTTAATTTTCAAAATATTCTGTAATTAATTAAATTAAAATTCAAAAACAGTCAATTTTTTGGGTGTTTTCGAGGTATTACTCGGTATTTTCAACTTATAAAAAACTTGACAAAAGCCAGAAATGATAAAAAATTCATAAAAATAATGATTTGTATTTAAAATATTTGTTATTAGCAACAGTTAATTTTTAAAAAAGTAATTTAATCTCACAATTTTAAAAAAAACACAATTTTTATTTTTTTTAAAAATTAACTGTTGCAAATAAATATTTTAAATACAAAACACTATTTTACGAATTTTTTTATCATTTCAGGTTTCTGTCAAGTTTTTTTAAGTTGAAAATATGGCGTAATAGCTTGAATATACCAATAAAATTAAGTTTTAATGTAATTAAGTACAGAATATCTTGACAATTAAAAACAAGAAAATAGAAATCCCAGATGCTTCACAAGTTCATATTTAAATTTTCATATATTTAGGTGCATTGGAAAAAGAAATATACAGTATAAAAGAAATAAAAGGTTTGCAGTCGCCTGTATTTTGCTGGAGTCAGGACCTTAAGTTGATGTGAGTTGCCTTTCCTCAGTAACTGAAGTATGGAATGTAGTACAGGTTCCTTACCAATTTCGTATCTTTTTTTTTCTTGTTCCCGTTTATTAAAGTAATCAATTCACGACTGAAACTAAGTCAAGGTTTGTCAAATCACAAAATAGTTCGTCGGATGTTGGGCCAGAAAAAGACTGCTGACAAATTCAGCATTTAAATGTATTCAAACAAAAACAAAAGACATAAACTGTATTTACCTTGCATTGGGGAGAACAGCAAAATGAAGATACCTATTAAAAAACAACGCCCTACAAAATTCAACCTTCAGATTTACAATTTCTTTCAATGGTTACTGATAACTAAATTGTTTTTAACAATATCCGGTCGGTGCTTATTGAACCTTCTTTTTTATTTTCTTTCCCTTGTCAATTAAACCTGTGATCTTGGAGTCTGAGTCTGATAATTGTCTTATCACCCGTGTCCGCGAGTCGGAGACGGTATGTCCGATCGTAGATCGCGCGACTTTCGATTGACCCATATAGATAAAAATGAAAATGTTATCATCCTCAATACTATACCTAATATTTGCCACCTTGTTTGTATTTCTGTGTCTTATGGTTTCGGATGAATAGCGAACAGAAAAAAATCAGCTTTTCTTTTATATATATAGATGATTCTTGACTGCAGTTATATTTTGCTACATATCCAAGCAATGTTTTCCCAATCTCAGTTATTAAATCTTGTTCTGTAAAATAATGGCAGGTCAATGTGCGAGATAAGAATTATCTTCTTTGAAATGGGCCTGAGTTGTCTTTTCATCTCTTTTTTAACACAAGTTGCATTTCAATACACACTTGTTGGTGATAGACGTTTGACCAAAACATTTGTGGTTCAGATAAAATTCAGATACCTCACAGTTTAAAAAAAAAATTATATCTTCTGAAAAAGATTAGTTAAACCGGTGTGACTTATTTAAGATTTCAACCGATTAATTTTAACCTTATCAAAGCGCTCGCAAATTAATGGATTACTAAAAGAGTTAATATCCATCTTTGAGATATCAATGCTTCGGTCATAATGTTTTCCCAAAATACTTTTTCTTATCTTCACTCGCTGATAAGAAGGACCCACACCCAAAGCATTTAAAATATAAATGTTGGATCATCTTATCCGTGTGTACGTCAAGTTTCACGAAGGTCGATATGGCAGAGCAGAAGTTGTGTGGGGAAAACACACACACACACACACACACAGACAGGCTGATTAAATGAGCCTACTACTAAGAACGTAAGCTAAAAAAACCATAGTTCGATCTATGAGAGACATATTAGTATTTAATCTTAGAGGAAAAGGCCAACTCGAAGGCCTTGTATGGTTTCCCCAGAAGGTCACGTGACCTATACGATGTATCTCGTTCACGCATTATCAGCCACAAAGCAGATTATTACATACTCGGGTGCAAGAGAAGAAGCCGGGCGTCGTGATCAGTTGCGTCTGGCCCCCGATGACGCAACAAAGAGACCCGGCACGAGACGTCAGACGCAAAGGGAGGGTAGCTGGCAGAACCCCAGTTACAAATTAACCCTTTCAATGTGCGAACCAAAGGGTTTTCCTTCCTCTCCACTTATGAAGAAGCCCCCAAGTCGGACCCCAGCAGTTGAGTGCACTCTCTTCAACTCTTTCACGCCTAATTTTGTAGCAGACAGGGGCAGGGGGAAGAATACAGAAAGACACCCAATAAACAACCCACCCTTTCCCTCGGTGTATACAGAAGACAGCAGCAGTGGTTGCACGTGCCCCACGCGCCAACCAGACACGCCACCACCAACCCCCTTCGGACTGTCTGACTTTCTGTGACATAGACAGGTCTATGCAGGATCAATAACCTACTCCGTCTCCACGACTGTTTGTTTAGACTCTCAGAATAAACAGTTGCTCATCAACGTCCATCTGCAACTTGGTAGCAAAGGAAAAAAAATATTCAAGCGAGATCTAGGTGATACCTTGCAATATCCACAAAGGTATTCATAAAAATACTTATTTTTAAAACAGAAGCCATGTCTATACCTAAGATTCTACCAAAATTTAGTTTATCTATGTTTTAGTCTTCTGATAAGGATCAGAAGACTTATAATCCCGTTTTGTCTGTGGACATGTATCCCACAATGCAACGCACGACAATCAAAACAATAGCAACAATTGCCTGTTTTGCATGAGCAACAATCACATTGATAATACAGCTCTACAACAAGCACAACAATTGCAACAATAATCGCAACAATTGCGCCTTTTGCATTCGCAACAATCACATTTATAATAATAAGGAAATTAAATCAATATCAATTATATTTTCATATCAGAAGACTTTGCGCAGCATTGTGATTGGTTTACTAATCGCTTTCCCTATCTTGTTTCTTTTCTACAACACACCAATTTACATTCTTCGTAACCTGAATAGGAAACCCTACAGTATTTCATTTGTTTCTATAATACTCCATTTCTTTGTTATCAATTGTTCATTTTGATAAAAAGCAAGTCTTATTAAAAAAAGCTGTATAGATGTGTTCACAAATAAGTATTATTTTAAAAAGAGATATCACACAAATAAATATCAACAACAATCTAAACGTAGTTCTACGAAAAAGGAAGATTTGTACATTGAAAATTTTGTAGTACACTTAATGGATGCTAGTCTATTTATCAATGGTTCAGTATAACATTACAGTGAGACCAGATTGAATATGTCAACGAGAAAGAAAGAGTGCCTGTGAAATAATTATAAATCTCGATTGAAAGAACATGAATTTAAAGATGCAAGATAAAATAAAGCAAATACACAAATGTGTTATCACTTTACGAATACATTCGTTTTAGTATCTGTTATCAGATGAGCCTTAAGTTGTCTATCCAATATGAAGCTTTATCAATACAATTTCTCTCCCTATCTCTAGCCAGTATCTCTAGACACTCTGAACCATTAAACTATCTAAAAAATAAAATTCATATCGTTAAATATCGTGTCATTAAATGCAAATAATAGAGCAGATGTATTAGGTAGAATTTCGTTATAAGATTCTGAATGCCTTTACGTTTCCAATAATCATCTGAAAGACTGGAGTATATTCCTTTTATATTTTAATTACAATTATTCTATTGATATAATTACGACAGGAAATAGCTAAATATTATTTACTAAGTAATAGAGTGAGATGATGTAAAATGTCTTACCCGGCAGTGATTCAAATTTTTTAAGCAATTTGGACTACAGCATTTCACGAGTATAGATATTTTTGGGCAGGAACACAACTCTTTTATTTTTTGTTTATTTTTTCTTTTATTAAAGGACTGTAATAATCAATTTTGTATTTAGTTTAACGAATCATTGTACGTTATTCAGTTAATAATAGGCCTAACATTAAAAAATCATACATAGACCTAAATTGCATTGGTAGCAATTTTAACAATAATCTCGAGATATTTTAGAAGATTCTTTGTTATCAGACATAAGAAAAAAGCCACAGTTCCTTACAGCAGATGTAATTGTTAGCTTCACCTATTCTCGTTGTGCTATTTCAAATTATTGAAGCAGCAATGGTGAGTTCAACGTGAGAACTTTGTAAAAACTAAAATGGGTTTTTAAAGGAAATTTTTATGTTTGTTACTGTCTTTAACTGTTATTTTAGTTTCAGAGAGAATTATATGCTTCAGAAAGGGACCATTTCATGTTTCAGCGAAATGAAATCTCCAATTTTTTTTCTAATAGGTTACTAAACGATCGTATCAGTTTTAAAGAAAATATATATATTAGGTGACCTATACAGGCCTACCTCGTGCGGTTAATGCACTAATCACGTACGATACCTACTACGAGTAATATCTCGTTCAGTGCGGATTCAGTCAGTGCGGTAGTTTTTCCACCGCACTGATATAGTACACATAATAGGTAATCCCACGTGATTAGTGGTTGATTAATGGTCAGTATCGCGAAGAAATTAATTCACAGCAGAAGCAAATATGGTTGATTAATTATTAGAGAAAAATATAAACTCGAGTATGAAGTAAAAACAATGAGATATTTATTGATTCCGTGCTGACTGAAACAGCACTGTGTGAGGTATTCTTATACTTGGTGTGTGGTGTGGTCGGTTCGCACCGAAGTTTTCTTATACTTAGTTCATTTTAATTCAATCTTAAATCTAACTCCAATTTAAAAACGCCCCCTGCTTTTTTTTTAGCAAATTCTAAGTAATTTAAACTAATAAACCAGCAAAAGAACTTCCAAATCTTCGTTGATGGTGGAATAATCATCTTCCAACTATCCTCCTAACTCATCTCCCTTCCTTTCATTTTTTTTATTGTTTCGTTTTCTTTCTCTCTCCGAGAGGGCGCTGCACCCAATGATGCTTCTCTGTATTTGAATGCTCTTTTTTTTTTATCTTAATATTTCTGTCTTGTGGCAAAGAGATAAACGGTCTCTTAAGAAAACTTTCTCTGGTACTAAAAACATGTATGCTAAACCTTAAGCACTACGTGGGGGGATGTTTTCCACGTGATCGAAATTCGCGCCTTTAATATTTAATAGTTCGGAAGCGAGCATTTGGGGCGGAGGGGTGGAAGGGTGAAGGTGTCAGACATGGGACGAAATACAGTTTCGGCGAAAAATATGGCGCCTGAACCCAAAAGAGCCTGGGACCATAGGCACGTGCGCCAGTTTAGTGGAAAATATAGCCCAAATAGAAAAGAAATTTCCAAGTCTCTCTCGTAACCATTTGCACCTCTTTATCGTGTGAGGGAGGGTGCTAAGAGTGCCCCCTCCCTCGCCCACAGAATTTAGTAGTGGGGGGGATGGAGGTGTCCGGAGCGCCCGTGATGGATGACGACAGGCTACGCGTAAATTTATGTAGCGACCGACTGCCTCCTACACATTTCATAGACGGGGAAAAAGTTTAGAAACAACGGCCACGGCTAACCCCTTGCACCCTACGGCACCAACACATCGCTAGCAAGAGAATCACTACAACATTTCCTAATGTTCAAGATTCTATATTAGTTCAGAGACTTATAATGCTTTTAGCTTTTCTATAAGAAGAATATTGGAAAGGATTTCTTCGTGCGATCTTTGTTATATCTAATTAAAGACGTTCTAGAATGAGATCAGTCAATAAATCCGCAGCAAAAATCATAGATTTTTCTGGAAATGGCAATTTGAACTCCGTGTACGGGTTCTTGTAATGACTGATCACGATTGAACCGAAAACGAATTAAATCTGGTATACTCTTCATTTTAATATTTTAGCTTTTTTCTTCTGAGTGAACCAACATATATTTTATATATTAAAACAATTTAACGTTCGGCTAAGAATACATACAAATAATGACCAACAACGCACCCTTTAAACATGAAAAAATTAAAAGGCCTTGACATGTTTCAGATACCCGTTAAAATGGTATCCATCTTCAGAATAACACACAAAGGAAATAAAAATAAACTTTTTTGTATTTCCTTTGCGTTTTATTCTGAAGACAGATACCGTTTTGACAGGCATCTGAAACATGTCAATACTTTTTTAATTTTTTTCATTTTTTCATGTTTAAAGAGTGCGTTATTGATCATTCTTTGTATATATGTTTTATCTATTTCATTTTATTAGCTTACTACAAAATAAATGTAGCCTAAACTTATCAACACGTATTTAAAAAGGCGTCAAGTGAATAAATAAATTTTAATGCCGGATTTTCGTGAGGAGATTAAGATATATTTCGCTCGTGATATTAGGAATTTGACAGTGTATGCTATTTTTCAATTTGGTTGTCGAAGTTGTTAGGAAAGTCTGCAAGAAAATCGCTTGTTGATTCTCTCAGAATTTAAGAACACTAATTCACAATAATTGAAAAGAATAATTTGCTTCACATCTTAGATTGTATTCTCCAAAAACAATCAAAGATTAGTTTATTGGAGTAGCTGTTTGAAAACGAAAGCTGAAACTAATTTTCTTTAAGTAATTGTTTCTATTAATTTCAATTCTTCGTTTCTTCTTTGACAGATGATGCGCAGGACTCTATTAAAAATAGTAAAAAAAGGACAATGGCGTCACCAAATTCAGGCGGTGAATGAAGATTTAACAGGAAAAGGTGTTAGATATGTAGAATTCAAGGTATTAAATCTTATATTGACCCATTGTTATATCGTTGCATTTAAGGTATACTAAAATTGCTAATAATAATAATTTTTAATAATAAAAAAGATAAGTTGTTGGGTTTTTTAGTCTTCTAAATCAGAAGACTCATAATCCCGGTTTGTCTTTATGCCTGTGGATAAGTATCATTAAAATATCATAAATTATTATTAGTATCATTAAAATATCATTAATCGCAACAATCACAATAATCGCAACAATTGCGCCTTTTGCTTAACTTTGAGATAGCATTATTACATTTTCTTATACGTATCAGAAGACGTTGCGAAGCATTGTGATTGGTTTACAAATCGCTTCCCTATCTTGTTTTTTTTTTTTTTTTTTTTTTTTTTGTGAACGTGCAGATGTTTTAGCGTGACTGTGGCGAAGTTAAGTCAAATTAATTAAAGAAAAGATTACTAATAATACACAGTTTATAAAAAGAGAAAAATTCTTACTTATTTCGGTAAATCAACCTACAGGTAAGGAAGGTCCTATTAATGTTTAAGAGCAGTAATTGCTGATTTAGTGATAGGTGAATATTAACGAATTTTTTTATTACAAAAATTATGGACTCAAAAAAAAAAAAAAAAACGAATATCCTTGAAGCTCTTTTCAACTGTAAAAAGGAATTTGCAGTTTGTTTTATACGTTTTCATTTTAAATTACGTTTTACGTTTTTTTATTTATTTCTTCGCGTCATGAAACAAAACATGTCGATCGAAATACCACGATAGGAGCAAAGCAACAGGATCTGGAAATAAACTGACGTAGGGCTAATAATATCCACGGATCTCATTATTAGCCTTCATTTATAAGATTGGCGAAAATGAATGGCAAAGAAAAAAAAAATATACCAATTATATAAAAATTACTTTAATGCAGACGGGTTCCATGTTTTGTTTTATTTTTCGCCATTCTATTAGTCCTGACCTGTTTCAGCAGGTAAAAATGCAGCCCAAAACCTTCCCTATTGAAAATGTATTATCCGTCTTGCTAAGACTTCTAACTTTTCATGGCGTTTTTGTCTGAAACTAAGATGTTTTGATATGTCTCCGTACTACTGGCTTTTCCTTAAGAAAAATAAAAGATTAGGACCCGTTGTGTTTTTGTGTTTTTTTTTGTTTAAAAAAATATGTAAGCATATTAGATATTTAGATATATATATTTTATGAAGTTCAAATTGTATGAATAAATGTAATAGTTAACTGTCTCGTATTGTTATTACAGTTTATTACCCACCAATTTATCTGTAAACAAAATTAAAGTTTTACATTTAGGATAAAATAAAAAACAAGTAAATAAATAAAGAAGATATATATTAGGACATTTATAAAGGAATTTATAAATTTTTAAAAAATTTTTTAATGATTTGGACTTGTTAATTTGTTTTTTTTTAAAGTGAACGTGAATATTTTCACGTGTCTATTGTTAAAGTAATGTCTCGTTTTTAGAATTCTTGTATTGTTATTCAGTGAAATTTAGGATGTAAGAGAGGTGTTCTCTTTCCCTAAGGAATTTTTATAGATGGTTTGAAAAAGTGGATTAACACCCACGAAATGTTACCGGTTGTGTAAGTTATAAGAAGATGTTATTTAAGTAATAAAGTATTTGTAAAAGATATATATTATATTTCCTTTTATAATTTACTGCTTTTTATTTTTTTTTCTTGAAAATATTTGATTCAACTGCTAGCTTTTTTTTATTTTAAGCAGTCGTTATGTTCAAAAAATATAGAAAAAAATACTATATTTTTTAAATATTTAGGGATTGAATTTAGTGATAGTCTAGTTGCTTTTCGACAGAAACAGATCAGTGAATGTTTGTAATAGGATGGTAAACTTCTGTTTTTAAAGGGTAACTTACGATTAGGGCCACCATTTTTAAATCTAATTTTTTTGATACTTAGAATAGCATTGGAATATCTACGATTTGAAAGACAATTTCTTGGATGACACTATAGAAGGGAGACCATATGAGTGAAGCGGATGTGGTTAGGATAAAGCAGTGACCGCCTTTAGTCTTGTAAGAAAGTCAATATCACAGTGGGGGGATGGTGCAGTCTTCATTCTGAATCGACTCCTAATCTACACAATACCCAATCGGACACGGATAATCACAGAATACTTAGATATGAAAATGTAGATATATAAAAAGAATGTTGCGAAGTTATTATCCATTTGGATAACAATTAAGCAAAAACAAAAAATCAAAAATAAAAAAAAAAGGCTAAGTAAGTAAATGCTAAGAAACGACATCAATAAATACTCCTTCGCAATATCTACATCATAATCTTCTGTCATTCGAAAAAAAAAAAAAAACTCTTTTAATCTATCTATATTTCATCTTTTTTTGCAAAAGACTTCTTCAGGACAGTTTTAAGAGAAGAACTCTTTCTTACTCCTCTAAGTCATTATGAATACAATTTGAATTAGCCTTTGAATTAACAAATGAACTAACAATGATGAATACGTTGCTTTAGTAACTTACGAATGACAAATAATGAACATAATACTTTAGAATTACCAAAAACTTTTAAAAACTTTATTATAATCAATTATTATTTCTCCTCTTTGTTTTATTAATTAGCCAGTATTTTTTTTTTATTCCTTCGTATTTATTCCTTCGTTCGTAGTATAGAAATCTTACTACAGAACTAATGTTACGAAGCTAATGTTTACGGTTGACCTGTAAAATAAATTTCGAAGTGGAATTGAATTGAAGAAAATTTTGTCTTCAAATGAGAAAAACAATATGGCGTCTTATATAATTCACTCAAAAACGAGTAATATAACTCACGAACATGTTTTACCGTAGAATTATTTCACTGAAAGGACAAGAAAACTTACGAATCTTGAGTTTAGATTAATGAAATGAGATTTGATTATTTATATATCCATAAAACTTTAGGCCTAATGAATTGCAACTGGCATTTAACGCTTCCAATTCAAGATTTCTGATAAAAACCTAAGGATACTTACAAGGATATCTGTTGGTACTTGATGTACATCAGCTATAAACTTTATGGCGTGAATTTATGTGTGGGAAACTTCAAATATTAATATATATAAAAAAAAAAGCTTTTTTTTTTTCTTTCATTTACATTGTATTCTCTACCTACTATTGTCTCCCCTTCTACATATAACCCCCTTTTTTTTTCACAAAACAAGGTCCCCTCTATTTCAACCATATCGTTCCTTTTAACCCCCCCTCCCCCCCAACGGCTTGCAAAGTTTTGTTTGCTCAAAAGTGCGTATTTTGGAGTCACCCCATAGACCACCACCCCCTAACCTTTTTTTTTTTTTTTTTGAAACCCTCCCCACGCCCTGCTTATAAAAAACCAGTTCCCCTGGGTGACGCAGGGGTCCTTTGCCCCAGACTGATACACACAAAACATCACCTCAGTCTGAACTGATCGCTCGCTATTGGAAAAAAAATTGCCAGTCCCGATTATCGACTGCTCACGTCAGGACAGTCAATACTTACATCTAAGTGTATGAAACAATTTCATCATATTAACTCTAAAAAACTAATAAAACGATAACATAAGTTTACCTAATACCTTAAATTTACATATTTTTTTACCCGATAAATTCTATTAAATTTAAATCTAAAATAGTTTAACATTCAGTTTAAATACGTAATCATTAAGAATTAAGAACAGCTAATTAAAGAAGTCTACATAAAGGCTGTAAAATATAAAATGAAGGCTGTAGTATGTTTTTGTATTAAGACATAATATTTTATATCTTACATAAATATGTATAAAATAACAAAAATTAATAGAAAGAATTTTTGATTATTATTCTGTCGTTTGCATTGCAATAAAACTTATAAATTTAGTTTACATTCATACTTAATTAAAATTTCTATTTTTTAAAGATAGTGTTTTCGCAAAACTAAACGCGCTTCATCTGTCAATTTAAACCAATATTATAATTAAAAAAATAAAAGGTAATTAACAATGCGAAGCTACTCGAGTAACATTATAAATGGTTATTTCATTAAGTCGTATTTTTTAAATTTATGTGGAAAAATGGTTAATGTCAAATCAGTTAACAGTATGAGAAACCGCACAAACATCTGATTATAAATTAGTAAATTTGCACTCTCATAAAGATGTCTTTGGCAGAAGTAACTTCAGTTTACGGAGGAGTGGTTGGAGTGCCATTTTATTTATTAATAACCTTACTTATTAGAAGACACCGCCCACTGTTAGCTTTGGTCGCCAACCCTCCATTCTTATAATACTTTTTAGATAGATATTAATGTAAAGGCATAGATTTCTTAAGAGATACAGTCTTTATAAATATTACTTTCAAAGTACAATTAACTCTAATACTATAAATTAATACTAGAATATAAATACATACTGTAGTAATTACTATGTAAGTGGTATTTCAATTACATCATCATTATAATTTAGGCTATTACCATTCTTCGTGATTAGGGTGAAATATTGAAGAATAAAGTCTACAAAAACTTCGAGACCAATTCTTTTCTGTAATTCTAAACCCATCTTAATGTGGTGTTCTATTTTCGGGCTCGAGGGTTTGCTTAATTTGAATGTTTCAAATATATGAAATAATATAAAAGAAAAAACCCGACGAAGTAACCAAGTAGGTATGTTTATCTAAATTCTCTCTAGGTTGCTCAAGACCGCATTCTTCTAGACCAGTATTTCTTAAGCTTTTTTGGTTCGCGACGCACTTTAATATTAGCAAAAATCCCGAGACAACAACAAACTTTTTCAGTGCTTGTATGTAATAGAATCATTTGAGGAAAACCTATGATATACAAATGAATTTAACAATCTGTTGTAAACATTGTTGAAAAGGCATGAAATACTTTTTAAGATGATTTGAAAAAGTTAATTATACTTTATTAACTGTCAGAATACTTTTACTGTCAGAATGGAATGTATGTTAAATTTGCAGTTGTCCAGTTAGTTGAATGTCTATAATTGAATATGGGCATTTGGCTAATTTTTTATGACAGATGTCCTCTGAGAAGTGTCTTGCGGAACATCAAGGGCATCGTGAAGGCGCACAGGATGAAGAACTCTGTTCTAAATTGCATTATTATTAGAGTATATGATAGAAATAAACATGACGAACGTATAACTGAAGGAAAACACCACAATTCACAATATTACGATAATCTAATAGAAACCTTCATATTTGTCCATATCTAGATCTCTGTTCTGCAGCATCTTACCTATCCCAGCAATAGAAATTAAATTTAGATTGTTCAAAAGTACTGTAGTTTTAATTCAGAAAGTGATACATTTGGATATATTAGAAGAATGCATCTTTCGAATTCTTATTTTTTAGTTATTATAAAAATAAATATAAATTTATACGCTTTCTAAAGTTCATATTTAAAGCATCCGCCGATGGTTGCGTAAGTAGCTGTGCGGTTTTCTCTGTAGGGTGCGCTCTGACTGGTCCGTTCAGAGTGTGACGTCACCATCACCAGTCGTTATCTTGTCGTAGGAGACAGTTCAATCCACGACCATGGATTTACATGGGACCAGTGTCACGAGTCATGATCCCGGTGCTAAATTCGTGGCCGTAAGGTGTCGCTCTTATTTATAGCGATGACCGGCAGGGGAAGCAGATAGCCCCCGTCCCCCGCTTATCGGCCCAGGTAATAAGAACATGATAAAGGAACGCTGCCTCGCCCCCGTGCCCCCAGCCACCCTCTTTATCACTTTTTATTGCTCAAAATACAATTGGTGGATAAAAAACGGATTAGCCAACAGATAGAAAGAATTACTTTCTATCAAAGTTCAATACAAACCACAAAAAAAAGAAATACATGGTAAAATTTATGTCCATTTCATTAACAATAATATTCTGTTAATTAAGATTAATAACAAATTATTAGCTTCCTGGTTTTCTGAAGTAAGTAAAATAAACAGAAAATAACAGATTAAGCAAGCTCACTTGAAACTAAAATTCCTCCGCAATTCAAATTTCGTTTTGTCATAAAAAGTTTTATAAATGCAAATGATTAGCAAACTTAAGAATGGTGCTCTTACGCAAACATTAAAACGCAGTAATTCAGTAAAAGTTATTCAGCTAATACGATCACAGCCTACATTTCTGTAGATTCAAAGGCATTTTTTTGTATGTATGAAAACTGAAAAATATGCATCAGAAATAAAAATAAAGTAATAATATTGACTCTCGTGTTCGATTTGTGACAAGGAAATTTCAAACGTTACTGGAGTATTGGAACAATACATCAGGATATTTCTCTTTCTTCAGCTAATGCTCCAATGACAAGTTTGTACGTATTCCGAAATCATGTAATACAGGACAGATTTGTTAGTATAAAATGTTACCTGTAACACTTTTCTACTGTAGTGTACGTAATAACATCAAAGCATAAATTTATATACTTTTTTTTATATATAACTTATCTAAAAGTAAAATAATCTAAACATGGAATTGAACCTTTAATTTATAAAGTTATTATAAGTTCTATTATAAGTAAATTACAAAATTTATTAAAATAATAAAAATACAAATCCGTTAGGCTACGTTATTAAATACAAAAGTAAATTATAACATAAACATTATTTATTTTTCTTAAACTTTTAATTTTACTTTTTGCCATTAAAAGTCCCTTACGTTCGATGGTCCCTTATTTCTTACAAAAAAAAGCAATTTTTAAAGATTTCATACAAAGTTGCAGCCAACATGGCGTGTATTTACCATAAAAAAAATATATTACTGTATTACAAATACTTATATAATTAACTTTATTTCTGTTTTCTCTTACAGAGAGAAATTTCGAAAATTTCGAAATTTTTGCCAAATTGGGCAACTGTCAGCTGTTTTTCCTGCTGTTATATATATATCTATATATATACAAACGAATGACTCTTATATTACATAGATGATTAGGTCATAATTAGGTCAATAGAGTTGCTATGCCAAAGTACTCTAACAGGTGATATGATCTATTATCTTTCGTATCTGGAAACATTTTGAAGGTAATGTCAATGTTACCATCAATTTCAATTAAAACTGAAACAAGCTGCTACTAAGGAAAATACTTATTTTATATTAAAATTATTGAATTTGATTATTTATTTATTATTTAAAATGAATTACGTATTTCTAAATTTCACACATTTTTATATTTAGTTTTGTATTTATAATTCGCTAATATTAAATTTTCTATTATTAGTTTTTTTTTTATTGCACAGATATATTTTTTCTAACTTAATTTACAACAATTACTTTATTGAAAAAAATATTTTTTATTTTTATTTAAAAAAAAATATTTTTGTTGGAGCTAAAATTTGAAATTATTGAATTGCAATAAACTGAATAATCATTATAATCTTTCATAAATAAATAAATAAATAAATAAATAAATAAATAAATAAATAAACTGGTCAGAAAATCATTAAAATTTATTGCAGAATTAATTGTTGGCGTTTTTAATTTCAAGTTTTATTTAATTGTCTTAAGTATTTTCAAATATTAATTAACAAAAAATCTAACTAAACAATTCCGTTCTCATTAGGGGACTGAAATTATAATAATGTTAATTATAAATACTTTATTCAAATTACAATCATTCTGGCTTTTATTATTTAAAATCGTCTAATTTTCTTAATATGATTAATTTCTTAATTAATTTCTTTATTTTCTTAATATGATTAATTTCTTGATTAATTTCTTAATTTTATTAATATGATTATTCTTTTTATGATAATGATTATTATTATATAAATGCAATTTTTTTTTTGAGTAGATGATTTCGATTTAATCTTATCATGTTGTTTATTTATCTCGATTAATTTAATTTGCAAAAATAAAATTACATATTTTGAAATGTTATATAATTTATCTGAGTTTTATTGATGCAATCTAGAAGCCATAATTTATTATATTCATTTTGTTAAACGATTTATTCATTAAAAATAGTTTAATCTTAATTATGACGGTTTTTTGTTTTATATTTTGTGTTTTAATTTTCTAACAATTTTTTTTTTTTTTTAGGAATTTTATTTTTAAATATTTTATGAAAGTTAACTTTTTGAAAGATTTCTTTATGTACATTTTATTATTATTCTTAACTAAACTCTGTAATTAATAGATAAATATTTAAGATATCAATTTTTTATATATTTTTTATTAAACTGATAATATTTAATATCCTAATCATTATAAATATTTATTCAAATAATTTACTAATAACTGTATAATTAAATTGGAGAAGAATTAAAAATTCGTAAAATAGAATAATTAAACTTAATATATATGAAATACCTCAAGTAATGGAAAAAAAATAATAAATTCATGAATACGAATATTTTACATTCTTAACTATTAAATGTTAATTATTATTTTAGTTAAGGTGTAGATGAAGCAGTTAATCTAACATAAATAATTAAGTAATAGAAAATTAACAATTTACAAAATAAATATATAAAAAATGTAATGTAATAAATATATATAGAAGTAGAAGAGAAAACAAAAAAAAGTTACCTTAATATTCAGTTTTAATTCTAAATTTACCGTTCCGCTTTTAAAGTTACATTTAAAAGTTTTTCAGAAGTTTTCGACTTTATGTAATAACAGCAAAAAAAAAATGCAGACTCATTTACTACAAACTTTTCTTTGAGTTTGTAAATATATGTTTACAAAATAAACCAAAAAGTATTTCGAAGTATAGTGAAAAAATGTTTCAATTAATTACAAGAATAGAAATATATTTTATCGGTTACAATAAAAAAAAAAAAGGAGGAAAGAAAAGATATCGACCAGAATCTTCCTCAAGAGATATGATTTTTTTTATTATTATTTTTTTTTTTTACTTATGGGCCGCTTGGGGGTACTATTTTCCTTTCCATTCTTTTTTTCTCGTTTTCTGGCTTCTTTCACCAATCTTGGCGTCAACGTTTATATATTTGAACGCTATCTTTACTGTCGGCCGCTTGGTGCGCTCGGGTCATAACTGGACCCAATTGTTTCAACTTGTGTCGGAATCGACGACAAATCATTAACGCCTCCTCCATCGGTTGGTGGGAGGGCCCGAATTTAGCGTCCCGCAGGTCCCAGAAGCCTTTGACACTTCGGAGAAGACAAGATAACCGATCTACACTCAGAGTCAACCTCAGGAAATAGTACAAAAAGCGGTGTTAGATGGCAAAGCAAGTGTTCAGCAAGCCTTCAATGCCTCCGCTCTACTGATAGCTACAGACAAAAGTCACTCTTCAACAGATTTGCAACAGCTTAAATAAGGGGTAATATTAATATAACATTTGTATCTAGGCTTTTTCGCAGGGGGGCTGCGAGTGCGCGCAGATGCAGTATATTTTTTTTTTTTTTTTGGTTGGATGACATGAGATCGAGGCTGAATTAGTTAAATAAAATTTACAAGTAAGTACGGGCTCGTACTATTGAATAAACACAGGGCCATTATTTAAACCTTCTCTTTTTACGTCATCACAAATGCATTCCTATTACCACTACAAAAAAATCCGTTTTTATTTGATGATCAGCCAGAAAAACATCACAACAGATTTACCAGAATCGGCAAAAAAAATATGATTATATCTAATACTTCCATAGATTACAATTTTTTATGATTTTCTTTTCTTTTATTTTCAGTTCTACTTCTGGGATTCGTTTCCAGAACTGTTTGAACATCATCCGGTTCGAGGTTTTGTAAATATTTGATTGGAAAATTTAAGTGATAAACTTAAAAGCAAACATATCTTCCCCAACATTTAATGAAGCAATCTCATGTTTGTTTGTATTTGTTTTCCTTCTGTGAATGTAAAGGTATTCAGGAAGAACAAAAAAACATAACAATTGACTAATTTATTGATAATACTGTTAAGTATTAGTAGTTAACTCCTGCTAACTATTACTAATTAATAATTAATTCTCCAAGCTTACACTAACAGCAGCAACATAAAAATAATGTAGATTATTTTATGTTCTTGAGATAATTATAATAAAGAACGTGACGTTTGCTTAAACAAGGATGTTTAAAACTTGAAATTTAAAAAAAAAAAATGATGGCCTATAAAATACTGGAAAGTATTTAGTCTTCGTTCTTTTCAGTGTTCAATATCTCAGTTTATCCTACGTATGTCAGTTTATCCTACCTTATAGACTGTCTTCAGGTTATCGGGTCTTTTAAGAAAGGTAAACTTTTTAAAAACACATTGGTTTCTAAACATAATTTCAAATTGTAATTGAGAATGAATTAATTTTCTAAATTTAAAGCTTATAAATATAAAAAGAGGAGGTTTTGGAAGAACCAACAATTCATTATCATATTGTAATAGTTTATACGTAAATATTTTTAGATATCATTTATTTGTATTTTTTTTGTGTAAATTATTTATTTGTATTTATCTGTACACATATCTGTATTTTATTCATTTTAATCGTTAACCGTTATTTATTTTAAAGCATTCGTTTTCTATTTCCTAATTATTGATGTTCTGTTTATTTTTAAGTTATTTTCCGTTGCAGCCGTTTAATAAGTTAATTAATTTAAGTTCGTTATGTTGTTAGCCAATCGTGATGTATATTTTTAATTAATCTTCCAATCAAATTCCTCAATGTATAATCTATAAAAACCAATGTTTTCCGTTTAATAAATTAATTCAGTTCCAGAACTTGACTCGTTGTTTTTCCATCTCAACGACTCGCCCACCAACACCATTACAATATCAAGAAAGTGAAAGATTTAAGCTTTAATTATATCGTTGTAATAATGAATTTTATATAACAGTATTCGCTGTTATAACGATCTAATAAAAGAAAAGACTGTATCAATGTTATATCATTAATCTTATTTTAGAATATTACACTGTATTCGGATTCTACTTGATTAATAATGCAGTGGTTAATCGCGGCTGAAGAGAACTAACAAAGCCGAAACAGCTCTCCATCAGCTAATACATGACACACATTTTCTTTTATTCTAAGCCTTATATCAAATTAATATATTATTATTCTTTAATGATAATGTAAATCTGTAAAAGTTTTGGTTTTATTACGTACAGTTCTTAAGGTCCTGACTCAAGCAACTGCAGGCGACTGCAAACCTTTTATTTCTTTTATATATTTCTTTTACCAACGCACCTGAAATTCTGAAAATTTAAATATGAACTTATGAAGCATCTGGGATTTCTATTTTCTTGTTTTAATTTTCAAAATATTCTGTAATTAATTAAATTAAAATTCAAAAATTGTTAATTCTATTAAAGTGTATGAAAAAAAAATGCTTCAAAACAAATTTATTTTGGGAAACGAACAGCATCAAATGAATTTGCATGATATTTAGAAAGTCTTTAATGAAAACGTTTTTTATTATGATTATTTGATAACACGTAAAAAAGAATAATTTACTGTAAAAAACTTGAATAAAAAACACATTTTTTTAAAAATTAAATAGGACTATTGCAATAATAATAAATATTTTAAATACAAGTCATTATTTTACAAACTTTTTTAGCATTTCAGGTTTTCGTCAAGTTTTTTTAAGTTGAAAATACCGAGTACTACCTCGAAAAAACCCAAATATTATTGAATTTTAATTTAATTATTTACAGAATATTTTGAAAATTAAAAACAAGAAAATAGAAATCCCAGATGCTTCACAAGTTCATATTTAAATTTGCAGAATTTTAGATGAATTTGTAAAAGAAATATATAAAAGAAGTAAAAGGTTTGCAGTCGCCTGAATTGACTAAGTCGGCTTCACTGTCAGGCACTCGATCTATTATTTTTGTATTACAGACCTATTATTTTCAGTTATTAACTATTATTAAAGCCCTCTAACTATTACTAACTTAAGTAAGAGATGCCAGACGAGTTTTCTCGTTATTTCTCCATCAAGTTTTCATTAACTAAACAAAAAAAAAACCTGATTGGAATAATGTTACGTTTTTCGAGATAAGTAGGTGCCGTCGATTCCCTAAATAAGGCAAGAGAAAGGGAAAAAAAAAAAAGAACTACAAGAGAAAAGAACCATTTAGTTGTGGAAGATGAAGGGATTTGCTTTTATCGGTGTGAAAAGACATTTCTTGAATCGCTTAAGTCACTGAGTCTAAATATAAAGTTAGTATAAACGATAGAGTCTGTGTCATTGTTCAAAAAGCATCAAGAAATTTCAATAACTTCCAGTAAATTTCTGTTGCGTTTATGGCCTGTAAGAAAGAGACATCATCACATGAAATGGGGGCGATAAAACTCCCCTCCCCCTCAGGATTACACCGAGTATTTTGGCCCTGACAGCATCAACAGACAATTTAATGTCCATTGTAAGACACCGGAAGAAAAGGTGGGAGAAGTGAGGATTTTAAAACCACTTAAAATACAGAAAATAGGAAATTAGAAGATAATGGAAAGTTTACATTGACGCTTACAATAAAACATCCATGGAATTCACTTGTCAAACGTGCGAAGTTTCACGATTTTTAAGAAGGTATATTTTGTAATTTAGCACGAATATTCTTTCACTCTCAAACAAGCATTTTGACGGCTTTTAACAGCACGGGTTTATAAAGAAAATTTTTAAATTTATACTATCAACAATGGATAAAGAAAAACCCATAATAATACGATGCTTATTTGTAAAACATTTAATGTGCATTAAAACAGATTAAACTATATTATTTATTCATTTCTACTTATAATACAAATCGATATAGATACATAATCCGTTATCTACATAGGTCTCAGCATACAGCGATGGGAGGTCAATTTTTTGGACTGGAGGGGTGAGGATTCAATTAATCCTGCTTAATTTTAAAGTTCGACAATAAATTAGCATCGTGCTGAATTTTAAAGAAATTCTAGCAGTTTTAGTGAGGTATTTTGGGGATTTTTTTCTGAAACCAAAATAAATACATCTGCGTTTTCAGTTGAATCATGCATAATTGGGGTGCCAGATTCAATAAAAATCCGTCCAACCGTTGCAGCGTGATGCGCATTCAAAATGAAAAACATTTAAGTGGAAAACTTGGACTTTCTACGCTCAGTCAAAAAACATTCCTTCATTTCGATAACAATGGTATTTTATTATCTTTTAATATCTTAATCCCAAAAATTGGTAAAATTAGTGGGACTACATTTCAGCAAAGTAACATTTTTCATGCGAGTTATTCTGTTACTATCAAAAATATAGTTTGATACCAATTACTATAAAAACAAAAACAAAAAACACACAAAAAAAGTTGTATTTTGCAACCGTATTTACTGCTTTCTTCATTACGTTTGTTAATTTGAATGTTGCAGCTGTGATCGCCAAGTTATTTGTTTTCATATCAGCGTTACATGATGCGTTACTTATTCAAACTATAGATGCGTTACTTTATTCATATTGTATAGTTATACATTCAATCGCATCTTAGATACTCATTGCTGGAATTTTATTCGAATATGAAAAATCAAAATTTTTGACCATTTTCCCACCGATTATTATCAAAATCTTACGTATTTACAATGATTTCAAAATTTCAATAAGAGAGTGTACAACTGTCATTAAATATTTTATTTTTTTAGGAAGTTATTAAAAAGCTCTTTTTAGGTAAATTCAACGATTTTGGAATTCAAAGATTCGAAGATTTTATTATTTTAAAATTAAAATAGAAATTTCGTAAGCACCGAATGGTTAACGCGTGTTTTAAGACAGATACAAAAAGCCTGTATTTGTGTAACGAAACTTCAATCTGCGAAAAGAGAAAAAAAAAATGGAAGAAAAGTTGTTAAATAGAAGCATTTTTGATGATTAGCCGCGAATCTGTGAATCAATATTCAAGTTAAAGAATTTTGGTACAAATTTTCTTCATTACATGTAGAGAAAGTGGAAGAATAGGTAGATTACACCATTATGAGAGAGGATTGTTTGTACAATTTTGAGGTTCGCAAATCATATTTATTGTACTGATTTTGAAACTGAAGTATATATTAATTACAACACATCCTTAAATTACTGTTAATAGTTTTGGAAATTTAATTTTATTTGTATTTTCTGTAAATGCTGATTTATTTAGTTCAGGATAGGAGTCAGTAAGACTTTTTTTTATTAATTCTAGAATGTTCACTTCCAGCTTTTGAAGATTCGGAGTTGAATTGACGTCTTTTTAAGCCTAGAAGAGATGTATGGATATGTTTGGAAAAGATAGTATTGCATTATCTTTAAAAGATTAAATGAGAAAAGCAAAAACATCCCCTCCCCCACCCCCACAACCAAACGTTACTTTCTCTTTAGTCTAGGGTCCTCAACTTTTGTCGGGTCCCCATAGAAGACGGAGGTTCTCTAATCGGGTCCCGCCTACGTATATCAAGAGCAGTTAATTAGAGACGATGTCATGTGATGGGGGGGTGGGGTGCCTTATTTTATTCTGCATTGATTTTTTTCCCGCGCTGTTGTTGTCGGGTTACAAAGATGGAGGCAGAGACACCAGGATGGGGGTGGTGCGAAAAAAAGTAAGAGGAACCGCGTGGATCTCCGCCGCCGGACACCGGACACGGCCGAGACGCCAGTGGCTTGTACGGGAGAGCGAGGCGGTCGCCCTCCGACTACAAGAAATCTCGAACAACCATCTCTGAGGATAATTCAATTTCAGGATAAATACCTAAAAATGCAATCAAGTGAGCGGCAATTATCGATTTTTTTTAAGCAAAAAGAAGCCATCTTAATTCCGGGCGAGGTTTTTTGCATCAAGCGCCGGCGCAGAAGGAACAAGAGAAGAAAAAAAAAATTAACGCCATTAAGAAAAAAAAAAAAGGGGAAAAAAAAACCCACCAACAAAATGCACCGGTCTTCTGTATTTTACCAAAGCGAGATTTTAAATAACAAATTCGTATATAGGGAACAATTTAAATAAATGATTCAACAAATAACAACAATAAAAAATATGTAACTTTCTTATTTGTATCTTTACATCTAACACGAAATAACCAAGTGCTCTTCAATTCGTTTTCTAAATTCAAGATATACGGTTCTCAAATGACAACAGAAACATTCAAAACTTAAAATCAATCTACAATCAAGTTTTATCTTAAAAGTTTCTTTACAAAAAAATATCTACACATTTTTAAATTTCCGTGAAATTCACATTTAATTTTTGAAACGCGAATGTATATGAATAATTTTCTAGCGTACAGAATCGCGTTCTGCAATTGTATGAATCGTTTACAGTTATTTTTAACTTTTAAGACGTTGGAAAATGCTATTACAATTTGTTCAATTCAAGGTGTAAGAAAAATATATTCAATTTTGAAATACCAACGGTATTCCAGTATCAAAATTGGAATTCACAAAATTTAATGTTTTCGAAATAACTTTTCTTTTTTTGTAAAGTTTTTATTCATTTTTCTGAATATTGATGCGTGGTTCAAGTATAATCTAGATATTTCCGTATCTAAATTTGAAAATACATTGCCGGACATCTACTTAAAATAGCTTCAGATTATTGTTAGAAGTTTATCAATGCTGTAAATCAGGGGTTCTCAATCTTTTTGAAGACGCCTTCCAGCATCAAAAACCAAAATTCAAAAACTTCAGTAACACCCATTCAGTAACAAAAATTTTTGTGTTTTACATTTTTCATTATTTCATAAATCGAAAAGATCATCCACCTTGTTATTCACAAACCACTAACGGCGGGTTTCTCCGAACAGTCGTAAGCTAATCCTGGATTAAGTTCTATTTGAATCCAATAGAGTTGCGACTGAGCTAATGCTAATACTCTCTGTTTGGATTCTCAAGTAGCATTCGGATGAGAAATCCTATATATATATATATATATATCTATATCTTATTGTTCGACATCGTCTTAGGAAATGATAATAACTGCAGTTTATTAAAAATAATCTGTATAGCAAAACAGTATACATAATATTGTTAGCTACCTTTTCAGATATTTCAAACGGAACTCCAGTGAAAATGAAGTTTAATCCCAACTCTAAAGGGAATTATTTGAATAACTATATAAAAAAATAAATGAATATTTATAAAAGCTAAAAATAAACAATTAAAAACTTAGTAATGAAAAATTAGTGAGGAAGAAACAGGAAAATGGAGAGGTTTTTTTTTTTTTCGGGACTAAGGAATGACACACACGTTAAAGTTACGAACCGTTACGTATCCACAAGAAATACAGCGTCATTATTAAATACTAAACACTTAAACTTCATTACTAAATATTACTATTCAGTTTTGCTTTACTATAAGCAAGAGATGTAGTCGTTTTAATTGAGTGTTTCACAGTTTTTTTTTTGTTTTTTTTTTGTCTCTAATTAATGAATTACAGGCACTTAAAATAAAATAGTCTCTCAAAAATTGATTTTCGAACGATTAGGTGAATAATTACACCATTTCCTTATTAGCGATGTATCGACTACAATAAAGATATTACAGTTGAGGCAATGTTTGTATACCTATTAATAAAAAAACACGTTTAGAAAAAAAAAAAAAGTTAAATGAAATTTATATTTAATAAATAGTCATATTCGTCTGGGATCAACATAACTTAATTTTTTTATTTATTTATTTATTTAGTTAGTTAGTTAGTTAGTTAGTTAGTTAGTTAGTTACCGTAGTTAGTTAGTTAATTTCAGTTAGTAGCTCTAGGAAGTTACAACTTCGTTAGGGTTGGGGAGGCTAAAATGCCAAAATACATTAAAAATCAAAACGTGCACCTGTCAAAAACACAGTTTAATTAGGCCTACCTTAGAGAGCTGAAACTTTATCGATAAAGGTGTATCACTCAATTTAATTTTCCTATTGATTTCGATAGAAATCGTGCCACTAAACACGAATCTGTTGAAAACCTGTTATCATATTAAAGAAAATTCTAACAACCTAAGATTTAGTATTAAGTTAAGATTATCCTTTATTCAGTAATAGCTTAGATCCTACTCTAAAATATAAGACATTTAGAAAAACAAAATAATATAAATATATATATAAATAATAAAACATTTCGGATTCCAGGGGTGTTCGAACGGTTTCCATGACAACTATATTGTGCTTTCTTAATAAAAAAATAGCCCGCTAATGAGCTGAGACAGATGTCGTTGACAAAAAAAAAAATGATCTTCAAATAGAGTCTAAATGATCTATAACCTAATCCTTGTTCTTAATACACTCCAATCTTCATATTTTAGGAATCTGTTTCGATTTACAATTACGTTTGATACGAAAGTTTTGTAAATAGTCCGTAATAATTATTATCATTATAAAAATGGATGTTCTCTTATTGAGTTCCTTCATCATCTCCTCTTCTTCATCTTTCGCTTCTATCTTATCTCCTGGAGTATTTTATGTTTCCTCTAAGATGTCAGGAACACGCTTTGTTCGTCCGTCATCTATTTCTACTCTGATCGCAGTAAAACAGACATCAATAGTAAAAAATCAGCGACTGAAGGCACCACTCCATTCTATAGAGGAATTCCTTCCTATAGATAACATTCTTGTCCTAAATATTCATTCCTCACGATAACAGTAAGAAGCATCTACACAAATGGACGCCATCAATATGTCAGCAATGGCGCCAAAAAAAAAAAAAATTTCAGGAAAAGCACTTCGGTTTATAACCGAACAGAAATATATTCCAATTGTAAAAAGAAAAGTATACTTGTGAAATGTACATTAAAAACATTAAGTGACTAAAATACAGAATGCGGATAATGGTAATGCATTATTGAGCATTTTTATATATTTATATAAAGCCGGACAGTGATGCGGAATTTGAAAAATGCCAATACAAAAACCATATCACTGTTTCTGTGAAGATACTATATATATATATATATAAAGACAAATAACACATAAGTTCACATAGTTTTTTGATATTCTTAAAGAATATTTATTATTAGTGCAATAGTTCATTAAAAAAAAAATAATCTCACACAACTTTAAAAAAAAAAAAACCACAATATTTATTTTTTTTTAAAATTAACTTTTGCACTAATAATAAATATTTTAAATACAAATCATCATTTTACAAATTTTTTATCGTTTCGTCAAGTTTCTTTTTTTAAGCTGAAAATACCGAGTAATACCTCGAAAACACCCAAAAATTAAATTGACTGTTTTTGAATTTAAATTTAATTAATTACAGAATATCTTGAAAATTTAAAACAAGAAAATAGAAATCCCAGATGCTTTACAAGTTCATATTTAAATTTTAGGTGCACTGATAAAAGAAATGTATAAAAGAAATAAAAGGTTTCGGCTGAATTACCTTAAAGTCTAAATTTAAGATTATTTTTTTTCTCATCATTCTGGGTCTAAATTAAACAATGTTGTTTATCGTTCAAATAATCCCATAATTAACTTCAAGTTCTGTACAACACAACTCCACTGACAAGTGAAATTAACAAGTTAAAAATCTTATAGAAATTTAGATAAGATTAGGCATAACAATTAAACAACAAAAATATTATAGTCTGGGAACGCGGAATGTAATATTGATTTTATTATAAATCTTTCATTCTGTTTGCAATGTGATTATCTACTATAAATTTAAACAATTGATGACAATGGCAAATGAACAGTAATTAACGCCTGATAATTAAAACAGCAAATTTTGAACACTGTTTGCCTCTAAAATTAACGATTTATATGATTGATATAAGTGACTCTTTATTATTATTATTATTATTATTATTATTATTAGCCTAATTTCTCAAAAAACATTGGCTTATCAAATCACTCAGATCTGTCTGTGTGTGTGTTCCCTTATAATTTTTGCATCTTTATACAGACCTTCTCCAAACTTGGTATCCATATTTATGGACTAGAGAGGACCTAACTTTTATATCTGAAATCTGTTCCCCAAGTGCGCGCTCATCGACAATTTAGCGCGTGAATGCAATAAAAAATTTTGTAACAAAGAATTAGAACCTAAACAATGCATGTCTTAAAAGGTATTAATCCATTTAGCAATCCACTAATTCCCAGTGCTTTGATTTGACAGAAATTAATGAGTTTTAAGCGATTTAATTAACCTAATTAATTATTATTATTATTATTATTATTATTATTATTATTATTTTAGAAAATTGGGAAAATTTGTAAATGTTTATATTTCGCAGATCTTTCACGAAGGTTGTTAGTTTCCGTATTTTCAGGATTTTGTTTAAAAAAAGAAAATCACACACACAAAAAAAAAATAATAATAAATAAATTTTTAAGAATAACATATTGAAGGAAGCAGGCTTTAAGTAATATCAGGAACTTCTGGTTTTTCGATGCAGATCTCTATAAATAAAAACTTTTCTTTTTTTTTCATCGTTTGTCTCTTTTTTTTTCCCCTCCCACCCGTGTCGGGTGAGTTTCTTTGCCGCCGCGGAAGCCACATCTCCACCGCGCGGATTTTCGCCGAGTAGCGGAAGTAGTTTTGTCGCAATTTCCTGGGACATTTTGCCGGGCTCTGACACCCGCGGCCGACAACTGATGCCTGCATACCGATCGCCATAAATATGCCAACAGTTCGCTACAACAAGGGAAAAGAAAAAAAAAAGCGCTTAAAAAAAAAAATCGATGTTGAGAAACGAAAAAGGGGGGTGGGAAAAAAGAATGGCATCCACCATCCATTCATCCAGTCACCCCCCTCTCTCCACCACGTCAAATTGACGGACAAGATGGACGCAGGAAACCCCAAATTCGTCTTGTGTCTGAAGCGAATAAGTTAGCCGAATGGAGGCGACATTTCGTTTTCTGCCGACAGATTTATACATTGTTGTTGCATTTAGAATAAAATACCATCCATCCTTAATAACTCCTTCGCCACATAAGAAACTTTTTTTCCTCTCCTTCAGCAACACTTTACTATAAAAATAAATCAAACTGTTTTGGAGCAGAAATACTGTAGGTTTAAGAATTCGAATTTTCTTTCAGATAAATCGATTCGTAAATATGTCTCCAAGAACTTTTTTTTTTTTTTTTGTGGGAAAAAGTATAACGCTAAATACGAGGAAAATAAAAAGAAACTTAAAAAAAAAAAACGAAATTCGGATTAACATAATTAAGTTTTAATTCGGAATAGTTTTAATTGTAATGGTTAATCCGTAGGGTTTTTGTAGAGATCATATTATCAATTCGGATGAAATATATATATATATATATATACAATTCGTATGATTTTATAAGTTATTTCTAAATTTTAAAATATGATATAAAAAATAAGCAGTTATATTATTTTATTGGTTTACATTATTTGTTAATTACATAAAAAATTTCACATCAAAATTTAACTGAAATAAGATAATTTAATCTTGTAATTAAAAAAAAAACTTTAATTAGCTTAACAAATAAAATAAAGAGGAAATTAGGATAATAATATGTCTTTATTCAGATATGCAAAATAAATAAAAAAGTAAAAGATCTGTATAAATAAATAAAATATATCTATGTATATATCGTTTACAGGAATGTTGTGTAAGACCACAAAAAAAATAGTCCTCCTTCAGAGCTTTCACAGAGCTGTTATTAATATATTTTATAATTCCAAATGCTTTTTTTTTTTTTTTTTAATTTTTATCAATCAATGAATACAAAGTTTTGTTTCAGTGTTTTTATTTACATAATGAAATGTGGAATTTTTTCCTACCAATCATAGAACAAAATTTTTTAGAACACTCAAGAGGCGGAAGGATACGTAAATAACTCTACATACGAAAGAAGAATCTTAGTTACGTATTGTATGGTGGTTAAATGAAGTTACGACGAATTGTATTACTGAAATGGAATGTTAATTGTTGATTATTAGAACGCAACGTCAATTGTTGCAAAAACAAACAAAGGAAGACAGAGTTGATTTGTACCAATGCATTGTGGGATCGTTGCTCGCTGTTGAAAAACACGGTTCATTGTAATGTTCATTGATGATACGGTCATTATTGACTACTGGTGCATTGTACCAGACATTCATATTCAATTATCAATATACGACAAGTACGTAAGAAGTAAGAAATTACGGTACAAATATACTTAAAGTACAACAAAAATACTTAACCACTTTTAACGTTTAAGAAAATGTTCCTTTTTCCTAACGACTGATAATGTCTGCTTTTGCATGTTCCACTCCGCACACACCCCCTTCCCATTACTTCTTCATCCTTATTTTCCATTTTAGATTGTTTCTCTCGTCTTTCAGCCCTAAGTGTTTCTGAAAATAAATTTGAAGAGCCTTTTTTTTTTTTCTTAACCGATAACATTAATCTGATTGTTCGTGTAAAATAACAACACAATAACACAACCTCCTCTTTCAGATAAATCCAAGTAAATAGAGTTTCTTATTTACTTCAAATAAAGACAAGCTCAAAATAGAATTGACAGACAAAGCACGAACGAAATAAAAACAAGAGAGAGAATAACGCCTTAAGATCGGTTTACGTGAAACGTGTTTTATTGTTGTTTTTTATTTTAACAAATTATTTTTATTTTAGTGTTTAGTTCAAAAAACGACAAAGTCAATTTCATAAGCTTATTATTTACATACAATATTTTTAGTAAGTTAAAAAAATATTTATAGTCTTCTGATAAGGATCAGAAGATTCCGTTTGTCTATGGAAAAGTATCATTAAAATATCATTAGCAACAATCACAACAATCGCAACAATTGCGTCTTTTGCAACAATCACATTTATAAAACAATTCTACAACAATCACAACAATCGCAACAACTGCGTCTTTTGCATGCGCAACAATCACAGTTATAATGCAGCTCTACAACAATCACAACAACCACAATAATCGCAACAATTGCGCCTTTTGCATTCGCAACAATCACATTTATAATAATAAGGAAATAAAAGCAATATCAATTAAATTTTCTTATACGTTACGAAGCATTGTGATTGGTTTACTAATCGCTATCACTACCATGTTTCTTTCTTTTTTTATTTTTTCAAATAAATCTTGTAAAATTCCTTAATTAGCTGTGCTGTAAAATTTCTTAAAAGTTAAATTAATTAAATTTTATTGTTTACGTTTTACACACGTTAAAATTTTCTTATATTCACGTGCATCTATAATGGTGATAAGGTAAGAAGAAGTTATTATTTATGAATATTCGTATTTTTATTTGTGCAACTTTGTATTTAACTCTTTATTTTGTTTTACTTAAATGAAGCCCAATAACATGGAGGTGTTTAACTAAGGAAGTCGTTGGGACGATTTGTAGGTCTAAGTTCAAATCTTTCTGTAAGTGTTAAAAATACAACTAAAACTCTGAAAATTTAAAATATGACAGCTTAAATATGAATCATATTCTCCTATTCTTGATTTTTAAATGATAATTGAATTAATTACATTTAAGCTCAAGAAAGGCTAAGTTTTCGAAACAATTTGCATTCTAGTAAATTATTTTAGCTTAAAAAAAGCTCCCATTTCTGATTCTATGAATAAATAATCGAAAATACAATCGAAATAAATAATTTATTTCCTGAATTCAAAATTTCCTTTACTTTCAAATAGTTGAATTTTAAACAAATAAAAATCAAAAATTTGATAGTTTCGATTTATAGTTTTATTTTTTTACAATAATTATTAGGAAAGTAAAGGAAATCTTAAATTCAGTTACAATATTATTACTTTATTTATTCATAGAATCAGAAATGGGAGCTTTTTGAAACTAAAATAATTGTTTTGAGCTTAAATGCAATTAATTCAGTTATCATTTAAAAATCAAGAATAGGAGAATAGGATTCATATTTAAGCTGTCATATTTTAAATTTTCAGATTTTTAGCTGTATTAATTAACACTTACAGAACGATTTGAACTTAGCCCTACAAATCGTCCAATGTGACTTCCGCCTCCCCCTAAGCTATCTTCCAATACCAGCCCCTTTAATTCTTAGGAAACATTTCTTATTATGGACCTTATTATAGAGAAATTCATTCCCTCAGACTGCTAACGATACAGATATGATATCAAAGAATGAAAACTAACTGACGTAGACATGTTGCACAATATCTTCCAACAATTCCAAAGCAAAATGTATCTTTGTACAAACAACGAATACTATCCATTGTGTGTCCAAAGTGTTTTTTACTCTCCCATATTTTTCTTCTTATTTTTTTTTCTCACTGACCACTCCGTCTGACTTGTCTCCAGTCATGGGATATTTAGGTTTCTGATATAACTTTTTCTTTTCGATATTCTCAGTTTGATGGGATTTTTGGGGACGTCATCTCTAATTCATTAAATAATGCAATTATTTATAAATATTGGAAACAACAGTCCAGGGGAGTGGATACAGCCTCAGGGAAGTTAAACCAACCAATTCTCCTCTGTCTGTAATCTTTCCTTCGGCTTGTAATTAGTAACACGAAAGTAGTTTTGTTTTCAAAATTATTATTATTATTATTATTATTATTATTATTATTAATACTTCTACTACTTACATTTCAGCATTAATTTCAAATAAATGCAATTTAATCTAATATAAAAAGGTATTAAAATTTTGGTATTTTTTCTTGCTTACTTTTTTTCTAGATTTTATTAAAAAAATTCTATATATTATATTAATTCCAAAACTGCTGATTCTTAACTAGTTCTAAAATTTTATTTTCTCAAAAGTATTAAATAAACTATAAACTAACAATAATGATTAATTTAAAATCTATTCTTTTTATGATACAATTAAACAAATCTCAGATATTACTTTTTCAACATTAAACATTATTAGTTCTTGTTGTTTTTTTTTTTTTTTTTTTAACAATAATGATTAATTTAAAATCTATTTTTTATGATACAATTAAACAAATCTCAGATATTACTTATTCAACGTAAGTTAATAATTTATGAAAGCATAATTCAAAATTTAAATTTATCCAAAAAAAGTACGAAAAAGACAGAAAAAAAAATATAAACAGTAAATGTTAAAAAAAAAAAAAATATAACAAGAGTTAAATAAAAAGGCTAATTTGCAAATTGCAGTTAGTCTGAGCGCGAAGCTAGCACATGATTTATTTAAATCAACTTATAAACTTTTTTTTAAAGTATTGTTATGAGATTCAAATAACAATCTTTAGGAATATATTTGTTTTTTTTTTTTCAAAAACTTTTGTTACTTTGAACGCAGATCCTCCGTTGTTTACGCAATTCAAACTTCTTGTGAATTTTTTTTTTCGTCATCTAATCCTCGTCATCAAACAATAATAGCAAAACCATTGTCTGTTTTAAGAATGCTTTCTCCTAATGGTATTAGAAACAGGCCCTCTTCTGTCGGGGGGAGGCAGGCGGGTAAATCAATTTAATTTTGTCTCTTCAATTTTTCTAAGCCACTCACAAGACAACATGTATGTATTTGCATAGGTATCAGATTAAGAGGTTCTGGCTTGCCTCGTGTATAATGCATACGCTAAAATATTCATAATTACATTAAAAAAAAAAACACACATAATGTATGAAGCAATATTTTAAGACATTGACTCAAATGAGGGGGAAAAATTAAGGGAGGCAAAAAAAAATCTTTGCTTTTCTTTTTATTAATTAATAAATTATATTTGTGAATATTTAAGATTTTTTTTTAGGTTTTGTTTTTATAAATATTTAAAAAAATTTATACTCATAGGCCGACTTCCTTTTTTTTTTCCTTTTAAAAAAAATGTACATTATTAATTCTGATTATAATATTTCGAGTTTGCTAAAGAGGAATCAATTAAACAATACTCTACACACAAAAGCGGACGTAATGGAGATAGCAAATAGAATTGTCTCCTGAATGAATCTCCTATTACAGCGTCATTGTTTCCTAAGCTAACAAAGGCGCTCCTGTTCTGAGAAATTATTGTCAGTTGGCGTATAAATAAGCTAAAAGCGCTATAAACATTGGATGTGACTGCATTATGAGTACGAAAAAAAAAATACAAATAAATTATCATTATATCCATTAATTGAAGACTTTGCTTGTAGAGAAAATAACATAAAAAAATATCTTATAAATTGAAATACTTGCTCAAATTTTTAAAGAAAAGTTGGTTTCGAAACCTATAAAGAATAAGCAACAAAAAAATCTCGTAATAATCATTAAAAAATAATATCATTTAAATACAGAGCAATCTAGAGTATGAGAAGACGTAATTCAATCTCCCTTTGTATCTGACATCGAGATTTCTGCACTCATTACTTGGAGAATTGCGACAGCACCATTACTTCATTTACTGTTTCTTGTCGTCTCATTTTACTTCTTTTATTATTATTGTTTTCTTATTTGAAACGACGGTAGAATTATTTAGAAATACTTAGATCCGGTCTCGTTAGCCTAGAATTCTCGTATTTTGTGATAATTTATATTTTATGAAATAAACAATAATCGAACTACAGGTTACAGGTGTCGCATTTTTCAATACACTTAAATGTCGCATTTATTAAATATAAGAGTTCCGATTTTCTTTCGAGAGCTAGTCGGATTAACGAAATGTCGGATAATAGAAACA
>JAFIDM010000007.1:9852316-9872881 GCA_023159025.1 Thereuonema tuberculata | reverse complement strand
GATTACGGGAAAGAATTGGGAACGGCCGTTTCGTCCTTCAGGGGACTCATCAGCCCAATCCCGCCTTCCCTGAAATCCTTCTTTCGGGGAAGGCGGGATTGGGCTGATGAGTCCGCTGATGGACGAAACGGCCGTTCCCAATTCCTTCCCATAATTGAATCAGAAAGGCAATTTTAGTTTAGTCTTATTTTCCTTTCTTTTAATTATTTTTGTCTTATTCACTATTTTTTTTTTTTTTTTTTTAACTTTTTGATCAATTATCATCTATGAAAATACTTGACTCTTAAAAATTTAAAGGTCGTAAATCTTTTTCTATATTAGTTCTTCGGAGTTATTGTACATAACAGTGTTTTTGAATAAGTGGGTGTGTTTATCCGAAATTCTGACATACGTACATTAATAAAGTCATATATACATTCTAAATGCATTAGAACATATCTGTTTTACGTACAATACCCTGAAAGTTTTTTTTTTTTTTTTTTTTTTTTTTTAATGCAAGAAAAAGGGTTTTAAAATTTTTAAATTGTCAAAAGGCCTGCCAAGAAAAGCTTCAGAAATTTCATTAAATATTGATTACAATTATTTTGAAATCAAAATTACCTACGAAAGAAAGTTATAATTCATCACAAATGGTGTGAATGCTCTTTTGTTTTAATTCCTAATTTTCTTTTTAATCTAAAATATATTACATAAAAAAATAAATTAACTTTTATAAGTGTTTCAAATCGTATTAAAAACTTTTGTGACATATAACAAAATGTAAAAAAATTATTCCTAAGTTTCTCGTGTTTTTTAAAACGCGCTGAATAAGACTAAAAATCTTTTTTTTAATAAATATGTATTACAGTATAAAAAAAAGTTAGGAAATTCATAATTAAAAAAATTAAATAGTTAACTTATAATAGATATCAAGTTCTTTACAGATATGGACTTTTTAGGCTTCTGATAGAAGGCCTTACAATCCCGTTTTGTCCGTCTGTCTGTTGACAAGTATCATTAAAATCTCATTAAATTATCACTAATCACAACAATCACAACAATCACTTGTATAATACATCTAAGTACAGAAATCACAATAATCGCAACAATTAAGCCTTTTGCATTCGCAGCAATCTTATTTATAATAATAAGGACATTAAAGCAATAATTCAACATAAATTAATCAGGAGCCGTTGCGAAGCATTGTGATTGGTTTACTAATCGCTATCCCTACCTTGTTTATTAATAGCTTCAATTGCATTCTTATCAAAAGTAGTGCATGCATTATTAAAAATTATTATACCACTGCCGGGACAAAGCATTTGTGCATTCTGGTCATGGTCTGAAAACTTCCACATCCTCATTTCCAACCAAAAAAAAAAAAAAAAAAACTTTTTGTGTTCCATCACTTTTCATCATGAAGGGAATTTCTTTTTGATATTAAATTCAGACAACATTCTTAAATTATTAATAATTAAAATTAAATTATTAAATTATTAATCGTCACTCTTCGTTTTCCAATGCTGCGCCCTAGGCGGCAGCATCGTACCGGCCCCTGCTTAGCATTAACTTGCTCTTAAAATTTTAGCATTTTTACTTTGATGAGACCCGAATTACACGTAGTTATTAACCAATTGTTTTCATACATTTTGTTAATAATAATATTAAGATTTATAAAACTGTTTTAGCATCTGAGATATGTATACGTAATGATACATATATTATTTAAATCAATGTATTTTACAAGATACATTCAAAACCAATCAAAAGCCTATAAAAAAACAATGAATTGCTACAAACCACAGAACAACGATTATCAGCTGATGTTTCTCGGTTTTTGTAAAGGCAAATGGTTTTTTAGTTAAAGTCAAAACATCAATTGATTGAATCCCATGAGCAATTTTTGTTTTCTTATAGGTGATCGATTGTACGCTTCAAGCTTTCGTGACGTCATTTATTGTTTACACTAATGTTCGATTTTTTTTTTTTTTTTTTTTTCGTTTACTGTACTTATTAATGACAGTAACTAAAAAACCTGACTATATTTTTAAGGAAAAATAATAATTAAAATTCATTTCTATTAACATTATTATAGAACATTGTTTAATATATATACTTATACTGTACGTAAATATATACAAAAATCTAGGTGACAGTCTTGCTTCCGCATTTCTCTTAAGTGTGGATAACAAAGTGCGGATTATATAAAGAGTTTATATATAATTTATATAAAAAAATTTCAATTTCTTAAAATATAGATGACATCATTTCTGTAATTGTTTGTTTTAAAATCAAATTTTGATATTTTTAATTTTTTTCTTTTTCTTTGATACGAGAGACTGTACGTCGAAAACTCGGAACTTCTTTCTAGATGGACCCCTGAGCCTTAGGTATTGAAGAAACCTGTTAGTAAGTCGCAAGGAATAACGGAAACTTGAATAGACTACTTTTGTTTTAAGGTTTCATTGCTATTTTTTGAATTATGGTGAAGTTCCCGCATTCACCACTATATAGTTTTCCTTAGTGATCTCCGCGATTTTTGCAACATCACAAAAAAACCAATAAAAAAAATATAGGATACAAGGAAATCACAAAATTAATAAAAACAAGTTAATAAAAGCAAATTTACGTCATCTCCGTAATATCAAACTTTGCTAGCAGACGAAAGAACTAGAATTTAAATATGTAACATAATTATTACGGAAAAATAAAAGTTAACTGTAGACAATATTAAGAAATAATAATTTTAAGATTGAAAAGCTGCAGTCAAAAAAAAAGGAGGAGGGGGGTTGCCTCCCCTCTGAGTATTTAATTACTGCGCGTTAAATACTACCCTGCAATGCCAAATACGACTGCACATGAAAATGATGACTAATGCTAGAAAAATGGCCATTTATTTTTTTTTCCCTCCGCTCTTGAAATCTTTACAGCTCTCCTCCCCTTAGTCGGGGAAAAAAATCGGCCCACCCACCTGCCCGCCACCCCTTCGCCATGCAAATGGTAGCGACAATTCACTTAATTATCTTCCTCATTTTCCAATCTCTATGTTCAGTCATTACAGGAAAAAAAAAAAAAAATCCCGAATTCCTGGGCAAAGAAAGAAACGCTACTACCTCTACCTCCTCTTGCACGTGGAGCTGCAAATATCACCCCCTGCCCCCCAACCCTCACATTCGCTATTGTTCTGCTGAGATAGTCCCCGAATATTAAAAATAAAGCATTCCAATCATTATCCATCGTTAAGCGTGGTAAATGATGGGTCTCAACTGTTCTAATAGGATAATTTTCACGTTTCAAGGTATTAATTAGCACTTGATGGATTTTCGATATAATCTGGGGTTAATTATAAATCTCCTATATCCTCACGGAAGATTAAGATACATATATATATTGTAAATAATAGCAAATTCTGACAGCTTTTATTTATTATTTTTTTTAGTATCGTAAGAAAAGATATCAACAATTAAAAATTATAATTTTCTTTTGAAAACGTAAGAAAGATGTTACGAAACATGTAGAGAGTTTAATAAACTTTTTTCCCATAAAAATATCTATTATGTATAAATTATATGGTGCGACTTTTTCAGTATGAACAATTCCTAGAAATCTGCTTTATCTTGAATTTCAATTTAGTGAATTTAGTGAAGTTTTTCTACACTACGTTACTTAGCGTTACGTTAGGATTACGTTACGTTTGTTATGTTGACTGCAGTTAACGGAAGCAATGAGAATGCCTTTAAAAAAAAAAGAATAAGAAAAAGAAGAAAATGAAATTTTTTTTTTTCATCTGTAGTTTTGACTTCTATTACAGATTCATTTATAAGTTTTATGAAAAAGTTTTTTTAGGTGTTCGACGTTTATTGTAAGATTGGTTGATTGTTACATTTACGTTACATTTACGTGTAACAAATCAATGTCACATATCAGTGGCCCACTGCGTCAATAACATTGTTAGCCACCTACCGACACTGTACAGAAGTACGGAACTAAGCATTATTGTTGCTTCATAATTTCGTTATTGGATTGATTGTTACAGCTAATGTTTTCTCATTGTTGTAAATAAACTGTTTATTGTAAATAAACTGTTTATTGTAAATAAACTGTTTTATTGGTGGATGTATATAATTAGTCATTGTTGAATGCGTATATTGTTAACTAGTGGAATAAAAAAATTGTGTGAATTAAGAAAATTATTGATTAATTTTTGTGATCACTGATTGTAGTGTTACTGCTACTAGAATGAACTGTTTATTATTGAAGCTAAATAATTGATAATTGCTGAAATGCGTGCCATTTTGCTTTAGCCTGGTTTCCTAGGGAAAGGGAGCTTATCAGATTACAGAGTCTGTGTGTGTGTGTGTTCCCCTAATAACTCGATTCGCTGAATGGATCTTTTTAAAACTTGATATGCACATTTAAGGACTGAATCGAAACAACGGATTTCGAACCTATTTCAGTTAATAATTCATTGCTTTCAATTTGAAAAATAACTGTAAGATTTTTATATTTGACATTTTCACGAATTTAAGAAAAAAGAAAAAAAAAAGAAATTTTACGAAATTCTTATGTTAAAGAAAGTAAGATTTAAGTTCATCAAATTTCTTGTAGAACATAATTCGGGATTTTGCCTTAATTGCAATGAAACAAAACCTGTAGTACTATTAAATTCTGTAGTAAAATTTATAGTACTATTAAATTCTATAGTATTAGTTCCAATAAATAAATAAATAAATATAAAATATAATAAAAGAAGGCGCTTAATATTACAAAATAAAAACTAATTCTAAGTGAAAAGCTTTCGTCAAATGTTATTAAAATTTTAAAAAGTTAGTTTTCTAGAATTATCTCGTGGTTTCTCGAGAAGAAGTCAGTGGACATTTGGAACGGAAAAGGGAGAAATAAGAAACTGTACTGGGGGCTCATTTAATAATTTCACCTGTGACACAAAGGAGGGGGTGCGTGGGTGGTTTTGTTCAAGTGGCCCTTCTCTTCTCCCTCACTTTCTTCCAATTTTTCTTGTGTTTTCCGGCGAATTCGTTGACTCTGACAGGTCATTTTAGAAAGGCGAGCGGCCCAATGCATTTTGATAGCGGCCATAGCTCAGCGCCTGTCAATCGCATGGTTTTCTCAACAAACAGCTCCGGTGGGGGAGGCAGGGCGGCGGAGGGTTTCGAGTTTTCACTGGGATTTCATTAATAACATTTTCGAGTTGGAGAAAGCCGTCATCCATAAGGCTTTTCGATGCCAAAGTTTGTGGTAAGGTTTTGCCCAACAATAACAAATTGGCATTCGCCAATATGTTTAACACGGGGGCGGCCAAAGGGATTAGAGGAGAGGAAAAAAAAAATGATACATTCGCACACACACCACCCGCACAAAAGCTTTTCAATAACAGAAGCCCAAAACCACCTTCGGTTGCAAAAAAAAAAAAAGAGAACATCGCATTCTGAATCAGCTGACAATCAAAAGTAATATCTGGAAGAAGAAAAAAAAACCCCACACAGATCTCACTTCTCAAAAAATAAAAACCTTATTCTTGGTATGTACAATGAAATAAAAGAAACTACAACAAAAGTCAGCTTTCAACGCATCGCGCTATTTTCTAACGGTCCAGTAAAAGCAAAAGCGCTTTTACCGTTAGCTTTCAAAACCAATGCAAAGGTCACATCAAGCTTAAGGAATTCGAAATGAAAGAATATCACAGAAATAGAATAATTTTATTAACAAAAAATTTTGATAGCGTTAAGTAGGAGATAAAACCAATATTTATTAATATTATATATTTCGTTAAGTCTTTATTGATAAAAAAATTACCGTACCATTTTTTTTTTAATCATTCAAATTTAAATTCATTGTTTATTTTAAATACCTAAATCGAGAAAGCCACAAGAATATTAAAACAAAAATTGGTTTGATTTGATCTTTAAGTGGGTCAAATGGTTCCAAAATTTCAATGCTTATTATGTCATTCTTCTTTACGTGATGGGGACCACCTTCAGAGCCTCTTTCCGCTCTAGCCTTGACCCGCTGCTCCCGCCGAGTCAATGGCTTCCCATACCGCGCGCGGAGAGAAGTAGAACAAAACTCCGTCCAACGTGAATCGACTCAACCCTTCATCCCCGTAGGAGAGAACTGGAAATTGTAAAACTAAAGCAGTATTTCTAGTTTCTTAACTTAACCTGAAGAAGACTCAAGAACATTAGTGGACCGAAACATTGTCATCTTGCGGAACACATACGTAGAAGCCCGGTAGAATGTAGATTTTATGAATATCTCTGTAGTAACAGAAAAATGGGTTCTAGAAACGGAAACTTATAAAATTATTGTGTACTTAATGTAAGTTAATTCACGTTTAAAGTTTTTACTATTTTATTAACTGCAATTTGACTAATTGAAAATATTACAAATGTATAAAGATAATGAATGTTTGTGTACGTGTTATCCATCAGATGTAACGTGCTATATTACAAATTGAAATAATTATACTTTAATATGTATTTAAAAATACCTAATACATTTTATTATTAATAAACTGCAGTCATTTAGATAACTTTGTTGTTTAATTAATTCATTAATTACAGAATTAATTATTATACTGAAGACACTTTCGGACCCTGCTATTCTAGTTTTAAATCCTATTTTCTAATGAAATCTCACAGGCACGATATTTTTTTAATTTAAAACATACTTCGCAAATTTTTAATTTTTTAATTAAAATTATTTTTTTAATTCAAAGTGCGAATTGGTTAAAAGCTCCAAGGATCAGCTATGACAGATGTTAGCCGTACAGATTTATAAAGAAATATATGAAAATAAATCAAGCTTCTTCCTTATCTGTTTGTTGACGAGTTAAACCAAAACATTTGCTCGTTTATTTAGATCAGGAAACGGAATGGCCTACACAGTGATCGGATCTCACTCCGATCTTTCAAGTAAACATTGGAAGTTCGTATTTAAGGGGAATAATTTAAGCCAAAAATTTTATAGTATGTATTAAAATTTTCAAAATTAGATCGGGATTTAAGAATCATTTTGGTAAACTTTTACAACTTACAAATTGCAGTCAGATTTTAATTAACATAGTAATAAAATTGTATTATCTAAAAATTTATTAAACAAATAGTTTTACATTAGCTGAATAACATGTTGCTGCTTTTAGAAAATACTTAAAAAAATTTAAGTTTTGGTAAAAAAATTATTTTTATTTTTTTTTTATCCAACGAACGAAAAAATAAACACGATAATAGCCAACAATAAGAAATATACAAAAAAGTCAGCGCGCGCTTTCTCATTATTGGCAATTATCGTGTTTAATTTTTCTTTTTTTGTATTGTCGTCTAGTTGTAGAGGAATATATGAAATTTAACAATTTATATAAAAAAATGTCAGCGCGCGCTAAATTTTAAATTTCGTATATTCCGCTACAACTACACGACAATAGAAATACAAAAATATTTACAATACGACAATACAAAAAGCTACTTAAAATTAAACGAAAATACTTTAAATTTAAATTACTTAAAAAAAAAAAAAGATTGAAAAAAATTGCCACAATTTTTTTTATTTTTTATTATTAATTCTTTAGTTATTACATTTCAGCCCTGCGAGATTTTTTTAAATAAAATCTGTCTGTAGGTGCTATGGGTATAATTATAGTTACAATAAATATAATAGATATTTATAGTTATCTCAAATAATAGCCACAAAGTATAATTCGTTAAATAGCTGTAGTTATTAAATAAATTAATAATAATAATAATAATAATAATAATCATAATAATAAAAATATTAATTTTAATAATAAATAATTATTAATTTATATAAATTAATATAAAATAAATCTGTAGTATATTAAAATAAAAAAGTCATTAGATAATTATGAAAATCAAATATAAGTAAAATAATTTCACTTTTATATACGTAATGAAGCAATTTGTTCATAATATCCACTGAAAAATATCTTCTATAAACAAAATCTTAATATTTAAACTTATATCTTATTTAAAATCTTAATAAATAAAAAATCTAAAAAACTTATAATATCTAAAAAAACTGAAATTCTCGCAGTGAGGAGGTGAAGAGGTCTTTACCTGTTAAGTAAAAGGTAAAACAAAAAGATACATAAACTTCTCCGTAAAGTTTCTGTAAAAAAAAATATACGTTTTACGACAAACAATAAAGAAGATGTTTTAGAAATACAATTGCTTTCTTCGTTCAGAATATCACGTAATGTAAACACATCCCAAATCACCAACTGTAAATTCCTGTCTTAAGATTATTTCAATTATTTGTTCTAATTCCGCTTCTTCTGGTTTCAGTGCAAACCATTAAAAATTAATTAGTTCCCGAATTGAAGGGATTTAGAATTAGGGCTAATTCCAGAAAATAATTAAGGGTGTTTTAATTCGCCGTCGCTTACCGTTTGGTGGAGCAATTGTAGCCAGCGTCTTATAACCCCAGACAGGGGTCTCCCGTCGACCAATAGCAGAAATTAAATTAGCCTTTAAACGGCTGTTAGAACAAAATGGCTTCGGAAATGCAGGAGGTGGGGGCGCATTAGGAGCAACTGTTGTACAACGCTGTCTTTATGATCTCTAAACATTTGCAACGCACATCATAACTCTTTATCTGGCTCGCCATAAAAAGAACTCGCTCCAACCCCGTACGACGGCAACCCTCTAACGGCGGAGAAAAGAGACTTGGGTCGAAGAAGTCGCAGCAGCCCTTCCTCACCGTTGGCCGCCCAATGTCCCCTTTCTGACGCAAGCGATAACTCAAGGTATGAACATTCACAGACCGGAATATTTCAGGTTACAAACATTAAAAAACTGGATAAACACGTACAAAGAAAATCGCAACACCATTTTTTTTTTTTTCGCAATAAGCACGTTCGTCTTAAAAAGAACTGTTAAAGCGAAAGAAATCCCCTATTAAAAACAGTTTTTAGATGAAAATACCCCGTAGGGAATTCTTATCTAACGAAACTTCTGAATCCAATCAGCTGCAGTCGCTCCTATTAATGCTTTGCCTCCAATATTTGTATGGTAGATTGAAGAAATTTCTTCAATTCAAATACAGTAAGTTTTCTTAAGCGTAATATTATCATTCGCTATACTTTCCTAATTCTTTATTTAGATCAGTATGATTTATGTTGCATCTTATATCATATTTATAAATCATTCATCAACAACGCTTCTAATGACGAACTCAGTCTTTTTTAAATCGCTGTTAAAATAAAAGTATGACAACGACTGTCACGCAACCGGGACATCTAAATTCTCACATATGCCGGATAACTGAGAATTTGGTTTAAATCATTAATAAAAAGAAGCTAATGTTTCCTTAGTCTCTTTTATCACGAATCGTGAATAATAATAACTAATGAAAACGACGTCACTGGCGACCGAAACGTCACCAAACTCGAATGGAATGAATTTAGAAATATACTTGCTTCTATTTGCTATCATTCTAATCTCTCTGCTATCAACGTAATCAATGTCTCGTTGTCGCAAAAAGTTACCTGCGCTAAAACGATAATACACACGTACACGTGGGAAATCTAGAAAAATCAAACCATCCTAGCTAATTTCATTTTATATATAAAAAAAAAAAGCAAAAAAAATGAAAAAGAGATAATGCAATGACAAGTCAAGCATTGTAGTCAGAACTTAAGAAATAAGTAATTTTAATGTAAAATTAAGTATAGATTCATAAAATAAACTACATAAAGTTAAAATAAAGTTTCAATAACAGTAACGTTATTAATATTTTTTCGTTAATTTTTAAAATTAGCTGTAGTTACTGTTAGCAAAGTTCAAATTTTTGAAATATAAATTCTCATAAACATGCTATTTTTAATATATATATATATATATATATATATATATTGTAATACAATATACAATACAATTAATGTAAATATAATAATGTAAATATAAATGTAACGATGTTATAATTATGTTGTTATTACTTTAATTAAATTTATTATAATAACTTAATAAATAATAATTATATAAATTAACAGTCTGAATTTTATTTACGAAATGGAATTTCAAAAAGCTAAAATTTGATCTTCAGATGTAAATTAGTCCAAAAATTTTTACTTGACAAAAGATGATAATTTTTTTCTTCCTATTTCTCGAAATAATTGTATTTCCCGAAACTGAAAAATTTGAAAGTGCTCGAATCGATCGGTGGACTGCACGGCTGAATGGTTGAATGGGATGAAGCGGCACCTGGTGACCAGCGGAGGAAAGCAATGACCATGAATGAATTCATTGGTGCCAAGGTCAACAAGGCTGTCACGCAGACTCGTATTATGCAATAATTTAGTTTCCTTTATTATCCTACGTCTCAACGGATTCTACCGGGTACAGAGAACTTTCCAGCTCACCTGATGAGTTCCGTGAGAATTAGCAGACAATTTAGTAACGTATTCGGAAATTGAAGAAAAAAAAAACCCAGCAAATATGAAATCAATAAAGGGTAACGATTAAATAATAATAATAAAAAAAATCCCTTATAAGACAGTAAATTATTTTCGATTTTTCTAAGGAAGTATCATAGCCTTGCTGTATAATTTAGCAAATAAATCGAGTCTCTTTTAGCGCTATATTAGCACTTCGTCTTTCTTACATTTACAGAGCTAAAAAAAAAAACCACGAAAAACTCTAATATTTTAATAGAACGACTTTAATGCGAGTATTTTTAATAAAATAAAATAATGAAAAACAACTTGTCATTAATAAATAAAAATGTAAGTGAACACGAAAAAGATATATTTTATACGCGAATATTTCAAGTTTGTTAATATCTCTTTTTTTTTAATATATAGCCTAATATTAAATATAATTGAATAAAAATTTGTTTAATTCTTTTTAATATAAATAAAAAAAATTAAAAAGCAAATTATAATTATGTGAAATCATTTTTTATTCAAGAATTTTATATGACTTATGATTTTTATTTATTTAACAATCTAACTTTTTAATTTAAGTTAATTTTATTGAAATGGCTTGAGTTCTTAATAAAATTAAATATTTTGTTTATAATTATGTGAAATAAAAAAATATGCAATTTTATTTTGTAGTGAGCCATTCTTATTTAGGACGATCAAAGTTATTGACAAATAAAACATTAATTTATTTTTTTAAATGCAGTCTTTCTATTTGTCTTATTAATATTTATTAAATGTTTGAATATAATTATATTAATTATCATTAATTTATTAATGCTTCTTAAGTAATTACATTAAAAGAAATATCAATGAGTTTTATATATATATATATAAGCAGACGAGAGAGAATTTAATTATAAAAACAGAAGAAAGAAAGAATTAATCACATAGCACTTTAATACCTACGGCGAATACAGCAAATAATCCTTCACCAATTTTTCGAAGCAAATTCCCACCATGTCGTGTGTGACGCTGTAAGGATCGGAGGCTGTAAACTCCAAATTCTCCTCAATGGATTTTAATCTAGGAATTTCATTTTAATAGACTACTAGAAAGCCTTTTAACATTATTTTATAAATTGAAAAATATTTTTGGTGTTCTTTCTTAGCTTCAAAAAAAAAAAAAAAATAATAATAATAATAATAATAATAAGGCTGTGATACTCAACACTACACGCATAGTTAGGAAATTTATGGACACAAGCACACATCCCTAATCATTCTTGCACACATCTTTACACTTGGCAGTATGTGCTTTGGTCCTTGACCCGCCATATTGTTTTTGCTGGGGAAACCCAAGGTTTGAAACATACAATAATAATAATAATAATAATAAATAAAGAATGCATTCTGGATTATTACGTATTGCATTAGATAATAATAAACTGAAAAATATAAATATCTTATATTTTTTTTTTCAAATTAAGGAAAAAAAAAGAATTAATAAAAAATTCCCAACAATGAAAGATACATACTAATATTTTCATTATCTGTTTTATTTTAATTAATTTTAAGGAATTATTCAATTTTTACATTTTAAATTGTATAATACTGTCGAGGCTTCAATTTATTTTAATTTAGAATATTTTTTATTAATTTTTAATTCATCTTTCTATATTGTTTAAAAATAGTATGCATTGTTGAATATTATTTTTTTTAATATATTTTGAATATATTAATATTTTTAATAAAATTTATGCTTTTTTTATTAATTTTCATAGTTTTTATAGTTGACATTCTTGTGTAGTTCCGGTCAGTAGATTCTGAACTTCATTTGTTGAATTTATAAAATAAATAAATAAATAAATTACTTACTTTATTTACAGAAGATTTATGTATTTTAACGACTGATTCGTCTTAAGTGGTAATTTATGAAAAATTGTCGATCTTCCGGAGTCATTATGGTTTATCTATACCGGAAGTGCATTTAGAATCTCTCCAACTATACGGAGAAGGCGGTAATGGTTTACAGGAGCTTCCGGAACAGATTAGAAAATTGAAGTCAAGCAAGTATGTCCATTTTGCGGTAGCATCAAACTTTCCCAAAAATGCCCCCAAAATTCTTAGACATTATTGGCGAGATCAGCTATTCAGCTTTTTTAATCTGTTTTTCTCCAATTATCTGAATCCAAATACTTATTCCAAGATATATTTCACTAAACAATACGTTCTAAGAATCATAAGGGAAATAGTAGGTATTTATAATGGTGTCTCCGGTGTAGATTTCAGAAAAAAATAAAAAAAAAATAAAAAAAAATTCTAGCAAAAAAAGCTCCTAGATTAAGCATCGGAAATGACTGTCAATTAATTTACAATTATTAATTTATTAGTTACGTTAAGTGATTTTGAAAACTCTGAACACAAACACAGAACTGCAATTCAACTACTTTTAATAAATTCAACAGCAACACTCTCTACAGAAATAATAAGAGAATTTCTAAATAATAATAATAAAAGCCAGCTTAATTTTCTGATTCGTGTTGTTATTTATTCATTAGTAAGTCAATAATTCACTGGTAGAACGTCCCCGACTTGATTATCAAACCTGACCCCTGCTAAAGGGTCGGCCAAGTCAAGATGGTTATAAAGTAATTCGAAATTTAGAAATTTCGTTATATGAGATTCAGCAGAATATTAATTATAAGATTTAATAGTAAATATAGAAGGAGTTCGAAAAATGAAATCTTCAACATTAAATGTTTCATCATTATGATTCGTTTTTTGGAACTATAAAGAAATGTTTAAAGCAATGAGAATCTTTAAAGTTTAAAATTGATTTTTTTTTTCTTTTTTTTTTATCGCTATTAAATCATATTTATTTCCTTATTTAAAAAAAGAAAGATCGCATTTGATAAGTGATCCATTTTTTTTTTTTCTTATCCAATCTGCATCTTTTTCATTTCATAGTTACTGATGGGAAAAAAAAAAAAAAATGGGTCAGGTCTCCCTCATTTAGATAAGACCGTCCCTTTGCCAGTTTTAATGGCGATTTCTGGCAATTTTACCCCTCTCTGGCATCTAATTGGCGAAAATCAACGACACAAATGGGGGTCGAGTAATGAAAAGAGTGAGAATAGAATGAAAGAAGAAAGGAAATTAAAAAGTAAAAAAAAAAAAAAGGCACAGGGAAGCCATACACACACACCATAAATATTTGTGAACCCTTTCGGCAAATAGTGTATTCAAATGGTTAGGAAACCTGTCATTGGTCGCCGTGCTTTGGCGGCTGGTCGCCAGTGGCTGGGTGCCGCGTTCCCTCTTCGTGATTGGCCGCTCGGAGTCCGTCACTCATTCTCCGTGTCCCCCCTCTCCGACCAGTAAATCAAACAGTTCCGATAAAGACAACACTCGGTAAAAAAAAAAAGGTGGGGGGGGGGGAGGAAGGTGGGTGATTTACTTCCCTGCACGTCTCAAAAGGCACAAAAACCCCCACCATCAAGAATTTATGGATCAATAAAATCGCAATGACAGTTTTGCTTTGTTTTTAGTCCCCCCCTTACCCCCTTTCACCCAAGTGCACCCTTAGGAAACAGAAAAAAAGAGGAGGTCATGTGATTTGAAACAATTGCGCTGACGTCATAATCATTGATAATCGATTAACAGCGCCTAGTGTATCGAAGTGTCTAATCGATTTTTTTTTTTCGTCTTCTCCCTTCGCTAACAAAGTCTTGGAATCTTCATTTATTAGATACAAGACATTAACGCAGAACAAATTGGAAGAAAAACCTCAACAAATTCAAACTAAACTTATTTGGATCATTGTTATTAATATTAATAAGTAAACAACAGAAAATAGATTAAAAATCAATTCTTAAATCTACACTTGGGTTTTGAGATTTCATTTTAAAATCAAATCCTCATACTTAAAATAGAAGAATTACGAATTAACACTGACTTGTGAGTATTATATATTAATTTACAAAAAAACTACTCAATAATTTCGTTAATCTGAAAATCATTGGGAGTTTTGACGTCAATTCCATCTTTTGATCAAGATCTAAACCTTTTGACTAAAAATTAATCATTAATATTTTTTTTTAACTATTTTTAATTTAATTTAACAAATCAAGACACGGGATTTGATAATGCAATCAAATTGTTTGGGAATTGGAGGGAAGAGACTGGATAACATCGAAGTTTAAAGAAAGCTATCGAAGAATTACGAATGTCACGTGACGAACATGACGTAATATTGTGTTTTGTTGTTACTATAGAAAAATTTCCATCGCGAATTTCGGTTTTATCGGCTTCTTATCCAAAGCTGATACAAGGAACCGAATTCTCAAACTCAGTGAGGACCGCCAAGAAAATTCGAGGCCGTTCGGGAAACACGTAGGCTATCAGTCAGAAGAAAGTCACACCCACCAGGAGGCTGGTCCACTAAAATTGACAAATGAAAACAAAATTAAGTAGATCGTAGATTAAACACTGAAACTCGTCGGAAATCACCATTTAAATTAGATCTACTGTGAAATATCAATGCCGGTATGAGTAGGATAATTTCTTTTTTGGTAAAATGCAACTTTTCACAGGTGCCGCGAGTTCACGGAGCCAAATTTTTTTGTAGAAAAAAATAATTAAGAACCATATAAACGAAGTTTACCTTAGCACTGAAACTTTAAATATAAAAGAATATAATGCACATTTAAGTTCATTTTTATTTCGAATTGATGAAAATAAAAAGAAATATAATTTTAGGTTGAACTATTTTATGTACTAACTCAAACAAACACATTTTGACAAATATTTAAATTTTGTCGTACAATTAAAAATTAACCGACTAAACCACGACAAATGTTTTGTAGAATATATACTTAGTGTTAAGATGGCAAAAAAAATAATAAAATCAGAATGGCCTAGGGCGTCAGAAAAACTAAAACAGACCCTGAAAGAGATTACCATGACGTTCGAGCTGCGATTTAATTACCGTCACAGTGTCACGCTGTATTTTCGATTAGTCTACACTATTGTGAGAATTTTTTTTTTGGGAGGGGGGGGGGGGGGGGTTCATCTAAATAAAAATAAAAAAAATTAAGTTTGAAGAAAAAAGAAACAAGAAAAAGCCGTGCAAGTTAATTGTAATGTAAAAATCGCATTGATTTGGGGTTACAGGGCTATTTTTTTTTATGTGGCGATACTGTACTTGGAAAATAAACGTTTAAACATCCAATTTAATATTGAATCAAAAGTTGGTATAGAGAAATCTAAACCTTGCATAATTCGTTCAAAAAAATACGAAAATAAAACACAGCACGAAAAAACAATACAATACAATTTTACTTTTCTAAAAAATATTTAAAATCGGCTAAAATTAATGAAAGATGGATTGTTCTACACATATATACCATTTATGTGTGTGTGTGTGTGTGTCTGTGTGTCCGTGAACTACATATGTCCTCGGCTTTCCCGCTCCTTTCTTTCTATTTACGTTCGCTAAAAATACAAATTACCTGAATATAATTAGCAAACGTTAATTAGGGGAAATAAAAATCATCGAATTGGAGAACTGTGAAAAGTCACGATTTATAAACACCAGAAAAAAGATGCTGAGGATGAAGTTTTTTAGTTGTAGATCAGAAACCAACTTCCGCTATTTCGTGTCATATCGGAATATTTCCGGTTTTTCTCGGAATTGTTTTGTTTCTTTTTTGCGGAATCGATCGACAAAAGAGACCATTAAGTCCGGAAGTAAGGTCTTCAACTGGGATGTGATTTTTCTTCAATAAAATACAACTTTGAACTTAAAACTGAAAAGGTCGGACAATATGCGTACAGAGCCAAGTTAAATTTGCACTTTATTAATAAAACGGAGTAATAATGGCTTAAAAATCATACATAAATAAGAAAATCGAAGCTTCTTTAATCAGAAACGTGTTATTATAAAGAAAATTCAAAATTTACAGTAATTTATTTGAAATTTTAAGTTCTATATTTCCAAATTGTTTTACCCACCGAATCTGGCTTGCCACTATTTTTGGCCAACATGCTTTTTTTTATAATTTTGTGTGTGTGTGTAAACTGAAATTACTTATCAGTCAACTTTATAAAATTTCAGAAAATAAATGACTCAATGTGGCCGATTTACGTACAAAAATACAGATTCTGAACGTAATAACTGCTAACGAAAAACTGATGCAAAGTCAAGATCGCATCAACTACGGTAGTGTCGCCCTATTCGACAGAAGGTACGGGACGCACTTGTGAAAGTGCTTTCCCTGCAACTGCTTTTCCGGTAACCCACACACACACACACTCGCCTCGTAATATCAGCGGGATATCGGTCATCTCTAAGCCCTGCCCCTCCATTACGCTAAAGCCTTTTAAATTAGTCAAAGAAATATATGTCTTCAAAGCATATTTTCTTTTTTTGTCAATTTTGTAAATTGTATATTTTAATTATGATTTCTATAAGTTTTTCTTTTATACAAAACGTTCTCTGTAATGAATGTGAATATTACATTAACAATAATCAATCAGATAAAAGAAAATATAGCGATATAAATGACTGAACAGAAGCTAACTTCCGTATCCATAGTAACATCTTGAAAAGATACCATTGGCTTTCCATGATCAAGCCGGCTGTGAATGATTAAGAATGCTGCAGAACTGCAAAAATTTGTGCAGTTGTTACAACACATTTTCTATACTAAACTGGCTTAGTACATTCTTACAATTACTATATACTACACAATCACTATATACAGTATATATAAATATATTCAGTGGCGCATCCAGGATTACGGTTTGGGGGGGGGGGCACTAAGGATGTTGTAAAAAGTCCATCCAGATGTAAGCTTATTTAAAAATAAATTTCAAAGATCCCTTTCTAAAATATTAAGATACAGACATGTCAGTCCTTTAATAAAGGCTGTCTTTTCGGTTTTTTCTTTATTTCTTTCTTGTCTTTTTCTTTCTTTATTTTTATTTAGGTTGGGGGGCATTGGATTCGAAAGGGGAATAATCTCTCATTGCTTACGCCATTAATTGAAAATCAACATCATCATTTCTCCGATATCAGAATAAAAGGTTTGTTGTGTGGAATCAGGCTAAGCCTTATTGGGAAGAGATGAAAACTGAAAACGAGATGTTTAAAAACATTTGCTTTATTATTAGCAGTAAGCAGTAGTTTTAACACTTATACCATTTTGAGTCGTACTAATCGAGGAGTGGTAACTACAGTTCAGGTTGTGAAAGATTACCCAAAGAGGCGTGGCAATTACTAAGGGATTAACAACCATTCTAGATATCTCATGACATCTATTATTGAAAAACTGAACTGCTGCAAACATTCGGTTTTGAATGTAAAAATTAACGCGTTATTGTTCATTATTGTACTTCCTTATACCATGTTGCTATTGTAAATTCAACTAATAACTTTTTATTTTGAATAATTGCTACCATTGTGGGCCGCCAGGCATGACTGTCAGCAGACGTCATTTCCTTAAACGACAAACTTTCTTTCGTGGCAGCATCTATAAACTGTCTCAAGAACGTTCCAGAAGTACGCTGTTAGGTGTACTGTCTAATGTAACGGCGGCCGGAGAGTGCGTGGGTGTGTGGGCTAACAGTAGCAAGGAGAAACTGATACAATTGTCCTGAACAGACGAGCTCGTTTCTTATTGGCTAGACAGATGCTTCGTCAGCTGTTTTGGTGATGAGGTCTCAAAGGGGGGGGAGAGAGATCTCATCTGGCCCGAGTGGCCACTAGCACCTGATCTATGCAATTGCCTACCACCCAAATGGTTAGCCATTATCCTACCACCAGTTTATGACGGCCTTTGAACAGAGATTGCCTCCAGTCATGTCAATAGCGAAAAAAAAAGGAAGCCTTAAATGAAAAAAGTGCGCCAATCGAATAGAGCTTTATCCCATTCTCTGATTTAATTTTTATTGGAGTCTTTTTTTTTTAAAGTAATTTTACAGACTTCTAAATTAGTTGCCGACAAAAACTTATAGTGTATAGTAAAATTTAAATAAATAAAGAAGGCGCAATTATTCACAATAATACTTTTTGCAGTATTCTGGTATTGATATTTTCAAACTAATTTGCTATGTTCTCATTGAGATCATCGGTGTATTCTCGACTTCCATATTAGAACGTAATTCATCAATCTTATTTTTTATCACCTTCGTATTTAAGGTCCTGACTCAAGCAAATGCAGGCGACTGCAAACCTTTTATTTCTTTTATACATTTCTTTTACCAATGCAGCTAAAATTCTGAAAATTTAAATATGAACTTGTGAAGCATCTGGGATTTATATTTTCCTGTTTTAATTTTCAAAATATTCTGCAATTAATTAAATTAAAATTCAAAAACAAGAAAATAGAAATCCCAGATGCTTTACAACTTCATATTTAAATTTCCAGAATTTTAGGTGCATTTGTAAAAGAAATATATAAAAGAAATAAAAGGTTTGCAGTCGCCTGCAGTTGCTTGAGTCAGGACCTTAAGTACACAATCCACATTGAAATCCAAGAAACTTTAAAATTCTTATTTAAAACACACTAACAAGTAAGATTTAAACAGAAATTAAGTAAACATCTAAACGTTTTGCCATTTTTAATGATCACAAAATTCAAAGATTATGGTAAAATAAAGTAAAAAAAAAATAGATTTTTATATTAGGTTTCCTAGATTTGCAAGGTTTGTGTATATTAATTTTAAAAATTATTAAAATTATCTTCGAATTTTTAAATGACTTTACAATTTCGATTTCATAGTTTTTCTGTACCGGTAGTTATTTTTTTTTCAGCATTTACGAAATTATTGTTTTATTGATAAAGGCGGGAAAATCCTGCCATTTGATTGGCTATTCGTAGTTAGGTTCTATTTCCATGGTTACGAATTACATTTAATCACAGAGTCGAAGAAACTTTATTTAACAGTTGTCTTAGACTATTCTAAACCTACATAGGCCTAATTCTATATAGTTCTATAGTTTTGCGAATCTAAATTACATCAATTTCTGTACTATTCAAATATATATCAATTTCTTTGATAAAATATAAGATTTCTTTTTTATTCCGTTTTTTTTTGTTGTTTTTTTTACGACAGGTTTTTGGGATTTTTTTATTTTTTCAAATATTTTGATGTAAATTTTCAAATTTCATTAATAAATGATAATGACCTCTAAAACGATCTAGAAATTCTAATGATCTAGAATTTTTTTTAATAATATTTAGAAACTAGAACTGTTATTAATAAATATCAGGTATCAATTATTAATTTTTTACTGCTTTTCCATTTTAACTTCAACAAAAATAGAAGTTTATAAAAAGTTCTTTTTATAATTTAATATTTTATAGTATCATATATTATTTCATGGATTGAAATTTCTAACTAAAGAAAAAAACTCAATGAATTGCAAATTAAACTCACTTTGCGAAAGTTTTACGTATGAAAGTATAGAAGACAATATATCTAAAATGGTTTAAAAATTTATAAAATACCTTAAAAGTATTTTAAACTTTTAAAGAATTTTTAGATGTACTTTATTTTTGTCTGATTATATTTCTCACAGAAATTAGTATTGTACTTATTTTCATAATTTTAGCGCAAAATTTCAAAGTTTACATTTAGTAATTATCATATCAAATTTCATCAAAATTGTATATTATACTAATAAGTGAATAAATTTATTCGTTGTCCCGAAACTATGTAATTTTTTTTTTTTTTTTAAATTCGTTTCTAGGCTCTTAATGAAGAGGAGGAAGTGTAAGAGACAGGACCATCCTGAGAAACAGAAGAAGTCAATCTTTTTTGGTGGACATAGTTCAATACAGGGCGATCAATAAAGTCACCTGCTTTTACTATCGATCTTTGTTTACTTGTTGTTGTTTGCGTTGCTACGGAAATCACATTAGGTACACACGCATTTCAAACAACGCAAATCGAAGACAGAAATTCCATTTTTTTTTACGTCCCACTCTTTAGCTCATCCCAGCTTTATAGTGGGACATTAACCGCAATCATCCTAGAGATAGTTTCAGAAATTACTTCGCAAATGACTAACAAGACATGAAAGTAGTAATTTTCATACTGAAACAGGAATTTTGTCTTCGTCATAAATTACAAAATAAATAAATAAATAAATAAATAAATAAATAAATAAATAAATAAATAAATAAA